>CAJNDS010002213.1:384135-624135 GCA_905221605.1 Symbiodinium natans | reverse complement strand
CGCCTCTAAATTCGAAACCCTAACCCTTCACCCCTCTCCCTTAAACTTACTGGTCCTTAGCAGGGAATGAGGGAATCATGAAATCCCTCAGGGGTTATATACAAGCGAGGATACAAGGCACCCTACCTCTTCCCTACGAACAGCCAGCTGAACCCTAAACCCTAAGACGTAACAGCCTAAACCGTAAACCCTAAACCCTAAACCCTAAACCCTAAACCCTGAACCCTAAACCCTAAACCCTAAACCCTAAACCCTAAACCCTAAACCCTAAACCCTAAACCTTAAACCCTAAACCCTTAACCGTAAACCTTAACCCCTAACCCCTAACCCCTAACAGGCTGCAACGCCGGCCGAGTTGCGCCTCCTTGCAGTCCCAGGGTGGCGCTTTCGGAGACACCCTGAAAGAGATTCAGGCGGGCGCTGCGATGTAGGATTGCGTGGGTTTAGGGTTTAGGGTTTAGGGTTTGGGGTTTGGGGTTTGGGGTTTGGGGTTTTGGGTTTAGGGTTTAGAACACCGAAATAACGGCGTTGGGATCGCCTGTGTAGGTTTTGGGGTTGAGGGTCAAGTGTGTAGTGGTCTAAGTGGGACTTCGGGTTGTTTTTGGCTCGAAAGAGTCCCTAAACCCTAAACCCTAAACCCTAAACCCTAAACCCTAAACCCTAAACCCTAAATCCTAAACTGCAAACCTGAACGCACAGGCCTTGCAAGAGAAGCTACTCCAGATCTACGAAGCAGACACGGGATCAGAGCGCTCTGATGCAGTAATAAAGGGGTCGGAGTAATAATTACTAATAGCATTCCCTTATGGTCCCTTTGTAATCATACTAGAATGACCCTCCAAAATCGTATTCCAATTGTTCAGGGCCCTATATTGGTCCCCTAAACCCCTAAACCCTAAACGCTAAACCCTAAACCCGAAACTGTGCTCAAACCCTCAACCCTCGACCCTGAGCCCTCTATCCTAAGGCCCAAGTTCTTACAACCCCGGTTTAGGGTGTAGAGTTTGCGGGTTTTAGGGTTTACGGTTTTTAAGGTTTTGGGGTTTAGGGTTTAGGGTTTAGGATGGTTTAGGTACTCTATAGACTCTTTCAAAGGGTACGTAGTCTATAGTATATAGGTTCCCCCAGCCCTACTAAGGCCAGCAAGTACACATTCCGTGTATGGTGCAGTTTCTTGGGGAGACTTTTGAAGCCCTAAGCTTTTACACTCTCAAACCCTAAACCCTAAAGCCTAAACCCTACACCCTAAACCCTAACCCTAAACCCCCAAAACGTAGCCCTAAACCGCCTTCCTGGTGGGGGCTTCAGGCTCGTCAGCGACCTGCCTTGAAGCCCACGAGCCTCCAAATACTGTTGCGAAGCCCCCCCCCTAAACCCTAAACCCTAAACCCTAAGCCCTAAACCCTAAACCCTAAACCCTAAACCCTAAACCCTAAACCCTAAACCCTCAAAACTCAACCCTAAACTCTCAACACCCAAACCCTAAACCCCAAACCTAAGCCCCAAACCCTATAACCTGCATCTTGAACCCTAGACCCTAAACCCTGAACCCTAAACCCTAAACCCTAAACCCTCAAAACTCAACCCTAAACTCTCAACACCCAAACCCTAAACCCTTAACCCTGAACCCTGAGCTCTCGACCCCCAAACCCCAAACCCCAAACCCTAAACCCCAACCCTAAACCCTAACCTCTCAACCCTGAACTTCAAAGCCTCAACCCTAAACCCTAAACCCTAAACCCTAAATCCTAAACCCTAAACCCTAAAGCCTCAAGCCCTGAACCTTAGGTCGAAGAGGTCCAAGCCATCGGCTCTTCGAAAGACCTTCTCCAAGCAGTTGACGGTCTCGGATGCCCAAAAGACTCTCGGATAGGGTTCAGGGTTTAGGGTTTAGGGTTTAGGGTTTAGGGTTTAGGGTTTAGGGTTTAGGGTTTAGGGTTTAGGGTTTAGGGTTTAGGGTTTAGGGTTTAGGGTTTGGGTCTAGGGTTTAGGGTTTTGGGTTTAGGGTTCCTCCCTATCCCCCTGTCATACATGTAACTCCACCAACGGCCCTAGACCCCGCACCCCAAGCCCTGAAAGCCCTGCCCGCCAACCCAACCCAACCCAAGTAAGGCCGGGCACCGTCTCCGTCTCCAGCGATTGCGATGAAGAAAGGGTCTCCTGACTGGTCTGGCTCATCTCCGGAGGGGCCGAGGGTTTAGGCGTAACAAGTTTCGGGTTTAAGGTTTAAGGTTTAGGTGTAACAAGTTTAGGGTTTAGGGTTTGGGGTTCAGGGTTTAAGGTTTAGGGTTTGGGGTTTAACAAGTTTAGGGTTTAAGTTTTCTGTTCTTATGGACTACCTAGGCCACCATGTCAGACAAGGGGTGCCAACCGTAAACCCTTAGTGCCCCAAACCCCTTAAGCCCCGAACCCTGTAAACCGCAAACCCTAAACCCTAAACCCTAAACCCTAAACCCTAAACCCTAAACCCTAAGCCCTGAGCCCTGAGCCCTCGGCCCTGAGCCCTTAACGTCCCTGAAGCCCTCAACCCAAAACGCGTCTCAAGCCTTAAAACCCTAAACCCCTTCAACCCGTTAAAACTACAAGCCCTCCCCTCTTAAGCCGAACACTTTAAACCCTAAACCCTAAATCCCCTTCAACCTAAGCCCTAAACCCTAGACCCTGGGCCGCTAGGCCTGCGACCCCACCGGGTTCCCTGGGGCCCACATGAGGGCATAGCTTTAAGAGTCAAAGCCTTGAAGAGGGCTTAAGGTCTAAGCCCTAAACCCTAAACCCCAAGCCCTAAGCCCTAAACCCTAAACCCTAAACCCTAAACCTTAAGGGCTTAAGGGTTTAAGTGTTTAAGGGTTCAGTATTCAGGGGCTTAAGGGTTTACGGGGCTCAAGGGCTTAACGGCTTGAGGGTTCAGGGTTTCGGGTTTTGGGGTTTAGGGTTTACGGGTTTCAGGGTTTGAGGGTTTTAAGGGCCTACTATAGAATTCCGCATACATACTAACAGTATTCCCTTGCATGATATTATCACAACCCCCCCCCCCCAAAAAAAAAAACACGTTCTATCAATGTTCTCATCTTAAACCCTAAACCCTAAACCCTAAACCCTAAACCCTAAACAGGCTTCCCCACCCCAGCCTAACAAGGACGGCTTCTCTTTTTTCGCCACACATGCCTTGCCAGCCTTAAGTTTCAACGCTTTGACGCGGTTTAGGGTTTAGGGTTTAGGGTTTAGGGTTTAGGGTTTAGGGTTTAGGGTTTAGGGTTTAGGGTTTAGGGTTTAGGGTCTAGGGTTGCTTCAAAGCGGACAAATGGATGAGAAAGGAGGGTTCTAAGTTGATGGAGTCTCGTAAGACGATTTTGAGTTGTTGCTGGTGGCTTTTGAGAGGCGCAGGGAGGCTTCCGAAATCTCTGGGAGGGTTTGGGAGGGCCTGAGAAATTGGCTAAAGCCGGTTGGTGGTCTTGGGTTAAGGGTTTTGGGTTTGAGGTTTAGGGTTTCCATAGGAGCTTGCGAAGCTAATTGGGGACGGCCCAACAGTTTCGAGAGCCCATGCGGTGATTTTTTGCCAGTGTAGGGCAAAGAGGTTTAAGGTGCCCTAAACCCTAAACCCTAAACCCTAAACCCTAGACCCTAAACCCTAAACCAGAGCCGAGGGCTTTTAATTTGGGCTGCTTGGGAGCATCCTCTGTCAGTGTGTTTCGCCAATTTTTTTGGTGCCCCTGAAGTTTTTGTTCCGTGATTGGGGAAAACGATCGCAACCCCTGAGGCCGGGAATCTAGTCTCTGGACCTGCCCAGGCATTCGAGGGTAGTTGCATGAGCACTTATATATATATATATATGGTTCTTAACCTCCCTTAAAGAGTTCTGATGTATGGGCCCTTAAGGTATATAAGGGGCATGTAAGGGGACCCCCCTCAGAAACCTGGACAAATATCCTGAACGCCACCAGCTTCTGCAAACTCTATGACAAGTACGCAGAGTAGGCCCTTATTCAATTTGTTCGGGCCTTTTTAGGGTTCAGGTCCCCTTAGAAACAACCTCAAACCCAAGAAGCGTACCCTTTTAATCCCCAGGTTACTCTTGGGTCTAGATGAGAATGGGGAAACTTGCACCCTGATGGACGGCCCAAGTACCCAAGTACCCAAGTACCCTAAACCCTAAACCCTAAACCCTAAACCCTAAACCCTGAACCAGCTCTTGAGCCCGGAGACTGCTCCCAGGTTTTGTCCCAGCACGATATTGAGCCTTCCGAAAGCAGGAATCCACGCATGAAGAGGATGGTCAGTTGCTTGGCGGCAAGTTCACACTCCTTCCTGGGGGCCGGGACTTCGGGAAGGAGGAACCCCAATAAGCCTAATAAGCCTAATAACCCTAAGAACCCTAAGAACCCTAAGAACCCTAATAACCCTAACAACTCTAATAACCCTAATAACCCTAATAACACTAATAACTCTAATAACCCTAATAACCCCTAAACCCTAAACCCAAAGTCACGAAAGGTTTAATAGAAGGGCCTTGAGGTTCCTAACTACCTCATTTCCTACTAGGTGCTGGGCTCCAGGGTGCAGGGCCAGGACAGTGGAGCTGGGGTTTAGGGTTTAGGGTTTAGGGTTTAGGGTTCAGGGTTTAGGGTTTAGGGTTTAGGGCTTAGGGTTTAGGGTTTAGGGTTTAGGGTTTAAGGTTCAGGGGGATGTTGGAGACACAGATATATTGCCCCTGCACCCTAATCCCTATCAGAAGAACGTTTTTTGGGGGTGAGGGGGGGTGGGCCCATTGTTTCGCGCCTTACACGTCTGTTTCTGCAAAGGCAGACATCACAACTATCCCAATGCCATGTATACCACGTGCTGGTTGAGAGCTCTGCGAATCTGTTCGGCTTGGGAATCCGTTTACGGACACTCTTCGAAGAAAGTTAAATAGGATGTGTTGAAGATGAAAGGTTTGATTAGCAAACAAAGGTTACATGTACTTGCATTCCAACATGAACAAGGAGTAGTTTGCTAAATGCAAGAGCTGCCTAACATATAACAGTTGACTAGACATGTTTACAACTTCATGAGAACTCAAATTGCAGCTAGTTCAAGCTGGCTACAGTTGGAAGTTCCCCGAACAGTGTTTCAACACTTGGGCGTTCCAACGCGGGCATGGCGCTCGCCGTATGGACTCGCAAAATGCAAAGCTGTCGTCGCTTCGTGTTTGTATATACAAAACAAAAAGGGAACATTAACATGTCCTGTGTGTGTAATGGGAATGTAGGCTTCTTAACCCTGGGGTCGCGAAGTACTTGCACTGTGATCGCGTGTGGACGTCCGGGCTTACACGGTCTCTTACTGTTTCGGGTCTATGCTGGCATAATTTAGCGATATTGGAGTTTCATGGAAGTTCCACCAGTCAAACTAAACGTGAATTTTGCTATCCGTACTGTCAGGGTCGACACCACAATTACGGTTTCTTGTTCTAGTTGATTGTTATCTGGCATTCCCATTCTTGCGACAGCTAGCTGTTTTTGTAGTACGCCTGTATTGATATTGCTGAGGCTATTTTACAGCTATCGCTACGGGCATTACAGACATTTTCCTGCTGTCATACCGTTGTTGCTATTGTGACACCGAGCACCAACAAAACGAGAACAACCCTGCTGTTGGAGTCGTCGCGGGTCCATGCGCTTCCTGCGTCGGTGTTCAACATTAGGGTGCTTGGGCTTGTTGTGCACAGTTTCGGGGTTGGAGTTCTCACCCCCCCCCCCCCCCCCCCCTCCCCAATTCCCCATGAGTCTGTTTCAAAAGCGGAGCACCCCCCAACGGGTTGGGGGGTTTTGGGTGTGGGGGGTTGTTGGGGGTGTTGGGGGTGCCCCCAACCCCCCCCAACCCCCCCCCAACCCCCCCCAACCCCCCCCAACCCCCCCCCAAACCCCCCCAACCCCCCCCAACCCCCCCCAACCCCCCCAACCCCCCTCTTTGTTTCAAACCCTTTAGCCGAGCATTGTGTTTGCAAATTGCCCCCTTATTTGCGAAGACAATGCTCGCATGATGCGTTTGAAAAAGGTTCATCTGCTTTGAGGCAAGCTTGCACGGCTTAAAAAAACGCGGGGGGTTGGGCGGGCAGCCCCCCCCCCCCCCCGTTTGCAAGCACAATGCTCGCATGATGGGTTTCAAAAGTTTGTGGGAGAAACAACGGCACCAGTCTCCGTCTCGTCTCTGGGTTTGGATGCAGTCACGTGCGTGCAGCCATGCATGCGGCCGACGGGACTGCGATGCGTGCACTGCATGTTGCTTGGGCTTGCAATTTCGCGACTGGGCCTCTTGTCCTCGGCTAGTACATCGAGGGTGCTTTGGGACCTGTCGAAACTTGTGTCGAAACGCTTGTATGTACATGTTAAACATGACTGAAGTTGCAATGCCCTGTCTTTTACGCGTATACCCTAAACCTTGAATGTCGATACAACAGAAAGTGTACACAGATGATATACATATATATATATATGTATATGCATATATGAATATTTTTTGGCATTTGTTGCATAAGTTCCTCACGGTCAAGTCCCCCCTCTAGTTTTGGTGGGGGTTGGTCAAAGGGGGAGGGTGAGGGGGGGGGGGGTTCACCTTTGGGGGGGGGGGGTGGGGCGGGGGATGAACGCATGTAGATCTCTAGAGTCTAGAGGTTTCTTCCTGCTCGTTCTCTGACGCTTCTCCCAGGCCTCATCCCCAAGTACTACTGCCCAAGCCCCAAACCCGAAACTCTAAAACTCCAGGTATGGCGAAGACCGCGCACGAGCTCCATACCGCAAGCGTGGAAGAGACCCTGCGCCTCGGCGATGCCGCGTTCCAAATAGGTGCGGAGTGGCTTGGCTGCGGTTCAGGGTTTAGGGTTCAGGGTTTAGGGTTTAGGCCATGAGGGCGCAGGCCCCACACCCCTCAACTTTGAACCTTAAACCGCCAAACCCTGAACAGGCCTAAATCCTGAACCCTAAGTCTTTGATCCGAAACCCAAACCCCACCACCAAAAGCCCTGGAATCAAGCCTGCCCCAAACCCTAAACCCTAAACCCTAAACCCTGAACCCTGAACCCTGAACGCTGAGCCGTGAACCCTGAACCCTGAACCCTGAACCCTAAACCCCTAAACCCCTTAAACCCGTAAACCCCCTAAACCCTAAACCCCTACATCTGCGTCGTAGGTGGTCGATAGAGGATGAGGAGTCCTAAGCCCTAAACCCTAAACCCTAAACCCTAAACCCTAAACCCTAAACCCTAAACCCTAAACCCTAGGTGGTCGATAGAGGATGAGGAGTTGCTCGATCTTCAGAGGGCCAACGCCCTGACGATGCCCCTTTGGGGCAAGAAGCTGGAGAGCTTGCATAGGTTTAGGGTTTAGGGCTACCAGGGTTTTGGCTAAACCCTAAACCCTAAACCCTAAACCCTAAACCCTAAACCCTAAACCCTAAACCCTAAACCTTAAACCCCAAGCCCCAAGCCCTAAAGGTTACTGAGGGGTCTGAGGATGAGGCCAAGCCTTTCGGAACCTAGGGGTCTTCGGATTGCATGAAAAGCCAGGGGTTTCAGGGTTGGGTTTTAGGGTTGAAGGGTTTAGGGTTCAGGGTTCAGGGTTTAGGGTTTAGGGTTTAGGGTCAACCCTAAACCCTAAACCCTAAAACCTAGACCCTATACTTTGGGTCTATGACCCCCCTCCCCCTCAGGCAAGTCCTCAAGAGAACTAAGGACCGTTTTGCCTCTAAATCCTGAACCTGAAACGCCTCGACCCTATAACACCTGAACCCTAAACCCCTAAACCTCTCTCACCCCCCACCCCCCACAAAGCCTAAAAACATCAAAAACTACCTGAACCTAAACCCTAAACCCTAAACCCTAAGCCCTAAGCCCTAAACCCTAAACCCCAAACCCCAAACCCTAAAACCTAAACTCTAAGACTCTAAGCCCTAAACCCTAAACCCTAAACCCTAAACCTCAAAGGCCACGGCACGCGACCACGACCTCGGGTGCGGTTCGAAGGCTCCGCGTCGCCACAGAGCGCTCGGCGCCCGGCTGGGCTATCAGCCCAGAGTCACCCAAGAGGAGAGGGTTTAGGGTTTAGGGTTTAGGGTTTAGGGTTTAGGGTTTAGGGTTTAGGGTTTAGGGTTTAGGGTTTAGGGTTTAGGGTTTAGGGTTTAGGGTTTGGGGTCTAGGGTTTAGGGTTTAGGGTCCAGGGTCTAGGGTTTTCAGGGTTTTCAGGGTTTTCAGGGTTTTCAGGGTTTTCAGGTTCTATAGTGTTGTAGATGGCTTTTTGTTTATGGGTTTCTGAAGTTGTTTTTTTGGGTGTTGTTTTTTTGGAGTTCTCATGGGATTTTGTATTACTTTGTTGCTTTGTATCGTTCGCTCATTGTTATAAATAGGGTTTTGCAGGTTTTTGTAGTTCTGTTTAGGTTCTTTGTGGGTTTTCGAGATAGTCTTCTCGGGTTCTAGGGTTTAAGGTTTTAGAGCTACTGGGCTAAGGGACTTTGGGGTTTCGGTCTTGGGGACCAAAGGCTCACATAGGGGTGTGAGCCCCATAGGGTTTGGGGTTTAGGGGTTTGGGGTTTGGGGTTGGGATGTTCCCCCTGATACGAGCAGTCCTGAATAGGGATTCTAGTAGCCGCTATCATAATCCCTGTGAAGTCGGAATAGTTACGAATGGTATTCCCTTAGGGCCCCTTTATCATTATACTACAACAACCCCCCCAAAACCCTATTCTACTTTGGGTCCCTTTATAATTATATTACAATACCCCCCCCCCCCCCCCAAAAAAAAAAAAAAACTATTCTAATCATTACGGCCCCTATATGAGGGTTTGTCAACTGATGTTTAGCGACGAGGATGGTCTGGGAAATCCTGGCCATGTTTGCCTTGCTCATCGAGGCTGGCTGAACCCTAAACCCTAAACCCTAAACCCTAAACTCTAGACCCTATATAAGCCCAAAACCCTTGATAGGTGCATCCAGGAAGGACATCGTTTTCCCAGGCGACACTGATGCCCCGCCAAGTAGGAGCCCTTGAAGCCCTAAACCCCAGACCCTAGAAACCCTAAGCCCTTCCCCACAGAGCTTGGGAGGTTTTGACCGCGCCTCTGCAAGTGTACGATATCAGCGGAGACGTTCGCCATGTCGGCGACATCCTCCAGTGGACGACCACGGGTTATTGGGTCTTGGACGTGCCTGCATCATTCTTTACCGCGGTCTACATCAATGACATCCTGCACACGAAGCTTGCAGACGTGGCTCGCGTGTACCTGAGGTCTTGGTTCTGGTTCGACATGCTCATGCTGACGCCCGAAGTGCTGTTTTTTGTCAACATGCTCTCGCAGCCGGAGGGCGGTGAGACTGAAGATCCGGCAGCCTCGGGCTTGCTCCGCGCCTTGAGAGCCCGACGCCTGGTGCGGGTCATCCGGCTTGCTCGCATTATGAGATTCCGCAAAGCCATGAATTTGGTGAAGAAGTTGGGTTGCTACAAGAATTGTTTTCGATCCTTCTTCCAGGGCTGGATGTCTTCTTCACTTCTCCCCATTCTTTGCCTGATGTTTGGTCTTGGGATCGCAGTGCACTTCCTGGCGAGCTTGTGGTTTGTCGCAGGCACCGTCGAGCATGGCTGGGCATTTGTTGAAGGTTTGCACGAGGCCCCCTTCTTCCAACAATATGTGAGAAGCATTGAGTGGGCCGTGTCTAGGTTGCCTGCATCTTCCTTGCGAGCCAATGTGGAGCTCCATACTGCCTTCGAGCGCTGGCTGGCCATTTTGGCCACATTTGCATCCTTGTGCATATCCTCCTTGTTCATCAGCGTCTTGACCAACTTGATGGCAGACGTTGCTCGACGGACACGAAAGATGGCCCAGATCCTTGAGTCTGTCAGGAAGTACTGCGGAACATGCGGGGTTTCCTATGCCCACACCATGAAGGTCCGAAGGCTGGTGGAGAGGGAACACTGCCGGGCCAGCATCCAGGACCACATGCAATTCTTGCTGACCCTACCCGAGGGCCTCGTCAGGGAGCTCTTCCACGAGGCCCGGTCTCTGACCCTGGCCTGCCATCCCTTCTTCCTGGAGATCGGCGCTGCGAACACCACCATGGAGCTCCAGCTCTGCAACCGGGCGGCGAAACTCGGATCAGTGTTAGAAGGATCCTTGTTTTACTTTTTGGGTTATGGGGCTTTCTTATTATATGAACAAAAGGGATCCTTTTTTCTCTTCCTATAGGGGAAGAGGGATTAAGGAAAGAGCTCTACCTGCTTGAGCATGATGATGTCTTCAACGCAAATCAGAAAGGGCTGGGGATCTACATCCTGGCGTCGGGAGCCGCCACGTACCTTCAAGGGACCGAGTTCTTCCAGCCGCAGACAACACCGTTCACACCCTTTGATAAAGTTCGTGCAGCATCCGGAAACATATCGGGCAACGCCGGAATCATCGCTCGGCGATTCCTGAATGTTGCTACTTGACTTGACCTATGAGGCGATTTCCTGTGCAGAGGCTTCTCAGTATCCCCAGGCCCGAGACAGCGAGGGAAGCCCCACCCCCGCCCCCAAGGCCCTTAAGCCAAACCCGAGGCCCCCGGGCACATTTCAAACGCAGCCGAGGTCGCCCGAACGCGGGAGAACCTTGCCGTTGCACCAGAACCAACGGACCAGGTTACACACCTGGGCTGCTTGGACCTTTTAGGCAGCTTCTTGGGGATGCTTTTGAGAAGGGGGGTGGGAGGAGGGAGGGGAGGGGAGGGAGTGGAGTGGCCCTAACACCTAAACCCTAAACCCTAAGCCCCAAACCCCAAACCCCAAACCCCAAACCCCAAACCCCAAACCCCAAACCCCAAACCCCAAACCCCAAACCCCAAACCACAAACCCCAAACCCCAAACCCCAAACCCCAAACCCCAAACCCCAAACCCCAAACCCCAAACCCCAAACCCCAAACCCCAAACCCCAAACCCCAAACCCTAAACCCTAAACCCCAAACCCTAAACCCTAAACCCTAAACCCTAAACCCCTCCTAGGCTCGGACCGGCTCACTCGCCGGTCCGACTCCGGTTCGAAGCGTGACGTTCCCGTGGAGGCAGATGAGTACCTGAGTGAGCAGTCCTTGTGGATCCGAGGTTGGCCACTGGCCCGCCTTTAGGGTTTAGGGTTTAGGGTTTAGGGTTTGGGGTTTGGGGTTTGGGGTTTGGGGTTTGGGGTTTGGGGTTTGGGGTTTGGGGTTTGGGGTTTGGGGTTTAGGGTTGTTTAGGGCCGCTGGGCCGCTCAAAGAGCCCCTCCCAAACTTTAGGGGTTTAGGGGTTGAGGGGTTGAGGGTTTGGGGGTTAGGGGTTTCGGGTTTGGGGGTTTGGGGTTTCGGGTTCAGAGTTCTCAACCCCGGCTTCTTCAGGGGGCAAGACCCTAAACCCTAAGCCCTAAACCCTAAACCCTAAACTCTAAGCCTTAAACCCTAAACCCTAAACCCTAAACCCTAAACCCTAAACCCTAAACCTTAAACCCTAAACCCTAAACCCTAAACCTCAAACCCCAAACCCTAAACCCTAAATCCAACCCCTGCCTTTTCCTGGGTTCTTGCAGCGGAACTCAAAGTTGCCATGCCACCTGTATTTGCTGTTATTCCCCTGTGCCTCCCAACTATATTTCGAGGACCTGAGCAACTAGTGTTTAGGGTTTCGGGTCTAGGGTTGAGGGTTTGAGTTTTTTGGGGTTTGAGGGTTTTAGGGTTGGCTCTTAGTAGGGAATGCGGGCACCCCATATACTACCGTACAGGGTATATGTAGGGGGATGCAAGGTACCTAACTCCCCATCCCCTGTCCAGAGCCAGCAAGTATACGAGGTTCAGGGTGTAGGATTTAGGGTTCAGAGTTTAGGGGGCACGGTTGCGTGTTGGTGAGCGTATACAATACGTGGTTCCTTCTACATTTTGGGGACAGCAAGATTGGGTGCACAATGGGCTGTTTTTTGGGGGAAATACTAGCTAGCAAGACACATCTTACTTCATACATCCTCTTCTAGGCCCTCAAGAAGATTAATATCAACGGTGTAGGGCGTAGGGCTTACCAATGTTATCCCTTCATAGTGGTGTTCTACCAACTAACCCAAATGTCCATTCGAGGTAAACAGGCCTAAACCCTGAATCCTAAATCCTAAGCCCTAAGCCCTAAGCCCCAAACCCTAAGCCCTAAACCCTAAACCCTAAACCCTAAACGCTAAACCCTAAACCCTAAACCCTAAACCCTAAACCCTAAACCCTAAACCCTAAACCCTAAACCCTAAACCCTAGACTCAAGGAAACATCAGGGGCGGATGGAGGCCACGGTGGAAAGTCGAGCCTTGCACTTGCTCACCACGGAGATGCGAGCGGTGCTGCAGGATCATTCCGACGCGCTCGCGTGCCGGCAGAATTCAACCCCATGTTCAGGGTTCCCTAAACCCTAAACCCTAAACCCTAAACCCTAAACCCTAAACCCTAAACCCTAAACCCTGAACCCTGAACCCTAAGCCCTAAACCCTAAACCCTAAACCCTTAACCCTAAACCCTCGGTTATCTGAGAGGCCGTTATGTATGCTGAAATCCGAGACCCTAAATGAATGCGGAGCTGCCATTTTGCTTATTGTGGAGTTTGTCGCTTGGGGCGCCTCTGAACATTGTGTTTTTGTGGCTTCTGCCTGCCGTTTGGGGGTCGGTGAGGTATGGCATATTCAGTATCTCAACCCCTTTCTACAACGCTTTGTAATGCCCTTACATATACGTATATGCTTATACATATATATATATATATATGTATGCGTATGTGTTTTTATTTATTTATATGGTGCATATGTATATGTAGATGCACATATATGTATATACACATATATTTCTATATATATATACAGATAGGACCTCCTTGTGGATCAAAGGCGTAATTCCAGCCCGAACTCCCTGAGACCTGACCTTGTCATGTTCACCTGCAGCTTGAAAGCAGTGCCCTTCACCCACCTCCCCCCCGCCCTGGCCCGACACACACACACACACACACACACACACACACACACACACACACACACACACACACACAGAGACACACACAGACACACACAGACACACACAGACACACACAGACACACACACACACACACAGACACACATACACAGACACACACACAGACACACATACACAGACACACACACACACACACACACACACACACACACACACACACACACACACACACACACACACACACACACACACACACACACACAGACACACACACACACACACACACACACACACACACCTTAACAACCCTCCCTTGAATGCTGCTAAACCCTATAAATCCTCAACCCTAAACCCTAAACCCTAAATCCTGAAATCCCAGCCCCGAGGCAGTGGCTGTGGTCTACGCGCGCTCCTTCGTGGAGACGATGTGGCTTGGGCCCTGATCTAAGTCACCTTAATTATTAATTCCTAAACCCTAAACCCTAAACCCTAGACCCATTAGCCTTCATTATCCCTAAAATAGCCTTAAATATGAGGAACCTAGGAGGGGGCGGGGGTAGTATAGAGGGGGCTAGTAGGGGAACCCCATGATGATCGCCGTCTGATTTTGTTGGGCTTCGAGGGTGCGCTCTCAATTCACGGCCTGAACCCGAAGGGTGTAACCCCAAACCCTAAACCCTAAACCCTAAACCCTAAACCCTAAACCCTAAACCCTAAACCCTAAACCCTAAACCCCAATAGCCCCAAGCTTCCGAAGGAGGAACTCGCAACACCCAAGAGTCTCATGCCTCGGAAACCTTCAAAAGGGTTTAGGGTTTAGGGTTTAGGTTTAGGGTGTAGGGCTTAGGGTTTAGGGTTCAGGGTTTAGGGTTCCCCCTTCCCCCCCCCCCCCGCCTTCCAACCCCCCCTTCTATACGTCCTGAAGGCCCGCAAGGTTTAGGGTTCAGGGTTTGGGCCCTAAACCCTAAGCCCTATGAGCCCTAAGCCCTAAACCCTAAGCCCTAAACCCTAAACGCATCCTAAACCCTAATTAAACCCTAAACGTTCAGGGTTTGGGGTTTAGGGGTTAAGGACCCGGGAAGCGACTGTCGCCGGACGAGATTTCAGTTGAATTGGATCCGGTGACGACTCCTCGAGTTTGCAAAGGAAAGATCTGCACAGCAGCCAACTCGAAAGGATTTGGGCAAAGCAGGTCTACGAGGTATAGAGTTTACAGAGGCCTCGTATGCGCCAGCCTAGGGATACAATTCTGTAATTTTAAACGGAATACGGTATGTGAACATATGCAGATGGTTATGGGACCAGCATGGTGATGACTGGATGGGAAAGAGATCGATTCATGCGCGGGCATGGGCGAGACGACATGTAGGAGAAAAAGGTTTAGGGTTCGGTGTTTAAGGTTTAGGCTGATGAAATCTCAGGAATCGATTGTCCCCGGACGAGATCTCAGATCTACCACTTCAACAGAGTCCGCTTGACGGAGAGTTGCTTGGGCTTTTGACGTCGGCTGAGGGTTTGCTTAGAAGCTGAATGAGTGCACTTTGCACTTGTTGGGATACTACAATCCCCTATAGAACTGAAAGTGTACACTTTTTTGGGGGCTTATGAAGTCAGCAAGTAAGTTTAAGGCCTGGGGTTTTGGTGGCTTACGGTGCCGTAGCGATTTGGTTGCCTTAAGAAAAGACCACGGTCTTTGATCGGGTTAGCGTTCGCGTTTGGTTATGGCGGACGTTAGGGTTTAGGGTTTAGGGTTTAGGGGTTAGGGTTTAGGGTTTAGGGTTTAGGGGTTAGGGTTTAGGGTTTAGGGCTTAGGGTTCAGGGACAAAGACCGCATGACGTTCTTTGGTGCTGATTCGGGGGCGTTCCCTTCCAAAACCCATTGAACAGCATCCCCTAACTCATCGTCGGGCCTTGAATAGGATCCTTCACAACTTCACGAGTATCCCTTAGTTCTGCGGTTGAAGTTGGGGCCGGTGGAGTTTATAGGGTTTAGGGTTTAGGGTTAGTGAAGACAGAGCTCAGGAACTCGGGCAGCTTGGTGCCCGGAGTGCGAATTGGGAAGCGAGTGCATCCGGAGCTTCTAGAGTAGGATGTGACGCCGCCGAGCGGCAGCACCCTCCGCCAGGTGTCCTGCTCAACCCCCCCCCCCCCCCCCCTCGGTGAAGTGTTGGTTTGTATTCAGTGCTGTATCTGAAAAAGCATGGCCATAAACTCAAGGCGGGTAGAATACCGCAGAACCCCTTGTGGCACCGTCCCTCCGCCTTTTTCATTGCCTTCTCCTTAGGAGAGTGGCAGTTAGTTCCCGGCAGATTGTGAGCTTCTAAAGAATGCAAGAATTGCTTCGAAGACATCAGCAGAAGTGCCATGTGCGAGCAGCCTACTGGCACAGCAGCAGAGCAGCAGCCCTCCCCAAGTTCCAGCTTGAGACATGTTTCGTGCTGATGCTTCGTTCGATGACTCGTGTACATGCACAGGCGGCTCTCACGCATGGGCGCGAGGGAGAAAACCAGGCAGCAGAGAGGCTTTCCGGCAACTTGGGGTTGAAGTGGGGGATCGCTTGGGGTTGATAGGGTTTAGGGTTTAGGGTTTAGGGTTTAGAGTTTAGGGTTTAGGGTTTAGGGTTTAGGGTGAACGTGAGCAGACGGGTACTTCGTGGCAGCTTTGGTCATGTCAAGACAGAGCGAGCCTTGTATTTGTGGTGTGCAGGAATGTGGGAGTTGCCCGAGGGGCCGTACCGTGCTTCCTGCTTTGGCCGCAGCCGTCGCGCTTCTCCCGCGTAGAATCCCTAAACCCTAAACCCTAAACCCTAAACCCTAAACTCCAAACTCCAAACTCCCTAAACCCTAAACCCTAAACCCTAAACCCTAAACCCTAAACCCTAAACCCTAAACCCTAAACCCTAAACCCTAAACCCTAAACCCTAAACCCTAAACCCTAAACTCCCTAAACCCTAAACCCTAAACGCGCCTCCTTAGAGCTGAAGTTCCTAGGCGTGGAGAAGCCCTTGCATCAGCTTGGCTTGGCTGAGCCATGGAGGCGGAGGCTATTCAGGTTCGCTCCGATGAGCCGCGTGCCCCCAGCTCGCCGCCCCCGTCGCTGAGGAATCTGAGCCCCCAGTGTCCTGGCGAGAAACCCTAAGCCCCAAACCCTAAACCATATAAACCCTAAACTCAGGGCCTAGGCCGCTCCCCTACGTTGGGGGGCGGCGCTTAAGCCCTTTGACTTCGATGGCACAAGCCGACCCAGGTCGCTCGCCCGCCTCCCACAGCATGGGGGTCGAGTACTGGTCCCTCAACCTTTTCGGGGGGGGGGGGGGCTCAAAAATCAGTTTTTCCTGGCTGTCTGCGGCCCCTGGGCCCCCTTGCCCCCTGGCCCGCTCTGGCCCTGCTGGCCCGCCTGACCAGTTTTCTGGTCCTGGCCCTTGCCCAGCCGCTTTTGCGGGGTGCCTGGCCAGACCCCGCTCCTCGAGACCTCCTGCAATTAGCTGAAAAAGTTTTAGAAGTGGACTGTTTGTCTGAGTTTAGGCCTAAACCCTAAAGGAATAGGTTTGGGTGGCTTTGCCGGACGGCGTGGGGTGGGAGAAAAGTGTTAGATGGCCCTCCACAATCGGGCCAAGGCTGCTCTTCGCACCTCACGAAGCTTTCGAGCTTGTTTCGAAACCTAACCTTCACAGCATCTACGCCCTATTACACCCTAGACCCTAAACCTTAAACCCTAAACCCTAAACCCGAAACCCTAAACCCTAAACCCTTAACCCTTAACCCTTAACCCTTAACCCTAAACCCTAAACCCTGAACCCTGAACCCTAAACCCCAAGCCCTAAACCCACACCCAAACGCGAAATCCTTGACCTTGAGGCCTCAACCCTAAGCCATCAGCCAGAAAACATAAGATCCTACATCCAAGACGTGAGCCTAAGCGTCCCCTTTAGGGTTCTATAACCATGCCATGAAGTCAGACATCACTTGTGGGCAGGGTTTAGGGTTTAGGGTTTAGGGTTTAGGGTTGAGGGTTTAGGGTTTAGGGTTTAGGGTTTAGGGTTTAGGGTTTAGGGTTTAGGGCTTATGGTTGAGGGTAGACTGCAAGGCTTGTGAGAGGTCATTGCTGCATGGGAGGTTCGCTACATTATGGTCACTTTGGGGCATCTGATTCTAACACGGAGCCTTCTTACCAGACTACCCGCCCTGCAAAGGGCTTCGCCGCCGCTCGACCCCAACAGCGGGGTCGGCGGATAAGTATGGGAACGATTTTAACCCTAAACCCTAAACCCTAAACCCTAAACCCTAAACCCTAAACCCTGATTCAGGGTACTTGTACCCCAACTTCCTAGGTACCCAAGTAGTCTTCTCAGACTCACGAGGTCGTTGATCTGCACATGCAGTATGGCTCGCCAAGGGCCCTATAAGCCCTAAACCCGAAACAATGAGCCCCAAACCCTAACCCTAAATCCTAAACCCTAAACCCTGAACCCTAAACCCTAAACCCTAAACCCTAAACCCTAAACCCTAAACCCTAAACCCTGAACCCTAAACCCTAAACCCTAAACCCTAAACCCTGCGCCTCAAACCCTAGACCCTAAACCCGAAGCCTCCTGATAGCCCTTAGGCACCCGCACCATACATCCAGGGCATGGCATAGGGCTGAGGGTCTCGGGTCGAGGGTCTAGGGGTTAGAGTTTAGGGTTTAGGGTTTAGGGTTTAGGGTTTAGGGTCACTCCCTTTCTTAAACTTTCGTTCCTTCAAGGAGTCCGTTGGTCAAGAGGGAGAACCGAACTTCAAGAAGTGTGGAGGACGCATCGCTTCTTGGCACGAAACAGAAGCTCCAAAGCCCAGATCCCAAGCCCAAACCATAAAAGTCCTCCACCGTGAACCCGAAGCCCTCAACCCTGAAAACTCAACCCAAAACCCTGAAACCCTCAACCCTGAACCCGAAACGCTCAACCCTGAAAACTCAACCCAAAACCCTGAACCCCTCAACCCTCAACCCTAGACCCTAAACCTGGGTCCCTGTCGGCTTTAGTTTTAGATCTTTGCTATCATAAGAACCCAATAATGTTGGACTGACTTTAGTATAAGGAGGGTCTATAATCACAAGTTTCGGAAATTTATTCAACGAACCGAGTTTGTTCGGAGTACCGTCTATGATCACAAGTTTTTTTCCGGACGTTTATTTTAAGGGCTTGTGTTTAGGGTTAAGAGCTTACGCAGTAAGGCTTGAAGCGCTGAGGGCTTGGGTTCCAGGAATCTTAAAGAGCCAGAGCGCGGAGAATCCAGAAATCGAAGCCCGGCCAGTTCCATGTAAAGCCTTATGGAAATCATTACGAAACGAGACCCCAAACAAATTTTGTTATAGGTAGCCCACGGGCCGGTCAGGCTGTCTTTATTAAGTTTGTCTGGCTACCCTCTATAATACCAAGTTTTTTTCGGATGATTTTTGTTTTTAGGGTTTGTGTTTAGGGTTAAGGGCTTACGCAGTAAGGCTAGAAGCCCTGAGGGCTTTGGGCTCCAAAGGCTGGAAAGCTTGAGGCCCTGAGGGCGGTTCCTCGAACCGCCCCCCCCCCCCCCCCCCAATTTGTTTTGGGGGGGTCGCCGGGCCATGCGTGTATAGAGGGTCCCAAATTTGTGGGGGGGGGGGGGGGCCAGTGCAACATTAAGGTATTAGAAAAACCCTAAACCCTAAACCCTAAACCCTAAACCCTAAACCCTAAACCCTAAACCCTAAACCCTAAACCCTAAACCCTAAACCCTAAACCCTAAACCCTAAACCCTAAACCCTAAACCCTAAACCCTAAACCCTAAACCCTAAACTCCAACAAGGACCCAGCAACCCCAAGACCGCCTCGAGGTTCAGCCTTGCCGCGCCCACGCAGAGCTTTGTGGAGATCCTGATGCAGATTCAGGCTCGCAGGGTTTCGCGTTTAAACCCTAAACCCTAAACCCTAAACCCGAAACCCTAAACCCTAAACCCTAAACCCTAAACCCTAACCCTAAACCCTCAATCATAAACCCTCAACCCAACAAAGCTTAAGGGTTTCACTTGGGAACCCCAATCCGCGAGTTTAGGAGCTCGGGATTGGGGTCTGGGGGCTAGGTGCAGTTCCCCAAGCCCTAAACCCTAAACCATGGGTTTAGGGTTTAGGTTTAGGGTTTAGGGTTTAGGGTTTAGGGTTTAGGGTTTAGGGTTTAGGGTTTAGGGTTTAGGGTTTAGGGTTTAGGGTTTAGGGTTTAGGGTCATAAGTTATCATTAGTTAGGCTGTCGGGGGCTGTAAATCCAAGGGAGCGGCGGTGATAGTATGCAATATAGAATGTCTGTGTTTCATGTGCCACATCTATTGTATACATATAGTATATGGTAAGTATTAGACTATGTACACAACATCGTACAGAATTATGTGTATAACAAAACATAGCATTATAGAATATATTAGCCAAGGAATCTATGTCATTTTATATACCATCTGTTAACTACTACTACATACTATGGCCCGGGTTTCAAGTTTAAGGCTTTCCCAGGTCTGCTTGCTCTGCGAAAAGGCTCTATTGCCCGAATCTGGGTTTCAAGGTTAAGGTTTTCCCAGGTCTGCTTGCTCTGCGAAAAGGCTCTATGGCCCGAATCTGGGTTTCAAGTTTAAGGTTTTCCCAAGTCTGCTTGCTCTGCGAAATGGCCCGAATCTGGGTATATAGGCATACGCGATCTTTTTCAGTTTTGCCTGTTAGATATATTTATATTCATGTTGAAAAAGTAGTATATATATATATATTATCTTCCACCAGTGAAGTATCTTGCTTTATATATGTATATTCTAATGAATTATCTTGTTATATATATATATATTCCGTTATTCTATTATTCTAATGAATTATCTTGCTTTATATGCATGTATATATATATATATATATGTATGTATCTATATATATATATATTCTAATGAATTATTTTGTTATATATATATATATATATTCTATTATTCTCATGAATTATCTTGCTTTATATACATATATATATATATATGTATATATATATACATATATGTATAGATGTCTATGTGTGATGCTCCCTGAGCATCCCCGGAGCTCCCTCGAAAGCTCCCTCGAAAGCTCAACCTTGAGACGCTCTGCAAGTTTTAGGGCTTGGGGTTTGGGGTTTAGGGTTTAGGGTTTAGGGTTTAGGGTTTAGGGCGCTGAGGGCTTAGGGTTTTAGAGTTTAGGGTTCGGGGCTTAGGCGCTCGAACGCTGAAACCTCAGCCGTCTGAACGACAATTGGGAGCCATCTTTAGGAGAATGATTGATTTCAGCCCTAAGCCCAAGACCTGTTAGATTTCTCGAAACGCGCGCGTCCTTTGAGGAGTCCTTGTGTCCTTGGGTGCTGTTAAAACCATACGCGCAACTTTGAGGGCCAACTGCCTTTCTTCTGCTGCCGGCTCTATTCGCCCTCTACAGTCTCTACAGGTCGCAGGACGTCTCAAGTATCCGGTTGCCACGCCCGCGCATGCTGTGAGGCTTCAGCGTAATCGACCCCCCCGCCCATGGTATCCCCCCCAAACCCAGCCCGTTAACCCTAAAAACATCACAGACCACAGGGGGGGGAGAGGGAAACCCTCAACCTAAACCCCAAACCCTGAACCCGAAGCCCTGAAACCTAAACCCGCCAATGAACCACAGGGGGGAGAAGGGTACCCCCCAAACCTTGACCGCTTTTACCTGAACCGTAAACCCAGCATGAACCACAGGGGGGATGAGGGAAACCGTAAACCTACCATTACCCCAAACCTTGAACCCTAAACTCTAAACCCACAGTGAACCAATGGACCAGGGGGTCAGAGTGAAAATCCTAAGCTCTACAGCCTAAACCCACGAACCACAGACCATGAACCACAGGGGGGGGGCAGGGGGGGGGGGGGGGGGGGAACCCAAAACCCATGAACCACGGGGAGCGGGGGGGGATTACCATGCGGGGGGGGGGGGGGGGGGGGGCGGTGCGGCTATGCTGGCTCAAATAAACCCTAGGCTTGTTTGCAGGAAGCACACTGATCATACTGGAATTATTGTCTATTATTTGGATTTTCGGACGTTCTTTGCAGCTCTTCGATTAGCCCTTACGCGCCACTAAGAATCTAATAATTCCTCCAAAGAAACGGGCGATGTGAATAAGATAATGAGGGCGTACATATATCATTATGCGATTGCATTTTATTGCGTTCTCACGATCGCAAAGAAAAGTAAGACATACGGGATATGAAGAAAATGAGCCTGTAGAATTGTTACAATTACAGGGCTTGTTACTATCTTCGCTCTCTTCTCTAAATCCTGTAAACCCTAAAACCCTAAACCCTCAACCGTATACCTCTGCTTGACAGAGGCGCTCCAAACGAAGTTGCTCCAAGTCTACGAAGCAGATGTGGGAGGGCAAGCTGGAGAGTGCTTCTGACTGCGATTGTAGGATTTTGTTGAAGTTGTTCGGGTAAGTTTGGGATGTTCACCCATATACTACCAGTCCTTATTAGGGATTATAATCGGGGGTACTATAATCCCAATTAAGGACTGATAGTATAAGGGGGAACATCCTGTAGCGTTTGCCGTTTAGGGCTCAGGGTCCCCCGAGTCTCGACCAAAATTTTTGCCCGAGTGTGTGCGTTTGAGTCTTGTCGAAAGGCCTGAGACGCCGAATGCTTGAAAGTCGACTCCGCAGCCACGAATAACCCTTAGACGAAAGCCAAAACCCAACATGGTCGAAGGGTCCTAAACCCTGAACCCTAGACCCCTAAACCCCTAAATCCTAAACCCCAAGCCCTAAACCCTAACCCTAAAATCTGGGGAGGGGAGGCTGCGGAAGTGCTAGGCCCTAAAACTTGCGGTGGGTGTGGGGGTCTAGGGTTTTGGGTTTAGGGTGTAATTGGGCGTGGATGCTGTGAAGGTTAGGTTTCGAACCTATTCCCTTTAGGGTTTAGGCCTAAACTCAGACAAACAGTCCACTTCTAAAATCTTACTCAGTTTCATGAGTCAGGGGGGCCAGGGCGGGGTCAGGGGGGGTCAGGTGAACCAGAGCGACCAGGGCAAGGTCAGGGTAGTCAAGGGGCAGCATGGGCGGGCTAGGGGGGCCAAAAGTGGGGGGAGGGGGCCAGGGGGCCAGGGGGGGTCAGGGGGGAGGGGCCGTGCCTGAGCGGGCCTGAAGCCGCTGGGGCTGGCGAGGGCTCCAGGACCCCCATAGGGGGGCGGCCTCGGCCCTGAGTTTCGGGTTTATCCCCAGACAAGTTCGTTTGGCTTTGTTGTGCTGAGTTCGGCTGCCTAAGCGCCGAATTCCTAGACAGGCTTAATTAAGCCTTTTGTTTTTTTTTGGTGGGGGGCTTTGAATGCAAGGAAGAAGGAAGGGTTTAGGGTTTATGTCACGGGTTTAGGGTTTAGGGTCAAGAGTCTCGGGCTTAGGGAAGTTTAGGGTTTACACGAAGCTAGCCACGGCTGCAGCACCAGCTCCTGCAAGGGGTTTAGGGTTTAGGGTTTAGGGTTTAGGGTTTAGGGTTTAGGGTTTAGGGTTTAGGGTTTAGGGTTTAGGGCACATTGTTTGCGTTCCCCAGTCGACCAGACGCAGCCGTTGAACCTCCCCGTCGGCCCTTTAGTCCTCTCAGTTTTGCATCAGCTGTGCCAACGTTTGGGCGCAAGAAGGGCTCTTTAACCCCAAACCCCAAACCCCAAACCCCAAACCCCAAACCCCAAACCCCAAACCCCAAACCCCAAACCCCAAACCCCAAACCCCAAACCCCAAAGCCAAACCCGGAAACCTCACCCCTCTAGCTCGCCAAGGGGGTCGAAGTCACTGAAGCTGAAGTTCTCTTCGAAGCAGCTGGCCGTGTCGAAGCCCAGGAGGCTCGGAGGGCTGAGGGTTTAGGGTTTAGGGTTTAGGATTTAGGGTTTAGGGTTTGGGGTTTGGGGTTTGGGGTTTAGGGTTTGGGTTTGGGGTTTAGGGTTTAGGGTTTCGGGTTTAGGGCTGATATAGGGCTTAGGCTTGCAGATTTTGTCGTTGCAGCGTCGAAGGAGCAATGATATCAAAGTGCTGTGTCTCTGCAGATGATGTCAGTTTTTCAATCAAGTATATTCTCCTAATATTGATGTCAAAGATGTTAGCAACCAAGGAAAGGTTCCATTTCTGGATCGAACGTCTCCAGTGACAACGAGCCGCAAATGAACCATCAGGCCTCAATCGCCTCTCGCACATCGCGGGCCTCACGCGCGTCGCTGTCTTCCCAGCAGAAGAAGCTGGCGATGGGTTTGAGCAAGTCGGCGCGCGAACAAACCACTGCTGACATGGAAGCCTGGTTCCACTTTGGGACATTGAAATCTTTTGGGCTTATAATTAAAGGGACCCCATAGACTAGCATTTTCTGTTATTTGCTTAAGAACCACCCAAAAAATCAAGAGAGTCTTCCTTCTTAGGGCAATCTGGGGACTGTTATTCTTTCTTGTTTGAGGTGTTCTTAAGCAAAAAGCCGTCCTTCTGAGGGCAATATGGGGATTGTTATTGATTCCTTTTTTTGAGGTTTAGGGTTTAGGGTTTAGGGTTTAGGGTTTAGGGTTTAGGGTTTAGGGTTTAGGGTTTAGGGTTTAGGGTTTAGGGTTAGGGTTTAGGGTTTAGGGTCTCTAATGACCAACCGAGGAAGAACTGCTCCGTCAAGGCGACGTAGCCTTCCAAGTGGGCATCGAGCAGCTCGGTCATCTTTAGGCGTGTAGGGTTTAGGGTTTAGGGTTTAGGGTTTAGGGTTTAGGGTTTAGGGTTTAGGGTTTAGGGTTTAGGGTTTAGGGTTTAGGGTTTAGGGTTTAGGGTTTAGGGCCCCAAGATGGACGACAGGAAGTACTCAGAGCAGCCCCTATAGCCCCTGAGCCTTAGAAAGCCTGTAGACATCTAGGTACTAGGTACCTTGAAGGCCCTGTACTCTTAGCCCTATTTGCGGTATAAGCCCTTCAAACCTCATAAGCCCTGAACTCTACAAGCCCTTAGCCCTCGCGCTCTAAGCCCCTAAGCCCCTAAGCCCCTAAGCCCTAAACCCTAAACCCTAAACCCTAAACCCTAAACCCTAAACCCTAAACCCTAAACCCTAAACCCTAAACCCTAAACCCCCATTGCGCTCGCAGGGAGGGGCCGTAAGCGTTGCTACACAGGAGTTACCATCTTTTGTAGTGCCAATGCCAGAACTTCCCCGCATCAACATGAATGCCACAGTAACACATGAATGTGCCCTCGAAGTCCCCTGAACTGTAAACCCCTCTTGCAACTAGCCAGAACGCTAAACTCTAAACCTCAAACTTCTTGAACAAACCCTCAACCCTGAACCCTAAACCCTATCCTCAACCCTAAACCCTACAACC
Organism: Symbiodinium natans; assembly: GCA_905221605.1. NCBI lineage: Eukaryota > Dinophyceae > Suessiales > Symbiodiniaceae > Symbiodinium > Symbiodinium natans. Next base: position 599,809 of record CAJNDS010002213.1, on the reverse strand, counting down.
TACACCCCTACACCCCAAAATCAGGTGGGCTCTTGATGAAGACGCGCTGTCCGACTTGCAGCGAGCCCACGTCGTCACCTCGCCGCCGGGCGTGCAGCTAAAATAGGTGAAGCCTGCTAGGCCCTGGCGCACTTTGTGCCCGAAGCCCGAAACCCGAAGCCCGAAACCACAAACTTAGGCCCTATAAACCCTATACCCTAAACCCTGAACCCCAAAACACTAAGCCACCGTAAGCCCGCAAACACATAAACTCTCAACCCTCAACCCCCTGTAAACCCCAAAACCTCAACCCCATGCCCTAAACCCTAAACCCCTTTATAGTCACCTCCCTAGAATATGGTCTTTTGTGGCTGCCCTAAATAAGAGGGGCCGCCTTGTGATCAGGACCCCACATCTTAGATAAATCACCACCCTAAACCCTAAACCCCAAACCCTAAGCCCCAAACCCTACAACCTAAATCCTGAACCCTACACCCGAAACCCTGAACCCTAAACCCTAAACCCGAATTCCTAAACCCTAAACCCTAAACCCTAAACCCTAAACCCTAAACCCTAAACCCTAAACCCTAAACCCTAAACCCTAGACCCTAAACCCTAAACCCTAAACCCTAAACCACCCCAGGCCTCGCGCGCCCACGACCACTTCGGGGGCTCATCGCAGGATCCGGCGGTCATCGGAGAAAGTCAAAGGTTGCGCCATCCACCCCGAAGAGCCCAGGAGGAGAGGGTTTAGGGTTTAGGGTTTAGGGTTTAGGGTTTAGGGTTTAGGGTTTAGGGTTTAGGGTTTAGGGTTTAGGGTTTAGGGTTTAGGGTTTAGGGTTTGGCGTTTAGGGTTTAGGGTTTAGGGTTTAGGGTTTAGGGTTTAGGGTTTAGGGTTTAGGGTTAGGGGTTAGGGGTTAGGGGTTAGGAGGGCTTGGGTTCAGGGTTCTCCCAGCCCGGCTTCCTGAAGCCAGGGGCTGATAAAATTCGCGTTTAGGACGTTTGGGGTTTAAGGTTTAGGGTTTAGGGTTTAGGGTTTAGGGTTTAGGGGTTAGGAGGGTTTGGGCTTCGGGGTTCTCCCAGTCCGGCCTCAATGTCGGGTTCAGGGCCTGAATCCTCAAGGTTTCGGGCTTTGTGTTCATGGTCCCGGGCCCCGTGATCCCTGACCTCCATAACTGGGGTTGCTGTTGCGGAACTTAGATCCCTAAACCCTAAACCCTAAACCCTAAACCCTAAACCCTAAACTCTAAACCCTAAACCCTAAACCCTAATCCTTCAGAATTGAATGTCCCGAACAGCAAGAAGCTGGGAGTTCCTGGGAGGATCGTCTGGGATCTCTTGGCTATGCTCGCCTTATTCCTGGAGGCCCCATCGAAGAAGCTGAGACCTTCTGGGAGTTTTGGTTTAGGAGTTTTAGGGGTTTTAGGGGCTTTGGGGGTTTAGGGTTTGAGGGCTTTAGGGTTTGAGGGTTAAGGGTTTTGGGGTTTCATTGGGGTTTTCGGATGAGGGTTTAAGGCCCTAAACCCTAAACCCTAAACCCTAAACCCTAAACCCTAAACCCTAAACCCTAAACCCTAAACCCTAAACCCTAAACCCTAAACCCTAAACCCTAAACCCTAAACCCCCAGGTGGTCACGGCCCCACTGCAAGTGTACGATATTACGGGAGGGGCGCGGCAAGTCACGGAAGCCTTGAACTGGACAACTACGGCTTTCTGGGCCCTGGATGTGCCAGCATCTTGGTTTAGGGTTTAGGGTTTAGGGTTTAGGGTTTAGGGTTTGGGGTTTGGGGTTTGGGGTTTGGGGTTTGGGGTTTGGGTTTGGGGTTTGGGGTTTGGGGTTTGGGGTTTGGGGTTTAGGGTTCAGGGTTTAGGGTTCAGGGTTTAGGATGTAGGGTTGGTGGCCCAGTGATTGTGTGGCGGCCTTAAGTGTCCAAGTTTTCCCGAACCTTTAAGGGGTACCCCTTTGCTACCCCCCAAAATACTAGAGCCCTAGAACCTTATTTTGGGCACTTGAGAACCCACTTTTTTGAACTAGTACTATTTTTGTTATTCTTGTGACTCTCGTTGTTCTTAGCATTATTATTTTTGTTATCACTAAGTGCCCATGAACCTCCATGTAGAGACCCCGGATCTGGGAAGACTGGGTCTCTCCCTGCTCTCGCGGAAAGAGGCCGCGCCAGAAAGGGGTACCCCCCCCATTGTGTGGTATGGCTACCTGGCTACCTGGCTACCTGGCTACCTGGCTACCTGGCTACCTTACCAAACCTGGCTACCTGGCTACCTTGCCAAGGCATCCTTCCTGACCGCGGTCTACATCAACGACATCCTGCACACGAAGCTCGCGGACGTGGCGTGGGCATATCTCAGGTCTTGGTTCTTCTTCGACCTGCTCATGTTGGCACCGGAGGTGCTGTTTTTGATCAACATGCTTTCGCAGCCGGAGGGGGGTGAGGTCGAAGATCCAGCTGCGTCCGGCTTGCTGCGCGCCTTGCGAGCTAGGCGTCTTCTGAAGGTTGTTCGTTTCGTTCGCCTTCTGCGATTCCGGAAGGCCTTCGTTCTTCTGAAGAAGTTCAGCTGCTGCCGGTACATGCAGGTTTTATTCAACGGCTGGATCTCTTCTGCTCTTGTACCAGTCCTTTGCCTGATGTTTGGTCTTGGGATCGCAGTGCACTTCCTGGCGAGCCTGTGGTTTGTCGCAGGCACCGTCGAGCATGGCTGGGCATTTGTTGAAGGTCTGCACGAGGCCCCCTTCTTCCAGCAATATGTGCGAAGCTTCGTAGCCCAGTGGTGCCATTTTCCCTCTTGTTTTTTGTTGGTTCAGAGTTCCCTTTTCAAGTAACCAACCCCAAAAGGGTGCCCTGATTACGATGCGGGTACTGGGCCACCAAGGAAGTGTTGAGTGGGCCGTGTCCAGGTTGCCGGCATCCTCCCTGCGAGCCAATGTAGAGCTCCACACCTTCTTCGAACGCTGGCTGGCCATATTGGCCACTTTTGTGTCCCTGATCATCTCCTCCTTGTTCATTAGTGTCTTGACCAACCTGATGGCAAACGTCGCTCGGCGGACACGAAAGATGGCCCAGATCCTTGAGTCTGTCAGGAAGTACTGCGGAGCATGCGGGGTATCATTTGCCCACACGATGAAGGTCAGAAGGCTGGTGGAGAGGGACCACTTTCGGGCCAGCATCCAGGAGCACATGCAATTCTTGCTGACCCTTCCTGAGGGTCTTGTAAAGGAGCTTTTCCACGAAGCCCGCTCGCTGACACTGGCGTCTCATCCCTTCTTCCTCGAGATAGGGGCCGCCAACACCAGAATGGAGCTGGAGCTGTGCAACAGCGCAACAAAAGAGCTCTACCTCCTTGACCTTGATGAGGTGTTCCATGAGAATCAGAAAGGTCAAGGAATCTACTTCTTGGCGTCGGGCGCGGGCAGGTACACTCAAGGCCTCCTCAGCCCGGAACACCCGAATCTCTTCAGCTACACCCTGCCAACAGTTTGAGCATACTGCCACATAGCAGAAAAGCCCCGGACTCTGAGCCAAACCCTCAGGCCTAAGCCCTAAACCCTAACTCCCTCAACCCTCAGCCCTAAACCCTAAACCCTAAACCCTAAACCCTAAACCCTAAACCCTAAACCCTAAACCCTAAACCCTAAACCCTAAACCCTAAACCCGAGGGACTCAGTTCTACGAGCCGCAATCGGCGCCCGAGAAGTCAGCTGCTGCGACCATGAACCGCATCTTCTTCAGCGTCGTTGCTCGGCTCGGCCTTTGGCGCGTTGAGGGCTTAGGGTTTAGGGTTTAGGGTTTAGGGCTTAGGGCTTAGGGTTTAGGGTTTAGGGTTTAGGGTTTAGGGCTTAGGGTTTAGGGTTTAGGGCTTAGGGTTTAGGATTCAGCATCTCTGGTCAAAGCATTCACTAAGGGTGTTTGGCATCACCCCTCCCTCCTAGAATCCCTTTTCATCTGAAATTTATATCTTCTCTTCTACCTAACCTTTTTGTTTACCACCAACAGTTTTTTCTCATTCGGTTCGCAACACAGCCATCTACCACCAACCCATCCCCAAAAGGCTTCAACAAGCACCCAAAAAGGGGTGGAACCCAGGATTTGCCTGGCCCCGCAATGAAGCCTTCAAAAAGCGCCTCAGAAAAGGGGGGAACCCAGGATTTGCCTTGTCCCGCAAGGAAAAAATCGACGGTTTCGGGGCCCCCAAAGCACCGCCACAGTCCCAAATAGCTTTAAAAAGGCCCGAAAGGCTTCTAAAAGCCACAAAAACGGGTGGAACCCGAGATTTGCCTGCTCCCGCAATGAAAAATGCTGTTGCTGAAATAGACGGTTTCGGGGCCACTCCCTTTTGCCCCAAAGCACCACCACAGCCCCAAATAGCTTTCAAAAGCCCCAAAAGGCTTCAAAAAGCCTCCCAGAAAGGGGGAACCCAGGATCCGCAATGAAAAATGCTATTGTTTAGTACTGCAATCGACGGTTTCGGGGCCCCTCCATTTTACCCCAAAGAGCAGCCCAAAATAAGCTCAGAACTGGCCCAAAACAATACATTTTCGAAGCCAAACTTTCCCCTTCAAGGGGGGTCAGAGTTTTGACCAATGGGGGTCTCCGAATATTGTTTTGCTTTAAAATTTAAAAGGTCGCGGGGGTGGCCCTTCAGCAGAACTGGGGCCATTGACGAGCTGGCTGGGACCCCTTGGGACCTCCCTTGGGACACCCTAAACCCTAGATCCTAAATCCTAAACCCAAAATCCTAAATCCTAAACACTAAATCTTAAATCCTAAACCCTAAACCCTAAATCCTAAAACCCTCAAAACACCATAATCAGACGAGGACCCCATTAATTAAGGTTTAAATATACATAGGTAGAGAGGGTTTAGCGTTTAGGGCCCAGTTTAGGGTTTACGGCTCGACCTTTGGTGCCTTGAGGGGTTGAAGGGGCTCAAGCCCTAATCCAACCCGCTGTAGGGTTTAGGTTTAGGTTGAGGGTCCTAAACTGAGGGTCTAGGGTTTGGGGGTGGGGGTGTAGGGAAACTCTCCGCCAACCCTATTCAGGGACCGAGCGGGAGGGGGGGGGGGGATTGAGTGCTTGTTCGGTTTTGAGTCAGCAGTTCAAGAGCTTTGCTGGAAATGGGTTAGTTTAGGGTTGAGGGTTTAGGGTTTCGGGTTTGGGGGTTTTAGGGTTTCAGGGCTTTGGGGTTTTAAAGTTTTGGCCAGGGTTTGGTGGCATTCCTGGATGCAATTAGGCGGCAACAGGTTGCCAGGTCGGCCGAAAGCCCTGCCAGCCCCATAAACCCTGTCATCCCTCTTAGCCATTTCTTTTTTAAACCTAGAGCCTAAACCCTCAGCCCCAAAGCCTGAGCCCTGAACCCCAAACCCTAAACCCTAAACCCTAACACTGAACCCCAAACTCCAAACCCTGCAACACAAAACCCTGGACCCTAAATCCTCAACCCTGAACCCCAAACCCTAAATCCCTAAACCGCCTAAACCCCAAACCCTCAAACCTAAACGCTCCTGCCAGTCCAAGGTCAACGGCGCACAGGGTGAAACAGGACAGAGTTTTCGAACGCCCTCCCGACCCTTCCCCCCTCCCTCCGTGCCCCCACATTTCGTTAGCAGTAGTTAAGAGGGGTTAGGGTTTAGGGTTTAGGGTGTAAGGTTGGCCGTGCTTAAAGGCTTGTGTTGTGTTGCGTTGCGTTGCGTGGCGTTGCGTGGCGTTGCGTTGCGTGGTGTTGGTGTGTGTGTGTGTGTGTGTGTGTGAGATTTGGGGTTTTCTGGGCTTTAGGTTGCGCTCGGTAAGCACTTTCTCGATGGTCCGCAGTTTTTCGGCGGCTTGGGGTTAAGGGCTTGGGGCTCTGTTTTCTTAATCTTTCTTTAGTGGGCACCAACTCTGAGCGACGTCTGAGTAGAAGGGTTTAGGGTTTAGGGTTTAGGGGTCGAAGAATCATGTGCAACGCATGGCGCGCAACAGAGGCACGAAACGGTGCCAGAAGGGGGCCGGGAAAGCGTCCATCTTTATACCATCTTGTGCTTATTTATGTGCTCTGGTTTGGTTTGCTGTTCGTGGATCTGACTGTTGGCGCGAAACGCCTCAAAAGGGCCGTGAAAGGGACGGCGGTAGGAGAGTCTGCATGTGAAGGAGTATTGGACGGCCGAGTACCTAGAAAAAGGGACCTTGTTATAACAGGACATGCCCTAGCACTTGTAGGCTCATGGGCAGGTAGCGGCAGGGTTGCGAGCACGCCGTCCTCAAACAAGGGTAGAACCAGTTCTCCTACCATTTGAAGCCCTACACCCTAAAATCCGAAAACGGCCTTTTAGCCCCTAAATCACCCTGAAAAACTCAAAGCCCCAAAGCACCCTTAAAAACTCTAAAACCCTCAAAACCCTTCCCAAAGCCCTAAAGCACTCTCAAAAACCTGAAACCCTAAAACGCCATGAAAAGTCCTAACGCGACCTTCAGAACCCTAAAGCCCTAAGATACCCTTCACAACCATCATCAAGCCCTAAAAACGCCAAATCACCGAGTTTTAGGGTGTTTAAGGGCGTTTTCGGGTTTTAAGCCTTAACAACCTCAAAGCACCCCTAAAAACACCAAAGCCGCCCTCGAAAACCCTGCAGAAACCCCAAAAAACACCCTCAAAAACACCCAAATGCCCTTAAGCAACCCAACATGCCCTAACCCCTAAACCCCAAACTCTAAACCCTAAACCCCCCCTCCCCCCCTCCCCCCCCCAAAAAAAGGAGGCTCACCTCAGGAAGACGAGGATCGAGCCCAAGTGCCGGTGCTGGTGGAGGAGTACCTCAGCGAGCAGGCGCTGTGGGTCCGGGGCTGGCCACTTGGGCGCTGAAAGAAGGGGTAGGGTTTAGGGTTTAGGGTTTGGGGTTTGGGGTTTGGCGTTTAGGGTTTAGGGTTTGGGGTTTGGGGTTTAGGGGTTGGGGTTTTAGGGCGTTTTGCAAGGTTTTTTTTGAGGGCTTACTTTGTAGAGGTTAAAGGCTAGAGTTTTGGGGTTTGGGTTTTCGGGCTTGGGGTTGTAGGTTTAGGATATTATAGGGTTTGGGGCTTTAGGCCCTTTTTCAGGGCTTGCATTATAGGGCTAACTTTTTTAAGGATTATGGGCTAGACATAGGGTTGAAGAAGGTTTGGTATCTTGACAGTGATTATGGGGTGCATTGCTGGGTGGAGGGTGTTTGGAGTGTAGACGCTGCTTCAACGCTGAAGAGGTTTCTTTAAACCCTAAACCCTAAACCCTAAACCCTAAACCCTACACCCTAATCAAACCCTGCACCCTAATCACAGGTGTGAGGTTTTGGTGGCTCAGCGGCTTAGGTTGTCATCTCCATGGCTGCTGGGGAATCCAAAGCTTGATGAGGGTTTTGTTTAGGGTTTAGGGTTTAGGGTTTAGGGTTTAGGATTTAGGGTTTAGGGTTTAGGGTTCTTGCGGCGAGGACCCCAGCAAGCCCACATGCAACATCCTCCCAGGAAACACCAGGGGCGACTGGAGGCCACGGTCGAGAGCAGGGCTCTGTGCGTGCACACGGCAGACATGCATCTTATCCCTCGGGAATAATTTTTATTTTTTGGGATACTAGGGTTTAGGGTTTAGGGTTTAGGGTTTAGGGTAATAATTCCTAAGAAACTGCAAGCCCTAAGCCCTAAACTCTGAACCCTAAACCTTACACTCCCAAACCCTAAAAGCTTTGCTAGGGTTCCAAGCTCAGTTAAGGCATGCCGTGCTGGAAGATCATTCGGATGCTCTTGCTCGCCGGCATCTTATGATTCAGGGAAAAAAAGCCTAGCCCTAAGCCCTCAGCCCTAAACCCTAAACCTTAAACCCTAAACCCTAAACCCTATACCCTAAACCTTAAACCCTAAACCCCAAACCCTAAGCCCTAAGCCCTAAGCCCTATCCCCAACCCTAGAAGCCCGGCCCCCAATTCTATAGGCCCTATGGACCCCCAAATCACAGTGCGGAGGGTACTGTCAAAGCAAGTGCTTCGGGAAAGGGGCGTAGGGTTTAGGGTTTAGGGTTTAGGGTTTAGGGTTTAGGGTTCAGAGTACGTTGAAAACGTGTCGGGGTGCCGGCTCTGCCTGCGGCTCGCGTGCTGGACGATGAAATTCTCCACCACGAGGTCGACAAAGTATGCTTTCGGTATTGGGGTTTAGGGTTTAGGGTTTAGGGTTTAGGGTTTAGCGTTTAGGGTTTGGGGGTTTAGGGTTTAGGGTTTAGGGTTTAGCTTTACGATGAAATTCGCCCCCCCAAAAGTTTACCCCTATGTTCGGAAACCTCCACATCGACTTGTTTGGGAGGCCTGAAATGTAAGAATCCCAGGCGACCCCCCAGAATCTCTTGAACAAGCAGCTGGGAACAACAAGCAGATGCCAAAAACAACAAGTAGCCGTCCACGACGAAGGCCTTTTCAACCCTAAACCCTAAACCCTAAACCCTAAATCTTGCCAAGCAGAGGCGCCATAGATGTTTGGCCACGGGGGTTTAGAACAGGAAAGTCCGGGTGGGTGTTTTTGGCAGACAGAATCCTGTCATGTAGTCCTGATGTGCGTAAAGGCTAAGCCCTAAACAGATGAAGAGCACTGGGGATGGAAGGCCTTGTTCCGTGAGCCCTGGGAGGGCTTGGTATTGTTCGCTGCTGGCATGTCTGAGGAGGTCCCTTTTGGAGTCCTTCGCTTAAGGGTTTAGGGTACTATCATATATAGGACCCAGAAAGGGACCCAAAGTTAGAGGACTACCCATGTGTAGCCCCGAATATCTCTCCATTCGCCACCTAGAGCGTCGCTGGCGCAATTGCAGTTTTTCAGCATCGAAAGCGTCCGGGGTTGGGAGATTCCACGACCCCAAAAGGGTGTTAGGGTTTAGGGTTTGGGGTTTAGGGTTTAGTATTTAGGGCACAAGCGAAGGCTGTGGCCGTGGTCTACGCGCGATCCTTTGTCGATGCGATGAACCTCTGTCCCAGTTGCGAGATTGTTCCCTCAACGATGCCCTAAGCCATCCTGAAGCCGAAAGTGCCGAAGCCCCGGAGGGTGCCGAGTGCTTACTTTTGTTCACGCTCTAAACCCTAAACCCTAAACCCTAAACCCTAAGCCCTAAGCCCTAAACCCTAAACCCTAAACTCCATGCAAAAGGTCTTAGGATACACCGTGCCTAGAACCTAGAAGTAGCCTCCGCCTCCCCCTGTCCGCTGCACGCCTTCAGGAATCGGCTTTCACCGGATCAAATCTCAGATCTTTCCCTGGAGCCTGAGCAGTTGTCTGCGGATCCACAGATCCTTGGAGCAGTTTCGAGTTGAGGGTTTAGGGTTTAGGGTTTAGGGTGTGTGTCTGTTTGTAGGGTTAAGGATTCCGGTATTGCCGTACACCCCAGAGCCTAACTCTTAAACCCATGAAGGTTTATAGGGTTAGCGATGGCATTCTTAATTGTCAGTATTTTTGTTTCGGGGTTTCTTCTTCGTAGTAACCGTTGACTTTTTCCGGTTCCTGTTGTTGCTGAAAGCATTTCTTCGTTTCTTCTGATGCTTTCGTGTTCCTGCTACAGCCAGGATAAGGGTTTTAATGTGGTGTTGAGCCGAAGGTTTCTGTGGTTTTGGCTTTAGCCCCTAAACCCTAAGCCCTAAACCCTAAACAATAAACCCCAAGCCCTAAACCCTAAACCCTAAACCCTTAGGGTTCAGGCGTTGACCAACTTAGGGGCCTGAAAGCCGATGGGTGTTCGTGTCAAGGCTTTCTGCCACACGGCACGCTTGTTGTGTAGCATCCTAGGAACTTTGGGGCGAGAACTTCGGGTTTAGGGTTTAGGGTACAGGGTTTAGGGTTTAGGGTTTAGGGTTTAGGGGAAGCCAAGGTGGCGAACGCCTAAGCCGTAAAGGGGTGCGTAGACGCTGCACAAGGGCTGCCACTTTAGGACCTGAAACAATCTGAGCTAGCCTTGTCGGAACAACACTCCAACCCTAAAACTGTACTCCCCCTACACCCTAAACCCTTAAGCCTTAAACCCTAAACCCTAAACCCCTGTGCAGGAAATCCGGCTCCCAAGTCATCTCCGAGATTCGTCAGAGACGGCTCGACAGAGTCGAGCCTGGGTTCGGCGACTAGCCTGGACTCACGCTTTGGGATGCTTTACCCCAGTTTTGCTAGGCTTTGAGGTTTAGGGTTTAGGGTTTAGGGTTTAGGGTTTAGGGTTTAAGGGGGAACTAGGGAGTATAGTAGCAACTATTATCATCCCGAATTAAGGACTGCTAGTATAAGGGGGCAACATCCCAGCTCACGCTGGGTTCTTGGCTCGTCTCACCTTTCACCTCCGGGCCATGACCGTCTCCTAAGGAGACTGGATTTTCCTCTCGCAAGGGGGCGGGGGAATACATGGAGGCCTTACAAATTGGGATAGGCCGTTGGGGTTTATCAAAGTATACTTATAGGGAATACTGTTAGCAATCATTCCGACCCCTACACTAGGCTTCCGGCTTCGCAAAACCAGCACCCGCCCCGAAACAGCGATTGAAATGTTTACACACATGTCTCGGCTTGGTATCAGGGGTCCCTACGCGGACCTACACTCAGAGCCGGCTCCGATTGTGCAGATGCCTTGCCTGAACATAGGCGGGCCCACCTCCCACCTCCCACGTTTCGTGCATTTTTTTAAGGTTTTCGCCGCAGACGCTGGTGCGGTCCGCGCTTGAAAAGTTTGTGCTACAGCAGCCCTTGTGCCGTACTTTCCCTACATTTGATGCCCTCACCCCCCCAAACTGTTTCGAAGCGACAGGGCCAATGACTACCGGCGATCATGATGCCCGATGCCCAGAACTGCGTGTGGCAAGCTGTCTGAAGTTCTCTTAGTTGCTGAGTGGGCACACTTTACACTTTTTGGGATACTAGAATCCCCTACAGAACTGAACGTGTACACCTTTTTGGGGCTGATGAACTCAGCAACCAAGTTCTGGTTTTCAGGCTTTTTGTGGCATTCGGCCTGACAGTACGAGTTCATGTTGGCAGTGGGTTGGCAGCGTGTTCCTCGATGTTTGCACGTGATGACGCTGTAAGACTACAAGCTCTTTGGAACCCTTTGGAGGCTCTTACACCCTGCATCCTTCAAGCGCAGTCGCCTTGAAGACCAAGCCTAATAAACCCTAAACCCTAAATACTAAACCCTAAACCCTAAACCCTAAACCCTAAACCCTAAACCCTAAACCCTAAACCCTAAACCCTAAACCCTAAACCCTAAACCCTAAACCCTAAACCCTGAAGCGCAGACTCTGTAGCTCTGTGCATCCGGAACCTCGAACCTTGTCTGCGAACTTTAAACCTTTCCTTACACTAATGCCCTGATGCCCCAAACCCCAAATCCTTGCGCCCTTTTCCCCTTAAACCTTCAACCCTTAATGCAGCCCTTGAACCGTTAAACCCTTACACCTTTAAACCATGGACCATATACCCTTATTCAACCCCTAAACCAACCCTGAACCCGTAAACCCTCAAACCCTTGAACCCTTAACCCCTCAAGCCCTCAAGCCCCCAAACCCTAGACCCTAATCCCAAAATCCTAAACCTTAGTCCCTAAACCCTAAACCTTGAACCCTAAACCCTAAACCCCAAACCCTAAACCCTAAACCCTAAACCCTAAACCTTCTGACCCAGGCGTCGTCGCATCGGCGTCCGATGACGACCGCCGGGTGGGACCGCCGCTACTCAAAGTGCTCCCGGCCCACTTGCGTCTGCTTTGAGGTTTAGGGTTTAGGGTTGAGGGTTGAGGGTTTAGGGTTTGGGGTTTAGGGATTTAAGCTACTTACTCCGCGAGGGGTTAGGGATTTTGGGTTTTAGGGTTTTAGAGTTTTAGGGGGTTTTATGGGTTTTGGGGTTTTAGGGTTGTAGGGTTGTAAGGTTTCAGGGTTTCAGGGTTTAAGGGTTTTAGGGCTTTAGGGTTTCAGGGTTTTAGGGTTTCCGAAATCAGGGGTACCTCATTGGGATCCTTGGTACAAGGGCATCCTACTCTCTGGGGGGATTGGATTAGGGGTCCCGGTTTCAGAGGGCCTAGAGGACCCATTTCGGCTGCTTCCGCGCAGGCGAAGCTTAGTGTTTAGGGTTTAGGGTTTAGGGTTTTAAGGCTTGAGGGCTTTGTGATGGCAATCCAGTTTGGCCTCGGGTGAGGAGGCTTCTGCCCTTCGACCCTAAACCCTAAACCCCAAACTCTTGCAGCCGGGCCAAGGCCGCAGACTCGGGTTTAGGGTTTGGGGTTACAGGGTCTAGGCACAACTCTCCACCACCTTACATGCTCATAGTGCCTTGTCGTTGCGAAATCATAGCATACACTGCCTACAGCCCCCAAACCGGAAGCGGCATTTTTAGCCTGGATCTTGTTTGTAAGGAACATTAAGGAACCAAGTTCCCTGGTGATCCATTAGGCACGTGATTTTTGGAATTTAGGGTCAGGGACCAACGGAAAACTGAAACAAACGGTGAGTGCCATGCGGCAGGCAAGCTTTTGCCTATGGAAAGGCGGGGAGTGAGCCTTCGGGCTTAGGGTTTAGGGTTTAGGGTTTCGGGTTCAGGGTTTAGGGTGTAGGGTTCCCTGCGCCCTAAACCCGAAGCACTAGAGGGTTTTGGGTTTAGGGCCCGTTTGGGCTTTGAGTTCAAGGGTTTCCGGTATGAGCAGGACTCCTTGCGTCTAGGGTTTAGGGTTTTATAGGGTTTAGGGTTTACATCCTTTTAGTGTTCAGGGTTTAGGGTTTTCTGAATCGCCGCGCCTAGAAGCAACCGACGGAGCGTGCTTCTTGTGCCCCCTCGCTGTTTAGAAGGTTTAGGGTGTAGGGTTTAGGGTTTAGGGTGGCGGGCGTGACACCAGCCAGGGTCCGCAATCAAATCCTTACAGCCGCAGCTAGCAACCAGAAGCGCTTAAATTAAAGCCTGAAGGCCATCAACCCAGAGGCGGGGTGTAGGGTTTAGGGTTTAGGGTTTAGGGTTTGACGTGGTATGCATCGGAGGATCCGAACGACTTTGTACGCGAAGTTTGTGCCTTGCAGGGCGCCAAGGGCGCTTGCAGTTCGTGGCTGAAGGTCCAACCCGAACCCTAAACTCTCCCCCTTAAGCTCTAAACCCACTACTTTAAACCCTAAACCCTACACCCTACATGGGTTTGGGGCTTAGAGCCTTTTGGAGTTTTTCGGCTTTGACATCTGCAGGATTTGGGCTCAGGGACCTACTCAGAATCACTGCTCCCAACAGCCCAGAACCTCGAAGGCCTAAAGCCCCACACCTACGAACTAGGCCCTGAACCCGAAAACCTTGTACGGTAGGCCCTAAACCCTAAACCCTGGATCCCAGGAATCTCCTGCCGAGCGGTGGGCAGACCTTGCTTCTGGGCGAGGGAGAGGCCGCGCTCTTCAGGTTTAGGGTTTCGGGTTTAGGGTTTACGGTTTAGGGTTTAGGGATTAGGATAGTGCGCGCCACTGCGGCCTGCGGGAACATAAGCCAGCCCCCCCCCTCCCCCCCCCCCTCTCTTGTTCAATGACCCCCCCCCCCTCCCCCCCTCCCCCCCCCCTCTGTTCAAGGGGGGGGGGGGGGGGGGGGGGGCCCCCCCCCCCTTGGTCAATAACAGTGTTCTTAATAGGGTTTCACTTGATTTTAATTAACGTTTTAATAGGACTTCTTTTGATTCTAATCGGGTTGTTGTTACTTTTGAAAGATTTCTAATAATATGAATGAGATTTTTATCCCTTCTCATAAGATTTGTATTAGGTTTAACGGGATTCGTATTGAAATAATAGAAATCCTTGTCGAATTAAGTTCAACTCCTATTACAATTGATTGAACTGCTATTAAAATTAGTAGAAGTCCGATTAGAAATGCTACGAAAAAAGAAGGCAAATAGAAATCTTGTTACATTAATGGAAATCCTCTTGAAATTAGAAGGATTCCGAATAAAAAGCAATAGGAATCCTACCAAACATGGCAGAGGAAATGTGGAATTGAGCATGGGGGGGGGGGGGGGGGGGGGGGGGGGGGTGGGGGGGGGGGGGGGGGGAGGGGGGGGGGATTAGGGATTAGGGTTTAGTTTCGATGGCGGCACTTCCCTTCTTGAAGTGGTTTCAACTACAGCTGATGCATGATAGGCTCAGTCAGCCCACTGACACTGACTGGGTGGCTACATTATGGGCCCGCAACATCCCATTTTAGGGGCCCTGTATTAAGGGACCCTGCAACCCTAAGAGACACTGTGGTTCTCAGTAGGGTTTAGGGTTTAGGGTTTAGGGGAGTTGTGCAGTTGAAGTTAAGGTAAAGTGGGCAAAGGTCTGTAGACGCGGATCTGGTACCAAGACGGCAAACGAAGCCCTTTTGCGGGCCTTGGGGAGCGCAGCACGATAAACCCTACCCCCCAAACCCCAAACCCTAAACCCTAAACCCCAAACCCTAAACCCTAAACCCTAAACCCTAAACCCTAAACTCTAACCCTAAACCCTAAACCCCAAACCCTAAACCCTACGCCCTAAAACGGGGGGCTGGGGATCCGTTTTGCGGGAGCGCCGGGGCTCATGCTTCGCAGGGGCGCAACGCCGTGTTCCTGGCGACTGCCGGCGGTCGCCCCAGTCCAAGGAGAATAGAAGCGGTTTAGGGTTAGGGTTTAGGGTTTAGGGTCTAGGGTCTAGGGTCTAGGGTCTAGGGTCTAGGGTCTAGGGTCTAGGGTTTAGGGTTTAGGGTTTAGGATTAGAACACCAGAATAACACAAGGCTCCAAACCCTAAGCCCAGGGTTTAGGGTTTAATTAGTGTTTAGGATGTAGGGTTTAGGGTTTAGGGTTCGGGTTTAGGGGTAGTTCTCTACATTAGGGTGCTTAATGTTGGGTACCCTAAATATTCGGGGCCGCCTTCTAATAGTACCCGCAAAAAGGACCAGATTTTTTGAAGTGGCCATGTGATCAAATTGAAACACACAAATGTACGAAAAAAATGAATCATATACCCGCAGCACAGTATGATCGTATGATAGTATAACAATGGGTTTACCCTAAACCCTAAACCCTAAACCCTAAACCCTAAACCCTAAACCCTAAACCCTAAACCCTAAAACCTATGATCATGTAGTAGTTTCATCAGAGCCGAGAGTCGTGATTGGTTTGCGGTCTGGCACCCTCGAGCCATTAGGGCTTGGGGTTTAGGGTTTAGGGTTTAGGGTTTAGGGTTTAGGGTTTAGGGTTTAGGGTTTAGGGTTTAGGGTTTAGGGTTTAGGGTTTAGGGTTTAGGGTTATGATCTTCAGCAGTCTGGACACACCAAGGAACCGTGATCTGAGGGAGCAGTTCAGGTTCTAATGGTTCCCGCGTACGTTTTGGGCTTGTGGGCAATGTGGGCGCAGGCTTTGTAGGGGTCTTGGTAGTCGAGCTTTCCCTCCCTGCAAGCCCGAAGACCTAACCTTAAACCACAGCCCCAAGCCGTCGAAGGTTGATAGGGGCTGCGGGAGTAAACCCTAAACCCTAAACCCCAAACCCTAAACCCTAAACTCTAAACCCTAAACCCTAAACCCTAAGCCTGGGTTAGTTGGAGGGAAGGCTGGCTCTTGAGCCCTCGGATAGGGTTTTGGGTTTAGGGGCTTCGCGGCTTCAGGGTATATGGATTTAGGGGCTTAGGGCTTTAGGGTTTATGGGTTTAGGGGCTCGAGGTTTAGGGGTCTAAGGCTACTGGTCTAAGACTAGGAGTCTTCGGGTTGAAGTTTTTTCGGGTTGAGGGGTTCAAGGGTGTGGTCGTCGGGTCACACGGTTCAGGGGTTTAGGGTGTCGGGTTTCGGGTAACCCTAAACCTTAAACCCTAAACCTTAAACCCTAAACCCTAAACCCTAAACCAGGTTTCAGCTGCACGGCTGTCGACTCCTCGAAGATGGGCTTGGCGAAGGCCTGCGACTGGCACATAACTTCTGCGGTGGGTCCTCAACCCTTAACCTTAGGGTCTAGGGATGTTTAGGAGTTTAGGGTTTAGGGTTCAGGGTTTAGGATTTAGGGTTTAGGGATGTTTAACCTGAGGGTTTGGGGATGTTTGGGGGTTTAAGGGTTTAGGGTATTAGGGTATTAGGGTAGTAGGGTTTAGGGTTTAGGATTTAGGCTTTAGGGCTATCTTAACCCCCCCCCCCCCCCCCACCTTTTCAATGACACGGATACGAAACCCTGAGCCGCCAGCCCCAAATCCAAGAAGTTGGGACCCGCAGGGTTTTGGCTTGGTTCAGGCTTTTGGGACTAGCTGTGAAGTACCCTGAAAGGAGTAAGGAGATCGGATCGGATGAGGGTTTAGAGTTTAGAGTTTTGGGTTCAAAGGGCTTTGGGGCTTATGGTCTAGGGCGACATGGAAGATGCCAGTTCTGGGCGCTGTTCGGGGCAGACCTAGGAACAGCCTCCCGAACCCTAACCCTATAAGCCCTAAATTCTATAACCCCATAATTACTAAAACCCTATAAGCCTTCCCCATAAACCCCAGAACCCTATAACCCTAGAAGCAACAAGCCGTAGCCCTAAGCCCTAAACCCTATCACCCTGTCAGCCCTAGACCAGATAACCCTGCAAGGCCTGAACCCGAAACCCTAAAACCCTAAACCCTAAACCCTAAAGCCCTAAGACCTACACCCTGAAACTAGCCTACGGGCTGTTAACGACGCTTGAGCCACCGTGCCAACGTAAGGCCCGGCGCCTGGCGGCTGAGTGCAGCGTGCGAATCAAAACGGAGGGCAGCTGAGCTTTCCTGGGTTTAGGGTTTAGGATTTTGGCTTAGGGCTTAGGGTTTAGGGTTTAGGGTTTGGGGTTTGCTGTTTAGGGTTTGGGAAATACGTCTTCGAGTTTTTTTTTCCCGGAAGGGTCCGCGCAGCAGATTAAGCCACCCAAACGCCAAACCCTAAACCCCCAACCTTACACCCTGTACCCGGTACCCTGTACCCTGAACCCTAAACCCTAAAGCCTAAACCCTAAACCCTAAAGCCTAACGACTTCCTAAGGTGGGCTCGGACCTCGCGGACTACCACATGGGCAGTAGCTGACTGGGGCCGAGCCGCTTAAATCGGGCTTGGATGCTTTGGGGGGTTGAGATTGGGATGCTCCCCCTGTTACAGACAGGTTTAAGGTTTAGGGTTTAGGGTTTAGAGTTTGGGGTTTAGGGCAACAGTCCTTCATAGGGGTTCTAGTAGTGGGTACCATAGTCCCTAGTTTGGAGTGTTAGTATAAGGGGGATCATCCCAAGGTTTTAGAGCTTAAGCCCTTAGGACCATCATGAGGAAGGGTTTACAGCCCTAACACTTCGTAAGGGCTCCGTGTTTTTTGGGCCCGATTAGGCTGAAAGGGTTCTGGGCTTAGTTGGAGACTCGGCTGTTAGATGTTAAGATCCTGCAGGTGCGCTCTTGACCCAGGAAGAAACGTTTCCCGCCTCCGATCAGCCCCTGCAAAGCCCCGGAGCCTGTATCTCTTAGCCCCAAAACCCGAAATCGCCCAACCCCAACGCCAGAATCCCTGAAACCTTAAAACCCAAACCCTGCATCCCGAAAGCCCGAAACCTAAAGAGCCTTCCTGACACCGAGAAGACCCTCGGACCCCCGCCCCCCAATTTCATTTAGGCAAAGCCAATTTCTATTAATTGCTTAAGAACCTCCAAAAAACACAAAAATGACAATAAGTATTCTTCCTTATAAGAGTAATTTAGGGATTATATTTGTTATTCGTTATTCTCTTGGGGTTCTTAAGCAACTTGTAGAATGCCCCCCCCCCCCCCCCCCCCGCCACCGCCCTTCCCTCCCTCCGCAGAACCGCTAAACACCGTAACCCCCCGCAAAGCTCTAAACACCCTAAACACCCTAAACACCCTAAACACCCTAAACACCCTAAACACCCTAAACACCCTGAACACCCTAAACACCCTAAACACCCGAAACACCCGAAACACCCTAAACACCCTAACCCTAAACCCTAAACCCTAAACCCTGAACCCTACACCCTACAGCATCTCAAAACAGCCCAAAAAAGCTGAGCCTGGGACGCCGTCGTCTCCATCTTCTGCCATCTGGCGCCGGACCTGCGCCGGAAGGCGGAGTTGGGCCTGAACTCGAAGCCGGTTTAGGGTTAGGGTTTAGGGTTTAGGGTTTAGGGTTTAGGGTTTAGGGTTTAGGGTTTAGGGTTTAGGGTTTAGGGTTTAGGGTTTGGAAACCCTAAACCCTCAACCCGACACCCCGGACAAAACACCTAACTGCACAACCTTTCAGCCCGAAAGACCTGGCAACTTGCAGGCCCTAAGGTTTTAGGGTTTCGGATTTGGGGCAGTTTAGGGCAGTTTGGGGGCAGTTTAGTTCCCTCAGCCACTCCAAATCCTTAGAGGTGCACCGCGACTCGGCGGAGGCGCTGCGTCCTGGAGGTTTCCAATGTGGTGGGTCGGGGGGGGAAGAAGGGTTTAGGGTTTGGGGTTTGGGGTTTGAGGTATGGGGTTTGGGGTTTGGGGGTTCATGGGTTCAAGGGTTCAAGGGTTCTTGGCCTTGGGTTCTTGGGTTGTAGAAATCCGTCTGTTGGTGCGCTGCTTGGGCCATTGGGCAGGCTGTACTTGCAGCCCTAAACCCTAAACCCTAAACTATACTGTACCCTATACCCCTAAACCCCTAAACCCGTAAACCCTTAAACCCCTAAACCCCTAAACCCTATGTGGTCGCGAGAGGTGTCGTCGTGATCGAAGCCTTCACGCCGGAGCAGCCGCTGACTCAGAATGTTCATGCCCTAAGAGAGAACCCTCGGCCCGAGGCCTAAACCCTAAACCCTAAATCCTAAAACGTAGCCGAAGGTTATATAGCCCAAAACACCACGCACCATGAACCCTCAATCCTAGAAGGCAGGGATTCGGCGCCGAGAGTTCTCCCGGAAGTGTCACTGGGGTGGATTTGATTTCAAGGGGGGGGGGGGGGCCTGTGAGAAGTAAGTCTCTGATTTGTAAAAAAGGGTTAGATGGTCAGTTCTCGCAATGCTGGTCCCTTTTTGGGTACCCCCGAAACAATAGGGGCCGCCTTGCCCTGAACCCTAAGCCCAAAAAGGGACCCACATTTAGGAGAAAACGACCACATGGGCTGCTCTGCAGTTGTTGGACGACCGGCTCAGGGATGTGCGCCGCGACCCTAAATTCTAAACCCTAAACCCTAATCCCTAAACCCTAAACCCTAAACCCTAAACCCTAAACCCTAGACCCTAGACCCTACACCCTAAACCCTAAACCCTTACAAAATCCAAGGTTTCGGAGGAGCCTTCCTGACCTTGTAGTGCAGCTCTTGCTAAGCGCGGCCATGCCGTAGCCGCACATGACTGTCCACAGCCTCCATGAGATGTCGACATTGCGGTTTAGGGTTTTGGGTTTTGGGTTCAGGGTTTAGGGTTCAGGGTTTTGGTAGCTTTTCTGTTGGCATGGGGCCAGAACGTTTAGTGTAGAAGGCTGCCATATGGTCACTTCTCTTCACGATGGGTCCCTTTCGTGGTCCTTTTAATAGGCGGCCCTACTTTTATTTACAGAACTGACCATGTTATATCAACCTTAAACCTTAAACCCTAAACCCTAAACCCTAGCCCCTAAATCCTAAGCCCTAAAGGTTGAGAATTATCTTGCGGGGCCGAGGCTCCAGTTCGCTTCTGGCGGCCCCCCCGATGTGGAGCGCCTCGTGAGGGCCTGAGCCATGGGAGGGTTGGGGGCTTTGGGGGTACTGTAGTGTTTAGGGTTTAGGGCTTAGGGTTCAGGGTTTAGGGTTTAGGGTTGAGCGTTTAGGAAATAAGTTCGGGGGTTTCACTAAACCTTAAGCCCTACACAGTAAAGGTTGTGTAGGGGTTGAGGATTTGGGGTGCACGGCTCTGGAGGTATGGGTTTGGTTTGCCCAGAACCCGAAACCCGAAACCCTAAACCCTAAACCCTACACCCTACACCCTACACCCTAAACCCTAAACCCTAAACCCTAAACCCTAAACCCTAAACCCTAAACCGCAACTCCCTTCCAAAGAGCGCTAGCAAGTCTCAGCGGGCTCCTCCAAGGTCACGGCAGAGATGCTTCGCGAAGACTTCCAGCAGCTGGAGGTGGCTGAGGTTTAGGGTTTAGGGTTTAGGCTTTAGGGTTTAGGGTTTGGGGTTTGGAGTTCGGGGTTTAGGGTTTCGGGTTCCAGCGGGGCTCATCAACTCCAGGAGAGAGAGCTGCCCTCATCCGCTTTAGAATATTCGGTTACCCGCATGAAGTGATCCTTCAGAAGGATAGGAAACCTTAGTACTCTCAAGCTTAAGGGCTTGGCCAGATTCCCCTCAACCCTCGACCCCTGCCTGCCCTACCCCCAGCCCCCGTGCCGGTTTATCGAGGGTGCACAACAACCCCGAAATTGTTTGGAGGAGGATAGGGGGGTGGAGGAATCTCAACGATCATTGCCGACTCATCAAAGCCCCAGAACCCCCAAACCCCAAACACTAAGTCCTAAACCCTAAACCCTAAACCCTAAACCCTCAACCCTAAACCCTGAACCTTTAAGCACTACTTGTAAGTCCTAAAGTTATTGAGCTCCTGCGGGTGCTGAGATGTGCAGGGCCCAGGCCTTGGACCCAAAAGGCCAGGCCGAAATCCGATAGCTGGTCATTTAGGGTTGAGGGGTTAGGGCTTAGGGGCTGAAGGGTTTAGGGTTTAGGGCTAGGGTTTAGGGTTTAGGGCTAGGGTTTAGGGTTTAGGGTTTAGGGTTTAGGATTTAAGGTGAAGCCCTAAGGGGTTTAAGGTTCCTTTCTTGCAGGTCGTTCTCTGCCGGCAGCTGGAGCGCGAGGTCCTCGAGGGGACCTACCACACAGGCAGTTCACAAGCCAGGGCCTGCAACATGGAGCCTTAGGGTCGAGGGTTGAGGGTTTAGGGTTTAGGGTGTAGGGTGTAGGGTTTAGGGTTTAGGGTGTAGGGTTTAGGGTTTAGGGTTTGGGGCTTAGGGCTTAGGGCTTAGGGCTTAGGGCTTAGGGTTGAGGAGCTCAGGACCTCTCAAGGTTTAGAACAAGGAGCCTGAGTCTGGCGCAGGTGTTTGGGACTAGGCTTTGAGTATTCTCAGACCCAAGAGCAAACCCTAACGGATCCCTAAACCCTAAGCCCTAAACCCTAAACTCTAAACCCTAAACCCTAAACCCTAAACCCTAAACTCTAAACCCTAAACCCTAAACCCTAAACCTTGAACCCTAAACCCTAATCCCTAAACCCTAAACCCTAAACCCTAAAACCCCCAATCCCTCAGCTTTAAACACGTCCACTGCGACTTCAGCCGGGGAGGCCTGGCGTCTGTCGTTCAGCTCGGAGCCTCGAGCACAGGGTTTAGGGTTTAGGGTTTAGGGTTTAAGGTTTAGGGTTTAGGGGTTTAGGGGTTTGGGGTTTGGGGTTTAGGGTTTAGGGTTTAGGGTGTTCGGGTTTAGGGTTCGGATGAGCGTCAGGTATTTGGGGGGGGGGGTTCGGGCTTGAAAGGGTTCAGGGTTTAGGGTTTATGGCTTTTGTGGGGCTTTGGGGCGTTCAGGGTGTTGGGACCAGCCCCACATGGCACACTCCAAGCCCAAAAACCCCAAGCCCTAAGCCCTCTGCATTGTTTCGTTGGCACGCCGCTTGAAACCGAAAAGCATAGTAGTAGAGGCAATCTTCAACCTATTTGGCGCATTATGGTCCCTATATGATCCCAAAGGCTAACGGGTCCTCTTGGATACTGGACCCTAAACCCTAAACCCTAAACCCTAAACCTTAAACCCTAAACCCTAAACCCTAAACCCTAAACCCTAAACCCTAAGCCTCCGCATCTTCAAGGTTCGTGGCCCGCCGCGGATTCGAGCCGGCACGACCGCTGGCGGAGGAAGCCGCGAGGGTGCTCGGAGAATCCCGAAATGCGCGGTCGAATCCTGGTAGGGTTTAGGGTTTAGGGTTTAGGGTTTAGGGTTCAGGGTTCAGGGTTCAGGGTTCAGGGTTCAGGGTTCAGGGTTCAGGGTTTAGGGTCGTACGTAGGGCTAAAGGTGTATGCCAAGCCCTGAGAAGCCAGGGCTTCATGAACTGGAGGATATGTTTGGGCACCGCGGGCTCCGAATCGGTGTCGTCGTGTCTCTTTCTTAGGGTTCAGGGTTTAGGGTTTAGGGTTTGGGGTTTAGGGTTTAGGGTTTAGGGTACTTCGAGGGTTTTGGAGGTAGCTTTTCGCGTTTTTTTGGTTAACTCTATGGCTTCAAATATTGCAAGATTTATAAAGTGTTTGGGCCCGCGCCATGTGTTTGGGCCCGCGCCATGCAGTTGTTGCAAGATGTTGCAAGCATGGATGTTCATGCTACCATAGATCTCTTGAGAATTCGCTGGCTCAACGAATCTTCTGGTTCAAGCAAGACACGCAAGGCCTGTCTACACGCTATCATCAAAAGTCAATTCGAACCCAGCAGCCGCCATGCAGATCTTTGTGAAGACCTTGACGGGCAAGACCATCACGCTGGATGTTGAAGCATCAGACACCATCGACAATGTGAAGGCAAAGATTCAGGACTTATGTAACATGTAACTTATGTAGCGCTTCGTGTCGCTGATGTTTTCTCGTCTTTTTTGAGCTGGCTACTGCCGTTCTAGACCTCAACTATTCAATAACGTGCGAAGCCGAAGGACAAGGAGGGCATCCCGCCCGACCAGCAGCGCCTGATCTTCGCCGGCAAACAGCTGGAGGATGGGCGCACTCTGTCGGACTACAATATCCAGAAGGAGTCTACTCTCCACCTGGTGCTGCGCCTTCGCGGTGGTATGCAGATCTTTGTCAAGACCTTGACGGGCAAGACCATCACGCTGGATGTTGAAGCATCAGACACCATCGACAATGTGAAGGCAAAGATTCAGGACTTATGTAACATGTAACTTATGTAGCGCTTAGTGTCGCTGATGTTTTCTCGTCTTTTTTGAGCTGGCTACTGCCGTTCTAGACCTCAACTATTCAATATCGTGCGAAGCCGAAGGACAAGGAGGGAATCCCGCCCGACCAGCAGCGCCTGATCTTCGCCGGCAAACAGCTGGAGGATGGGCGCACTCTGTCGGACTACAATATCCAGAAGGAGTCTACTCTCCACCTGGTGCTGCGCCTTCGCGGTGGTATGCAGATCTTTGTCAAGACCTTGACGGGCAAGACCATCACGCTGGATGTTGAAGCATCAGACACCATCGACAATGTGAAGGCAAAGATTCAGGACTTATGTAACATGTAACTTATGTAGCGCTTCGTGTCGCTGATGTTTTCTCGTCTTTTTTGAGCTGGCTACTGCCGTTCTAGACCTCAACTATTCAATAACGTGCGAAGCCGAAGGACAAGGAGGGCATCCCGCCCGACCAGCAGCGCCTGATCTTCGCCGGCAAACAGCTGGAGGATGGGCGCACTCTGTCGGACTACAATATCCAGAAGGAGTCTACTCTCCACCTGGTGCTGCGCCTTCGCGGTGGTATGCAGATCTTTGTCAAGACCTTGACGGGCAAGACCATCACGCTGGATGTTGAAGCATCAGACACCATCGACAATGTGAAGGCAAAGATTCAGGACTTATGTAACATGTAACTTATGTAAGCGCTTCGTGTCGCTGATGTTTTCTCGTCTTTTTTGAGCTGGCTACTGCTGTTCTAGACCTCAACTATTCAATATCGTGCGAAGCCGAAGGACAAGGAGGGAATCCCGCCCGACCAGCAG
This sequence comes from Symbiodinium natans, assembly GCA_905221605.1. Lineage (NCBI taxonomy): Eukaryota > Dinophyceae > Suessiales > Symbiodiniaceae > Symbiodinium > Symbiodinium natans. Next base: position 576,145 of record CAJNDS010002213.1, on the reverse strand, counting down.
CGCCTGATCTTCGCCGGCAAACAGCTGGAGGATGGGCGCACTCTGTCGGACTACAATATCCAGAAGGAGTCTACTCTCCACCTGGTGCTGCGCCTTCGCGGTGGTATGCAGATCTTTGTCAAGACCTTGACGGGCAAGACCATCACGCTGGATGTTGAAGCATCAGACACCATCGACAATGTGAAGGCAAAGATTCAGGACTTATGTAACATGTAACTTATGTAGCGCTTAGTGTCGCTGATGTTTTCTCGTCTTTTTTGAGCTGGCTACTGCCGTTCTAGACCTCAACTATTCAATATCGTGCGAAGCCGAAGGACAAGGAGGGAATCCCGCCCGACCAGCAGCGCCTGATCTTCGCCGGCAAACAGCTGGAGGATGGGCGCACTCTGTCGGACTACAATATCCAGAAGGAGTCTACTCTCCACCTGGTGCTGCGCCTTCGCGGTGGTATGCAGATCTTTGTCAAGACCTTGACGGGCAAGACCATCACGCTGGATGTTGAAGCATCAGACACCATCGACAATGTGAAGGCAAAGATTCAGGACTTATGTAACATGTAACTTATGTAAGCGCTTCGTGTCGCTGATGTTTTCTCGTCTTTTTTGAGCTGGCTACTGCCGTTCTAGACCTCAACTATTCAATAACGTGCGAAGCCGAAGGACAAGGAGGGCATCCCGCCCGACCAGCAGCGCCTGATCTTCGCCGGCAAACAGCTGGAGGATGGGCGCACTCTGTCGGACTACAATATCCAGAAGGAGTCTACTCTCCACCTGGTGCTGCGCCTGCGCTGAGTAGTCACTGCCCTCAAACCCTAAACCCCATACCCGAAACCGCATTGGGACAGGGCACGTGCCTTGGATGCGGTGATCAAATTTTGAGCTGGCACCTCTCGAAAGCTCAAGTGGACAGCACTCCATATGGTTGAAAACCCTAAGCCCTAAACCTTAGGCCCTAAACCCTAAACCCGAAGAGAAGGGTCCCTGCCATCTCAGCTCCAGAGAGGCGCCAGCGTTCCAGAGGCTGGCGCACCAGGATTCCGGTGCTGTACAGGTAGCGGCCTTTCTCCACTCGCAGTTCTCGGCGCTGTGGCTGAGACGCAGGATTGCCCCTCCAGGCAAAGTGGGCGGCACATGCATGAGGGTTTAGGGTTTAGGGTTTAGGGTTATAGGGTTTAGGGTTTAGGGTTTAGCAGGCTTGTGGGTTGAGGTTCCAGGGTCAGGTTTTCAGTAGGTACTTGGAGGTGCACAGGTGCCATCAGCAGGGTCACAAAGCACCCTGAACAAGATTATGGCTATAGTTGCAATACTTCTAGCCCTACTTGTAAAAAACCCATGAACCTCCAACTGGCCCTAAACCCTACGTAGTAAACCCTAAACCCTATACGCTAAACGCTAAACCCTAAACCCTAAACCCTACACCCTAAACCCCAAACCCTACACCCTACACCCTAAACCCCCTAAACCCTAAACCCTAAACCCTAAACGCCCTAAACCCTAAACGCCCTAAACCCTAAACCCTAAACCCTAAACCCTAAACCCGTTTAGGTTTGATACGTAAACCCTAAGCCCTAAGCCCTAAACCCTAAGCCCTAAGCCCTAAACCCTAAGCCCTAAGCCCTAAGCCCTAAGCCCTAAACCCTAAACCCTACACCCTTCCCTTAAGGACCCTATAAACTGCAGGAGCGCAAAGATCGCTACCGAAGCCGTGCGGCTCCTGGATGCTGATTTTTTTAAAGGTGTTTAAGTTTAGGGTTTAGGGTTTAGGGTTTAGGGTTTAGGGTTTAGGGTTTAGGGTTTAGGGTCTAGGGTTTAGGGTTTAGGGTTTAGGGTCTAGGTTGAGATGTTCTCCCTTATACTAACAGTCCTTACTCGAGATCATAGGTACCCCCCGATTATCATCCCTCTTAAGGGCTGTAGTATAAGGGGGAACATCCCAAATTTAAGGTCGAAGGATTTAGGGTTTAGGGCTTGGGGTTTAGGGTCTAGGGTATAGGATTTAGGTGTTTTGTGGGGGATGTCAAAGCGAATCGGCTTAAGGGTGCTGGGCTTCAGCAAGGGCCAAGGGTTTTTGGAAGGCTGCAAGGTTTCGGGGTTCGGACCCTAGACCCCAAGCCTGAACCTGTTAGGGTTTAGGGTTTAGGGTTTTAAGGAGACGCCCAATTGTAGGTCTTCAGTGGAGGGTGATTAGGAACATTTAGGTGGATCCCGGCCCGCGCTAGAAGACGTTGGGGTTTCGGGCAACCGAAAAGGGACCACGCTTAGAGAACTAGGTAGCCGTGTCGGGATGGCTCCTTAATGACCGACCATTGCCCCCTCAATCCAACCCTGCCCTCTGAGCTTAGTTAGCTGGTAGCTGAGCTTTGAACCGTTCGGGTTTCCTCATTTAGCAGGAGTAGCAAAATTTAGCCTTTTTTTCCTGGGTTGTTGGAGAAGTAAGTAAACCTGCACCTCGAACCCCTCAAGCAGGTGTCCCTATGTATCCAAAATAGGAAGAGCAGCGCAGTTCCCCTAGCTATCCTTTATGGGGGAAACGTAGGGGGGGTAGTATAGAGGGGGGTACCTGAAACCCTAAACCCGTCAACCCCAAAACCCTAAGCCCTAAACCCTAAACCCTAAACCCTAGTAGAGGGAACCCACGAATAAGCCCCCCCCCCCCCCACACACCTCCATAGCAGCCCAGGCATCGATGCCATCTTCGATGAGGCCGCCGCCAAGGCGGGCCCTGAGCGCCTCAACCCTAGGGTTTAGGGTTTGGGGTTTAGGGTTTAGGGTTTGGGGTTTAGGGTTTGGGGTTTAGGGTTTGGGGTTTAGGGTTTAAGGAGGCTTTGGAGTTTAGTGGTTTAGGGCTGTGGGTTGGGCGGGGTTTAGGGTTCGGGCTGTTTGGTGTAGGTTCTACGGGTAGAGAGTTTTAAAGGTTTTGATGGAAATCAGGGCTTCTTGCTTTTTTTGGAGAAGGGGGGGGGGGGAGAGAGCTTCGATTCACAGACCTAGAGGTTTCAGGGGGCTTTCTTAGGGGATTGAGGAGCGCACATGCTTTTCAGGGTTTAGGGTCCAGGTTTTAGGGTTTAGAGCTTTGGGGGTGTAAACCCTAAACCCTACACCCTTAGCCCTAATGAAGCCCTAAACCCCCAACCCTCAAACCCTAAGCCCTAAACCCCAAACCCTGAACCCTAAACCCTAAACCCTAAACCCTAAACCCTAAACCCTAAACCCTAAACCCTAAACCCTAAACCCTGAAGCCATCGCCCGAGGAGCCTCAGCCTGACAGCGCCGAGGAGGCCCGGGGGGAATTGAGGGCGGCGCGATGGGCTCTTGGTGACTTAGGGGGTCTGGAAAGGCTTTTAAGGGTTTAGAGAGTTCAAGGGGCAAGGGGCAGCCCTAAAACATGGAGGCGCTACAATATAGTCTCAACTCCTTTTATTCCGCCTTCGCAAGCCGTACAAGAGGACCGCCGAGTAAACCCTAAAGCCTGGACCCTAACCCGAAAACCCTAAACCCCAAACCCTCGCCTCTATGTCTCCCGTAAAGGACTTAACAGGGCTTGCTCCAGGATCCCTTCCTCTCCGTCGCGGGGGCCGGCGTCCGCTATGCCATTCAGGCGCCGGAGCCACAGCCCAAAACCCCCAGTTTTAGGTTTAGGGTTTTGGGTTTCGGGTAACCCCCGGAACCCCGAGCTCTAAGCCCTAAGACCTAAAACCCTAAACCCTTAATCCCTTAAGCCCCGAACGAGACACCCTGAAGGCTTTCATCCGAAGCTTCAAGGGTGCGTGCGCTGAGGGCTGAATCGCCTCTCTGTCTGTGTATCATGCGTCTTTTCTTGGGGTGGGTTCAGGGCTCAGGGTGAACCTTTTGAGAAGCTTTATGGCAACGCTTCAGGAGTACTGTAGAAAAAAGTAGTACTCCAGATCGTGGAACGTTCTGCCGAACCGCGACCCTAGCTAAACCCCAAAGGTAAAGGGTTTTCTCCCATCGCTTCAGGGTCCAGGGGGCGCATTCCGCAGGCCAGCGAGGCGGATGCACGCTGCCGATACTGCTGGCTGCCCCAGGCATGCGCAAATTCGCGCCAAGCCTTGAACTTGGGTCTGTTGGGGTTCAGGGGTTTGGGGTTTAGGGGTTTGGGGGTTTTAGGGTTTTAGGGTTTTAGGGTTTTCGGGAGTTTTAGGGCTTTGGGGTTTTTAGGGTTTTCGGGATTTTTAGGCTTTTGGGGTTTTGGGATCCCGGCCTGAGGGTTCGGTGTTTCAAGGGTCAGGGCGGCTTGGGAGGCTTGTAGAGAGCCACCGGTGTCCGGGCAGGAGTTCTGCGTGTGCGGCAGCGTGACGGAGGCGCCTTGCCAAAGTCGTTCACCATACTAGAGTTTGGGTTTAGGGTTTAGAGTTTAGGGTATTTAGGGTTGAGGGTTTAGGGTTTAAGGTTTAGGTAAACCCTAAACCCTGCGCCCCAAACCCCAAACTTCCAAAACCCTGAACCCGAAGTAGTTTGACGACCCTTAGGGAACAGCATAAGCTATCCAAATCACACATTCCTATCAAAAGGGTTTCGCTGAGTAGGGTGAGGGTGAGGCTGTGGGCCTTGAAGGTACAGTGGGTGGGTGTAGGGTGTAGGGTTTCGGGGGGTGTTGCAGGGGTGGCGTGCGACGGTATTTCGGCTCATGGCTGGTCCCCAGAGGAGGAGAGTAGGCTGCCGTTCTCTGCCTACCTCCAACTTCCGGAGTTCGAGCGTATGGTTTGCCATCACCAAGAAACGCAAAAACCGAACCCCCCCCCCCCCCCCCCAACCCGAAGTTCCTAATACGCCATGGCCCACAGCTCCTGTCTTGTAGAGCTTTGAGCAATCCAGGTGCCCCGCAAGCCTTCCGCCTCATCTCAAGTCTGGCATGCAAGGCTTACGATTGACTGGTTTGGGGCTCTTGGGTTTTAATACGGGTGTAGGGTTCAGGGCTTTAAAAGTCCATCGCCACCCCCACCAGCACCAGCACCAGCACCAGCACTCACCAGCACCATCACCATCATCATCGTCATGTCATCGTCATCGTCATCATCATCTTCATCGTCATCGTCATCGTCATCGTCATCGTCATCGTCATCGTCATCGTCATCGTCATCGTCATCATCTATATGCCCGTCAGGTGTCCGGCTCTCGTCGAAACCCTCCACCCCCTGAGCCGATCCTCAGGCGATTGAGGTCCAGCAGGTCCACTTTGCAGGGCGCCCCAGGAAGGGTTTAGGGTGCAGGGATCGGGGGTCTGGAGTTGAGGGCGAAAAGGGGGTCTACTTGAGGGTTTCGGGCTTAGGGCGTATTGGGTTTAGGGCTTCAGGGTTGGGGTTTCGTTTTTTTTTTTTTTTTTTTTTTTTTTTTGTGGGGGGGGGGGGCTTTGTGTTCGCTGCAGAGGCACAGACATATGGGGATTTCTGAAATTAGGGTACCTTATTTGAGCCCTTATTATAACGGAACTTTTGGGAGTCTGTATTTGGGGTATATTTCCTGGGACGCCACGAAGGCTTTGAGCATAGAAGCCTAGACCACAGAAGTAATAGATCATAAACGCCAAGCCCTTCAGGCCTGTCTCAACCCGAAGCCCCAACCCCCAACCCTAAACCACAAATGAGTTTAGGGTTTAGGAGTTTAGGAGTTTAGGAGTTTAGGAGTTTAGGAGTCTAGGAGTCTAGGAGTCTAGGAGTTTAGGAGTTTAGGGGTTTAGGGTTTAGGGTTTTGGAGGGTGTAGGGTTCAGACTTTGGGTTTTGGGTTTCGGCCCCTCAGGCCCGAAACCCTAAGCCCCAAACCCGAAACCCTAAACCCTAAACCCTAAACCCTAAACCCTAAACCCTAAACCCTAAACCCTAAACCCTAAACCCTAAACCCTAAACTTACCCCAAACCCTAAACCCTAAACCCTGAACCCGAACCCCAAGCCTCAAACCCTACCGGCAGCTGCTGCTTGCCAGGCACTCCTATGCCATCCTTTGGAGTTCCTCCGGTCCAGCAGCAGCGGCAAGCTGCTGGCCAGGCGCCCAGCCTCCCTCCGTGGCCGGGTTTAGGGTTTAGGGTTTAGGGTTTAGGGTTTAGGGTTTAGGGTTTAGGGTTTGGGGTGCTGTCCAAGCTGCATCTGGGCCTGTCTGGTGCAGGCTCTGCAGAGTTCTAAAGCGGACTTGAGCAATGTCCGCCCCAAACCTCATACGCCCCACAAGAAGCTGAGTCCTCGACCTGAAGTTGGTGTCTGAATCAGCTGAACCTTATCAACCCTCCAACATGTAAACTCCAAACCCGAAACCCTAAACCCTAAACCCTAAACCCTAAACCCTAAACCCTAAACCCTAAACTCCAAACCCCCAACTCTGAGACCTGAAAAATCAAGATGCGGGGCCTCTGAGAAAACCAACCTCGGACCCGGGCACCAGGGCTCTCAACCTGTAGGAGCCAAAGCGGGTTTAGGGTTTAGGGTTTGGGGTATTCCCTTATGGTCCATATATAAGTATACGAATTCTGCTAGCCCCAAAGCCCAATTCCAATCATCTCTAGCCATCTTCTTGAATCCTAGACCCCGTGAGATCCCGCCTGCTGGTACCGAATCCCAGAGCCCCCTTTAGTGTCCACCCTAGTCACAGTACACCCCCCGAAAACCCTGAACACAAAACACAGAAAACCCTCCCTCCCCTCTGCCCTGCCCTCTCGCCTCACCCCTCCCCGAGGAAACCTCAATAGTTCAATCAATAATCAAGATTATGGCCTCGAAATCCTAGATTCCTCCATATCTGAATGTGAAAAGCCCCAGTTCTCCTGTCCTGAGGATTTCCTTCGCCGGGATAGAGGAAACACAGGGTCTTTCGAATCAAGAATGATGCCAGCGTAGGCCCCGAACAGTGAAAGGCCATGTGAGCCCAGCAGCCCAAAAGCGACGACAGTGTTCCCCGAGCCCAGTCGTCCAAAAGTGAGGACAACTTTCCAGTTCGCGAGCCCGGATGTTCAAATCTCGCACCTCACGAGCTCAGGCATCCAAATTCGCCGACAGCTTCGCACTTCTCGAGCCCAGGAGCCAAAAGGCGGTGACAGTTTCGAGGACGGTGTGCGCGGCTAGGCGAGAGCGCGATTCTCGTTTGTCAAAATGCCAGCAGGCCGTAAACCCTAAACCCTCAACCCTCAACCCTCAACCCTCAACCCTCAACCCTCAACCCTCAACCCTAAACTAACCCTAAACCCTAGTGAAAATCCAGCCGCGGACGCCTTCGACCCCATCGACCTAGCCCCTCGGACTCCTCACGTTGGAACCCCGCAGTCTAGAAACACTGATTAAGACTTCATAAATGCATCCATGCCCCCGTACTCTCGGTCCTGCATCCTAAGCCCTAGAAAGGCCTTGTAACTACTACTATTTGCTTAAGAACAACCCCCCCCTCCAAAAAAAGAAGCTGGAAATTATTATTCCTTGTAAGGGCAAGATCGTGATTGGTATCTCATATTTTTGGGTGGTTCATCAGCAATTAGTAGACTACACCTGTGCCACGCACCCTAAACCCTAAACCCTAAACCCTAAACCCTAAACCCTAAACCCTAAACCCTAAACCCTAAACCCTAAGCCTCTCGGCCAGCCTTGCGTGCTGGGAGCCGACCTCTTCGTTTTTGGGGTGCCTCCCTCAGAGGGATATGAAGCAGGGTTTATACTACTGTTTTTTGTGAGTGTATATAAGGTTCCTGTTAAATATTGGTGAATGTATATACTGGGTGTCCTTTTGGGGGTACAAGAACCCTACTTCATATGGAGGTTTTCGAAAATTACCTTGTTGGGGTCCTTGTTACAAGGGAAGGCTGCTATTTGGGGGTCTACCATTAGGGTCCCTTGTTATCGTAAGCTCCCACATCCGACGGCTTGACTCTTTGGGGTGTAGGGTTTGGGGTGGTCGTCTGTGTGCCGGCCTTATCTTGGATGTTGGGGCTTTTCACGTTTTGGAGGCTTTCGGGATTTAGGGTTTAGGGTTTAGGGTTTTTTGATGCGTGGGCTTGCTCGCAAACCTAGCCTTCGGCTGATTCTGCAGGGGGTCCAGGCTCGGCATCTAGCATGGGCTGTTGAGGGTTTCGGCGCGCCCCCGCAGAGGCTTGGGAAGGCCTTGCAGGAACAACCCTGACCCTGAACCGTGAACCCTGCACCCTGAACCCCAAACCCTGAACCCTAAACCCTAGACCCTAAACCCTGCACCCCAAACCCTGCTAAACCCTGAGCCCTAAACCCTAAACCCTCAACCCTAAACCCTAAACCCTAAACCCTAAATCCTAAACCCTAAACCCTGAACCCTGAACCCTAAACCCTAAATCCTAAACCCTAAACCCTGAACCCTGCACCCTGCACCCTGAACCCTAAACCCTAAACCCTAACCCCTGCACCCCGGACCGAGTCCTTCCGCGCGCAAGGTCGGCGCCCATGCCGACAGGCTGGACGAGATCATCAACGACCGGCGAGCCTTGGACCTTCTGACACATTTGGGGTTTTAGGGTTTAGGGTTTACAGGGTATTTAGGGTTTATAGGGTATTTAGGGTTCAGGGTTTAGGGTATAGGGTTTAGGGTATTTAGGGTTCAGGGTTTAGGGTATTTAGGGTTTAGGGTAGTTAGGGTTTAGGGTATTTAGGGTTGATAGGGTTGATAGGTTTTAGGGTTTATAGGGTTTATCGGGTTTATAGGGTTCAGAGGGTTTAGGGCAGTTCTCTAGAGAGCGGTCATGGTCTAAGATCTCAAAATGTACTGGGTTGGCCCTTGGGGTTGTTTTTTTGTTTTTTCCGTTAGCATCATATTCAGGAATGTTTTTGAGAGGCTCGTGTAAAAAGGGTCTACATGCCTTGCAGGACCGTGTGAGGTACGCTTTCTGTTGACAGGTAAAGTAGACGATTGGCGCTTGGAGGAGTTCGTTGTGTGTTTAGGTTAGGTTAAGTAGGGTGTAGGGTTCAGGGTCCAGGGTTTAGGGTTTGGCGTTCGGGTTAGGGTTAGGGTTAGGGCTTACGAGTTCGAGATGTGCCTAAGGTCTGAGTCGCTCTATGCATAGGATCATGGACGACTGCGGGGAGCGCAGGGTTTGTGTTGGTGAACGTGGAGTACCCCAAAAAGGGGCCATGGTGTGCTAAGCCCTAAACGCTAAACTTCCTCAACCCACATCCTGCCTGAACCGGAACTCGGCGCCCCCAGAAACCTTGCACACTGAGCGCGGAAGCGACAGAGCTGGTTTGATCTGGGCCTCTGCGCCCCTAAACCGCAAGAACTCAGCCTGAGGTACCTAGCGTACCTAAACAATCTTAAACCCCTAAATCCTGAACCGCGAACCTGGACCCTAAACCCTGAACCCAGCTGAGGAACACACTTTCTTCTGCCAGGCGACGGCAGCAGGTTGCGTGCTTGGAGGGATCTGCCAGCTACATGAAGCAGTTTGGGGTCTAGGGTTTTAGATTTTGTGTGGTTGCTGATTAAGCTCGGTGAGTGTATTTATTGGGCGTTTTTTTTGGGGGTACTAGCAACAAAACCCCTATTTCGCATGGGATGCCCTACAATGGGTTGATGGGCCGTAAATGCCGTGTAGATACAGGGCTTAGAGGGCGTAAGGGTTTCTAATACGGGGTTTGCAGGGTCAGGGCTTACAGGGCCTTACAACCTCTTTCCGGCCCCCACCGATTTTCCGAAAGCTGGCGCGTCAATAATGCTACAACCCTAGTCCCCAAACCTCAAACCCTAGACCCCAAACCCTAAACCCTAAACGCCGGGGCCACATGCCCACTTCTCAAACCCGACGCCCTCAGCCCTAACCCAAAGCCCCAAAACCCTGAACCTTCCCCCTCCTCACACCTTAAGCCATAAACCTAAACCCTGCCACCCCTGACCCTACCAACCCGCCACAAGCCCTAAATCAACGGGTAGTTGCATGGGTCCCTTTGCAAAGCCCAAAAACTTAGGCCCCCTACTTCAGAACCCTTCAAAGGAGGTAAGGGACCATACCCACGGACCATGTAATTGCCCTTTGACTAGACCCTCACCCTGCGATCCGAAAAGTCCGAAACTCTCGGAGCCCTTTGTCACCTGCTCCGGAGGTCCTTGGAGGAATGGCTGTCGAGGCCGGTGCCCGAGGACTGCCCGGGTACAGGAGGGCCAAAGCACCCCCACGCCCCTCGGACATGCTCGAAAGGTCCGGCTAAGCCCTAAACTCTAAGCCCTGAACCCTGAGCCGCAAACTCGAAACCCCACTTCCTGAAGCCCTGAGACAGAACCCCAAGCCTTAAAAGCCTCTAAACCTAGAGCCCCAAAGCCCTCCCAGCATCAGAGATGTTGTGCAGGACGCCGCGCCTGGGAAATCGGATGCCGAAAACCGGCGTCTTCCCCTCATCCTGTGCCTATGGCTTGGATTGGAGTTCTAGAGGTTAGCGGTTAGTGGTTTAGAGTTTAGGGTTTAGGGTTTACGGCTTGTGGTTGAAGGGCTAGGCTATGAGGCTTTCGGGCCTGTGTAGCGAGTCTATTGAGGTTTGTCGTTTTCGTCGGGCTTTGCCAGGGGATGTCTAGCAGACGATGAGACCTCCTTATGAGGCAGCCCCCTCGCATCCAATGGATCTACAGACTGCAGGTCTGCCCTTAACCGCCCAACCCCCACTGCCTTAGCCCTAAACGGATTTGGGGTGACTTGGGTCCTTTTTGATGCCTTGTGCTACACTTCCACCCTAAACCCTAAACCCTATAAATACCCTGAGAGCGCGGCAGGCTGGTCCCGGATGGTTCCTGGGAGCAGGTGCAAGCGCTGCGAAGCGCGGTGGATCGGAGAAGGTCGGCGGACGGCCTTCCTCCAGTGCCATGCCTGAGGCAGGGGTAAACCCGACGAAGCCCTTAATTCTACCCTTGACATCCCTAAACTTTAAACCCTCTATCCTCAACCCTAAATCCTAAACCCGAAGTCCTGTAAGCCCGACTATCACCCCCACCCCCCCCCCAGCCTGGGGGAAGTTGTACATGGTCCCTTAATATGGTCCCTTACCTTGCATGGGCCCTGGGATGTCCTGGGGTGCATAAGGGGCATATGAGGAGCTTTTACTTGAGGGGCTACCCAAGTACGGACCCAAGACCTAAGGGACCATGTAACTACCCTAGACCCTCAACCCTGAACCCTAAACCCTAAACCCTGAACCCCAGACCCTAAACCCTAAACCCTCCCTGTTCAGGCTGCAGGAGGCTGCAGTCCAGGCTTTTCACTCGCCCCTCATCGACGCCCTGAAGCCGGGAGCGGGCAAAGGCCTCCTTGGGCCTCACTAAGCCCTAAGCCCTAGGCCCTAAGCCCCAAGCCACAAACCCCAAACCCTAAACCCCAAACCCCAAACCCCAAACCCCAAACCCCAAACCCTGAACCCTAAATCCTAAACCCTGAACCCTAAACCCTATAAACCCTGTAAACCCTGAACTTACCTCAGCCCTAAACCCTGCATCGCTTAACCCCCAAACCCAAAGGGATCCCGGTTCTTAGTAGTGCAGGAATTGATTACCGACATGATCCCCTAATGGGTCTGTAGGGTACCTCATTCCCTCATTCCCTACTAAGAACCTGCAAGACCCTAAACCCTAAACCCGAAACCTGAAACCCGAAACCCTAACCCTAAACCCTAAACCCTCAACCCTAAAGCCTAAACCCTAAACCCTCAACCCTAAAGCCTAAACCCTAAACCCTAAACCCTAAACCCTAAACCCTAAACCCTAAACCCTAAACCCTAAACCCTAAACCCTGGCAGGCCGCATCTCTACCTTCGAGGCCTGCGCTCTCTTCCTCCGCGAAGCCGAGGCAGCTTTGGGAAGCAGCCAGTAAGATCGGGTTTTACGGCCCTTAGGGTTTAGGGTTTGGGGTTTAGGGTCTAGGGTTTAGGGTTTAGGGTTTAGGGAGGGCCTTTAGGGTTTTAGGGCCTTTAGGGTTTTAGGGCCTTTAGGGTCCAGGGTTTTAGAGTTTCGGGTTTGGGGTTTCGGGTTTCGGGTTGTAGAGTCTAGGGTTCAGATTAGGGCTTCGGGGGTGGAATTTGCTTTGGGGAGTGGTAGCTGCCGATCGGGCAATCGAGTTTTGGTTGTGCCACAATCTCTGGTTGCACTTGATTGATGCTACTGCGCCGATAGTTTCTATGAGTAAGGATCCTACCCCGTGCTGAACGCAGAACCCTGCGTTCTTAGGGTTTAGGGTTTAGGGTTTAGGGTTTCAGAGTTTGGGGCCTCAGGTAATAAATGTCGACATCATTAGCATTCCAGTTTCGTCTCCTGGGCACCCAGATCCCCAAACCTCAGTTTTTGTTCAGCCCTAGTCCCTGCAAGCACTATGAGCAGGCCTAAACCCAAACCACCCCAAGGGCTTAGGGTTTAGGGTTTAGGGTTTCGGGTTTAGGGTTTAGGGTTTAGGGTTTAGGGTTTAGGTTAAGGACACCTCCTACACCCCGTAAGTGAGCAGAAACCCGCAACAATTAGGCTCTGGAGGCAAGTAAACCCTAAACAACAAACCCAGAATCTCCGAGACCACCCCGCCCCCCAAACCCCCAAACCAAACCCTAAACCCTAAATCCTCAAACCCTAAACCGGAGATGCTCAAAGCCTACACCCTAAATCCTCTAAGCCTAAACCCTCAAACCCCTAAATCCCTAAACCCTCGAACCCGAAACCCTAAACCGTAACAGTGAAAGGACGTTTGGCCGTTGCCGCCAGGAACCTGGAAGGTGGCTGCGGGGCTTCAGGATTTAGGATTCTGGGTTGAGGTTTAGGGTTTAGGGTTTCGGGTTTAGGGTTTTGGGGTTTCGTTTTGTTGCGCAGGATGCTTGCAGTGAGTGCTCAAGATCCTCCGACGCTTGGGGCCTGGGGTTCAGGGTGCAGGGCTGGCGGTATGTAGTCTCGGTAGAGCCTTGGGATATGAAAGTGGGTTCACTTTATTGTTGCGTGTATACGGGAGTCCGTAGAAAGTATGGCCAAGTGAGTATATTGAGTACCTTTTTTTTGGGGGATACCCCCTAACCCCAAACCCTGAGCCCCAAGAAGCCCAAAGGTCAAAGCCCAAAGGTCATAGCCCAAACCCCAAACCCCAAACCCCAAACCCCAAACCCCAAACCCCAAACCCCAAACCCCAAACCCCAAACCCCAAACCTCAAACCTCAAACCTCAAACCTCAGACCAACCCCCAAAACGGTCCTCGCCTCCTGCAGAACGCGCTTCGGGCGCGGCCGCCTCAGGGGGGCATGTTGGCTGCTCGCAGCCCAGGCACCAGCGAACCCATGTCGTTTCCGAGTGCACCTAGCCCTATTTATAAGCCCCAAGTCCTAAACTTCACGCAGCTGCTGAGATCAAGCCGAAGCCATGGCTTGTCCCCTTTAGCGCCGAAGCTGCAGCCTCCTTGCGCAAGCGCAGGCCCACGGGAGACCCTCCAGCCGCACTCAGGGTTTAGGGTTTAGGGTTTAGGGTTTAGGGTCTAGGGTCTAGGGTCTAGGGTTTTACTACGATTTGCTTAAGAGCCCCCCCCAAAAAATTAAATGATAATCCCTAAATTACCCCCTTGTAAGGAAGCTTTTTTTTTTTTGGGGGGGGGGGGGGGGTTCTTGAGCAGTAAGAAAAAATTATGATCCCTTGCACTTAAGCCCTATTGTTTGGGACCTGCATGTATACCCCCGCCCCCCCACCCCGTGCAGCTCGAAGCCTAAACCCTAAACCTCTAAACTCTAAACTCTAAACCTCTAAACTCTAAACCTCTAGACCTCTAGACCTCTAAACCTCTAAACCTCTCAACCTCTGAACCTCTCAACCTCTAAACCTCTAAACCTCTAAACCTCTAAACCTCTAAACCTCTAAACCTCTAAACCTCTAAACCTCTAAACCTCTAAACCTCTAAACCTCTAAACCTCTAGACCCTAAGCCCTAAACCGCCAAGGTCATGTTTCTCACCTATTTGTGTGCATTGTCCCTGGTGGTCTGCGAGACGGCCGACATGTCGCGCGGGTTTCCGTGCCCGCCGGATACCAGACCCGCTGGCTGCCGGAAGTACAAGAGGCAGCATCTTAGGTTTAGGGTTTAGGGTTTAGGGTTTAGGGTTTAGGGTTTAGGGTTTAGGGTTTAGGGTTTAGGGTTTAGGGTTTAGGGTTGGCTAGTGGGGGGTGAGGGTTGAGGGTTGGCTCAGAAAAAATTGCAAGAGCTCGTAGGGCCCCCGAAAGAATGTTGAGAGCGCCCCCCCCCCCCCCCCCCCCCCCCTAAACCCTAAACCCTAAACCCTAAACCCTAAACCCTAAACCCTAAACCCTAAACCCTAAACCCTAAACTTCCACACCAGCTCCGTTGGGGCTAATGCGAGCGTTTAGTCTTCTTCGCTCATGTGATGCCTTAGCACAAATGCCGGATATTTTTCTCTGATTGGATGAAGAGAAGCCTCTTGAGAGGGCTTTCGAAGGGCTGGCCTAGCCCCAAAGCTGTTCAGGGTTCGGGCCTCAGGGTTTAGGGTTTAGGGTTTGGGGTTTAGGGTTTAGGGTTTAAGGTTTAGGGTTTAGTTTAGTTAGGGTTTAGAGTTTAGGGTTTAGGGCTTTAAAGGGCGTGGAAGGAAAGACTTCGCAAACCACACCGTGTCCATCATCATTCCCTGGCTGGCTGAGAAGTGGGAGCACATGGAGGGCACGATGCCCCTGCGGCCAAAACCCGAGTTCCCCCCTCAAAAAACACGGACCCCTACACTTACAAGGCCGAAAACCTAAGCCCTATCGCTCTTTAAGCCCCATGCCCTAAGCCCGAGAACCTTCAAACAGAAGCCTGACTCAAGCCATCTTAGAACCTTTTTCAGGTTTAAAGAGGGAGGGATTGCCCTACATTGCCCTGCACCCTAATTCAACCCTGACCCCTAAATCCTAGACCTGCAAGATGTTCAAGAGGGGGAGACATTTAAAGGGGTAAAGTTCCCGGTTGCCCAGCCTAAACCCTAAACCCTAAACCCTGAACCCTGAACCCTGAACCCTAAACCCTAAACCCTAAACCCTAAACCTAGACCCTAGACACCAGGAAAGCCATTCTCCACTTTACTCCCGACGAGCTGGTGGACGAATACATCTGGATCTCGGACGGCAACGACGATGCGAAGCCAGGCTGCGCTACTGGTTGCGGAGGCAAGACTAAACCCTAAACCCTCAACCCTGAACCCTAAACCCTAAGCCCTAAACCCTAAACCCTAAACCCTAAACCCTAAACCCTAAACCCTAAACCCTGAACCCTAAACCCTAAACCCTGAACCCTGAGCCCTTACCCCTAAACCCTAAACCCTTCATTTTTGATTTTTGAGTTCGCATCCCCTGTAAGTCTGTAGAGATGAACAAGGAAGGTAGCCCCTTAAACCCCAACAAGAACGTCACGAAGCACACCACCATCCCAACGCAGCGCAGCAGGCACTCGTCTCCTGCAAAGGCTCCAAACGCGCTGTAAAGCGGCTGCAAACCTGGAGCTTAAGATGCCCCTTATGCTAACCTAGTCCTTAAAAGGAAGTATACTAGGGTATAAGGTTTAGGGTTTAGGGGGTACGATAGTCCCTTTTTAAGGACTGTTAGTATAAGGGGGAACATCCCAACCTGAAGCCCACGTTGTGGTACCATCATGGCTTAAAGCTTCCGCCGCTAGAGGCATTCTTCCCCGTCCTGTTTTAGGGTTTAGGGTTTACGGTTTAGGGTTTAGGCTTTAGGGTTTAGGGTTTAGGCTTTACGGCTTTAGGCTTTAGGGTTCCCTGGTCATCCATATGAAACAAGCCCCCAAACCCTATATGCCCCTGTGGGCATCAAGCACTCACTCCTCCCAATTATTGATGGCTATCCTAAACCCTAAATCCTAAACCCCGAACCCTAAACCCTAGACCCTGAACCCTAAACCCTAAACCCTAAACCCTCAACCCTGAACCCTGAACCCTGAACCCTGAACCCTGAACCCTGAACCCTCAAGCAAGCTCAGGAAGGAGAAGGAGCTGAAGGCCTTGTCTAGCAAGGTCCGCGTCTTCGCCTTTCCCGAAAGGCAAGAGTCTCCGGGTTCAGGGTTTAGGTTTTAGGGTTTAGGGTTCAGGGCTAGGGTTTAGGGAGGGTTTAGGGTTTAGGGTTGCAGGGTTTTACGGTTTTACGGTTTTGCGGTTTAGGGTTTTCAGGGTTTTGGGTTTAGTTGGGGCTTAGAGTTCAAGGTGTTCGGGGCCAGCCCTGAAACTGATCCCGTTAAGGTTTAGGGTGTAGGGTAAATCCTGAACCCCAAGCCATGGGCGAGGACACAGTAAGGAACAACAATGGAAACACCTCGTGACCCGACTTAGTGTCCAACCTGCGAAGCAACCCTAAACCCTGCAAACCCTGCAAACCCTGCAAGCCCTGAACCCTAAACCCTAAACCCTGTACCCTGTACCCTGTACCCTGTAAGCCCTAAACCCTGCAGGCAGGGGCTCATGCTTGCCAAGATGAAGGGGGTGGAGATGGCGACTGCGCCTGTGATCGTCTTCTTGGAGGCCTTTAGGGTTTAGGGTTTAGGGTTTAGGGCTCGAAACCCAAAACCCTGAAACCCTAAACCCTCAAAGCCCCAAGGCCCGAAACCCTGTACAGCGTTTGGGGGTCATGGGGGTCTGGGGCGCTCAACCTCGATCCCTAAATTCTAGACGACTGGGAGGCTTAATTTTCGTGGGGGGGAGGGCCTGGGGTTTCGGGATGAGGAATTAGGCCTGAAAATGCCCGGAGAACCCTAAACCCTAAACCGAGGTCTCCTTTCCGGTAACTTTCCTGACCGGGATTGATCTCCCAAACGGACCGTCATGGAGGGTTTAGGGTTTAGGGTTCCGGGTTCAGGGTGTAGGGTACCAGAGGCCCACGTCATTCCCAACAAGCACTGGCTGCAGCACATTTTGCACCGCGTGGTCGTGAATCCGAAGGCTCAGGGCTTGTGGCGGGGGAGGGGGGGGACATAAACCTCGTTAGCAACAAACCCTGAGCCCTAAACCCAAAACCCTACACCCTCAACCCCTGAAGTAGGCACAGGTTGGCGTGACCACAAGATCAAGATCTACACCCTCAACCCTCAACCCTAAACCCGCTCCCCAATGCTAGTGTTAATGGGTTGATAGGTCGAATCTAGGCTGATAGGGCTTAGTTTTTGGCAGGGGGATTTGGGGGGTTGACAGTTTTGCCGCGCGCTTGCGCTTCTTCCAGCTGCGTGTTTCATCGCGCGTTCGCATCTCTTGTCTTTTTGTTGAGCGTGTGCGCGCAGGTAACTCACATTGTCTCACATTCGTTCGTTCTTGGGCTTGTAGGAACCACCCAAAAATATTCTTCCTTACTAGGGCTATATATATATATATATATATATATATATATACGTATATATATAGATATTTATATACATATGGGGATTATTATTCTTTGTTTTCACTGGGCTTGTAGGTAACAGGGTTTTAGGGTTGGTTCCCCTGACCTTTGTTGCATACGAATGCTAGGATTTGGACAGATCTTCCACACAGCGTTTCTTGGCGCTGTGCTTTGTTGTAGCGTGGAACAATCTTTTCGTGCTTGTGGGGCTGAGTCGGTAGATACAGCTTTCAGCCCTAAACCTAACCCTATAAGCCCCAAACCCCAAACCCCAAATCCTGAATCCAAAACGGTTTTTAGGGTTAGGGGGTTTTCTAGGCTAGGGTTTAGGGTCCAGGGTATTCAGGGCGCATAGGCTTTAGGGCTTTTGGGGTTAGAGTTTTTGTTTGGCTTTAGAACTTTTGGGGTTAGGGTTTCTCCTAGGCTTTAGAGCTTTTAGGCTTCGAGTTTTCTTTAGGCTTTAGGGTTTTTTCAGGCTGAGGGTTGCTTTAGGGTTCAGGCTTTTCAGGCTAAGTTTTTTTTTTAAGGGTTTGGGTCTTAAGGGTGAGGGCCTTTTTCTAAGGTTTAGGGCATAGGGTTTGGGGTTTAGGGTTTAAGGATTTTAGGGTGGGGGGGCGGGGGGGTTTCTAGGGTTTAGGGTTTGGGGTTTGGGGTTCAGGGTTCAGGGTGTAGGGAGTTTTTGCGGGTCCAGGGTCGCTTTGCAGACCGTCGGATACTGTCCTGATGAGGCGCTGGCCATGCCAACTTTGGATCAGATCCCGCAGGAGAACTGGCACCAGCACCTCTTCTGTTTAGCGTTCAGGGTTTAGGGTTTAAGGTTTAGGGTGGTCTTCATACTTTTATTACTGTTGGTTAGCAGGGACTAAGGGAGTTGGGGTCCTATATATACCCTTTAAGGGAAAAAAAAGGGTACCTCATTCCCCCATACCCTACTAACCCTAATTTAGGGGTCGGAAGAATTGCTAATAGTGTTCCCTTACAATCCCTTTGTAAATATACCATAGTAACCCCCGAAACCCTATTCTAATCATTAAGGCACTTATAGTAGCCTGCCAGGCCTTCCCATACCAGGTACAAAAAAACCTAAGCAGTACCCTAAACCCTAAACCCTAAACCCTAAACCCTAAACCCTAAACCCTAAACCCTAAACCCTAAACCCTAAACCCTAAACCCTGAACCCTAAACCCTAAACCCTAAACGTTAATGCAGACCTGACCCGCCTGACCTGTTTTGAAAGCAGCTTCGGGCTCGCACACAAGGCTCTTGCAAGCCTGCGTGAACTCTTCCATGGGCAGCTGCCCGAAACCTTAAGCCCTAAACCCTAAGCTCGCGTCTTCAGTTGAGTTTTGGGTTAGAGCAAGCTCAGTGGATTAGGGTTGAGGGTTTAGCGTCCAGGGATACTAATCCATAAACACTAAGTTCAAGGTTCCCCTCCATGCCTCCCCCAGGTACCACCCAATGCCACCGGGCCACTGGCGGTACGAGTGGAACTTCAACCTAGTCTACACGACGCCCTGGTTGAATCGAAGGTTCATGGTTAGCTTTCGAGTGTAGGGTTTAGGGCTTCTAGATGAACCGGAACCCTCCCATATTGGGAGGCCTTTTGCTAACTACAGTTATACCTAACCCGAATCCCTAAATCCAGGGAGGGTCCTGTCTTGCACGGGATCTTAAACCCAGTGTCAAGTTGCTTTGCTATTTACACTTCCCAAAAAGGCCAAACATTTTTGTCAAACCAAGTACGCTTTATGAGGAGGAGACCCCACAGCCCCAAGCCCTAAACCCCAAACCTTGAACCCCCAACCCTGAGCCCCAAACCTAAACTTCAATTTGCTTAAGAACCCCCCAAAGAATCAAAGAGAAAAATCCCCCACATTCTTCCTTCTCAGGCAGGAAGAATGTGTTTGTTTGTTTCTCCCACCCCCTGTAAAGCATAGGGTTTTTTTCTGGAGTTCTTATTCGGCCATTTTATAGAGTGTCACGTTTTGTTTAGGGGTTTTCTGTTGTACAGACTTCTTCTATAGGGTTGGGTGGTCTCTTTTTGTAAAGTTCTCGTCGTTGTAACAAGTACTCGTAGGTTTGTGGGGTATGTAACATGATATATGCATCTTTACTTGTCAGGATGTGTGTTAAGAGGCTCTCATTTCGGAATCTCAGGCCCTGATTCCATTTTCTTTTTTCTTTCTGGGGTTGGGGTCCCCTTTTAAGTCTTTTGTAAACCAAAAAGGGCACCCTTTTGTTCCTAGGCTACTCTTGGGCTTAGCCCGAAACCCGAAAGCCTAAACCCTAGACCCTGAACCCCAAACCTTAAACCCTGAACCCTAAACCCTCCCTTTGTATTCCGAGGTTACTCTTGGGTCTAGGAATATGTTTCATAGGCTTTCAAGGGCCAAGCGGTAAAATCGCCCGTGGGAGTGCACGGCTTGGCTCGGAGTTGGGAGATGTTCGGGGCCCGGGGTTCCGAGCTCCGAGCTGCAGGGTTTAGGGTTTGGGGTTCAGGGGTTTAGGGGTTAGGGTTTGGGGGTTTGGGGTTTAGGGTTTAGGGGTTTAGGGTTTAGGGTTTACGGGCTTCGGATTTGGGATTAGAGTTTAGGGTTTTGGGGTTGAGGGTTTACTTGGAGGTTCATGGGTTCTTAGCAGATAGGGTGATAAAGTATGGTAACGATGGTTATTACCCTATTTAGTGTACTTCGAACCCTACTTAGAAGTACGCACGAACCTCCAAGTAGCCCTAAACCCTAAATAAACCCTAAATCCTAAACCCAGGGATAAGGGTGCAGGTTTCGGATGTAGGATTTTGCCCTGAGGAATCCCGGCAACGTCATTCGCAACGACCAGCCGGATTCGTACGACAGCCCCGGTTCCTCGTTCGGAATTGGGTACCTTATTTCCCTCTGTTTTGGTTTAGGGTTTAGGGGCTTAGCGTTTAGGGTTTAGGGCTTGGGAATATGTAGGCGACCCCTAACCCTACTAAGAGCTCGTTTGCTTTTTTGTCCTCCGCGGACGTAGCCTACGCGCTGGACAGAGCTCAGCTGTAGGAATTCCCTACGCCCTAAACCGTAAGCCCTTAATTCCTAACCCTAAACCCTAAACCCCAATCCCTAAACCCTAAGCCCCAAACCCTAAACCCTAAACCCTAAACCCTAAACCCTGTCCCCCTCAAAGGGACCTCGGGTGGCATCTTCGCGATGCGCAAAGACTGGTTCCAACAGCTTGGGCTCTTCGACGCGGGCATGCGCGAGTGGGGAGGCCTCTGACCAGGATTTTGGGGGGTTTAGGGTTTAGGGTTTAGGGTTTAGGGTTTAGGGTTTAGGGTTTAGGGGTAGTGATGATATGGAATAAAGGAGTCTACGGGGATCATGCTGCTGGCCAGCTCTGGTTTGAGGGTACCCTAAACCTAGACCCTAAACCCTAAACCCCAAACCCCAAACCCTAAACCCTGAACCCTTTCCAGCGCAACAGGGCCCCAAAATGAGCGACCCCGAGGGGGTTTTCGGAGATTGGGCTTAGTGGGACATTGACAGGCGACCACATGGAGCTGACGATGAAGGCGGGTTGGGAACTTGAGGTTTAGGGGCTTTTGGGGGGTGTAGGGGTGTTTGATTAAGGTTTAGGGTTTAGGGTTTAGGGTTTATAGGGGGGTTTAGGAGGGTTGAGGGCCTTCAGGGGGGCTTTAGGGGCTTTGAGATTTGGGGGCTTTGGGGCCATATCTTATAAAGGAAGGTTTGGCCCTAGTTTTCTTTTTTGTTGGGGGGGGGGGGGGGGGGGGGGTTTCCTGTTGTAGGGACTGCAGTTCTGCTCCAGTAAGAGTATGACAATAGGATTACCCTGAACCCTAATTCCCCGCAAATAGTGGTGTGATAGTGTGAAGTAACTATGGGGCCCCGAGAGAGGTTTAGGCCTCTTAGGGCTCACATACAGGGATAGCGCAACTACCCTAGCACGGTCCTGGTTTAGATGCTCCTTGGTCATGCCTTCTAAGCCGGGCCGAATTCTGCAGAGGTGTGGCGCTGTGGCGGCCGCATTGAGATCGTGCCGTGCTCCGAAGCCTGTCCTGGGGCATCAGTTTTCTTTTTTGTCTCGGACCCGGAGTGGGCCATTATTCCCCTTCTTGTTGGGTTAGGTTCCCTATATGATCTTTCTTCAGCATTTTCCCTTTTTTGTTGATTAGGTCCCCTTGTGAACTTTCTTGACTCCCAGCTTGCTGTAGTCAGGGACCCGGCAAGCATTCACAGCCAAGCAACCAGCGAGGTGTTGTTGGTAAGCCTGGGGCCAGAAAATGAAAGTGCCAGCATACTTCAGGTCCTTGTCTGCTATTGCCCTAAACCCCGAAGCCCTAAGCCCAAAGCCCAAAGCCTAAACCCTAAACCCTAAACCCTAAAACCCTACCCTGAACCCTAAACCCTAAACCCTAAACCCCCTAAACCCCAAGAGCAACTCCGCAGCCTCCAAGCTCCAAACGCCCGAGCCGAGAGTCGAGTTTATGGCTCAGAAGGTGGGCGCGCGGCCCCCCCCCCCCCCCCCACCCCCCCCTAGGGTTTGGGGTTTAGGGTTTGGGTTTAGGGTTCAGGGTTTGGGGTTTAGGGTTTAGGGTTTAGGGTTTGGGGTTTAGGGTTTAGGGTTTGGGGTTTGGGGGATAGGGTTTAGGGTTTTGCCTCCAGTGCCCAGGAGTGGGCCACCTTTTCCGGGATCCTAGCCACAGGCTCTTCCGCAGGGGGGGGGGGGGGTTGAGGGTTGAGGGTTGAGGGTTGAGGGTTTAGGCTTTAGGCTTTAGGCTTGAGGGCTTCTTTGAGAAACCGTTGGAGGTCATCCAATGGGATGGGCCTTTTGGGTGGTAGTGAGTGATCGTTAGAGGTAGAGTTGCGTAAGTGCCCCAACTCTTTAGGGACCCAAAAAGGACACAGGCATAAGCATTCTATAGGGATATCCCTACCTTATTGGGCTTCATTATAAGGGGGTTTATATGGGATAGCCCTATCCTAAGTTTTGCTTATGTGCTTTTTTGGGGCACTAAGTAAGGTTATATCTTAGAACTCTACTTGCCACCCTCATAACCCCACCAGCAACTGCCATGAGGCTCCAAGGAAGACCCCAAACCCTAAACCCCCAAGCCCCGAACCCCTAAACCCTAAACCCTCAACCCTAAACTAAGACCCTAAACCGTAAACTCCTAACCCCCGAAACCGAAACCCTAAACCCGCAAGCCCCTAGCCCCTAAACCCCAAAGTGTAGTAGGGCTCCCAAACTCTGAGCGCCGCCCCTTGCCGAACTTGAATCTTTGGCCCCTGCCACTGCCAACCCTAAACCCTAAACCCGAAACCCTAAACCCTAAACCCTAAACCCTAAACCCGAAACCCTAAACCCTAAACCCTGAACCCCAAACCCCAAACCCCAAACCCCTAACGCCCCCGCTCCCTAACCCTCCACGAACACAGCCAGAGCTTCTACGGAGCCCTTATAAGCCCCAAGCCCTAAGCCCTAAACCCTAAACCCTAAACCCTGAACCCTAAACCCTAAACCCTAAACCCTAAGCCCCAAAGCAGACCCTATGACGTGGACGTCAACACGGTGGTCTACAACTACAAGCGCCTGGCGGAGCTGTGGGCACAGGAACTCCAAGAGGGGGGGGGGGGGGGGTTCTTGAAATCATGAAGGGTTCAGGTCCGGGGATAGTTTCGAGGAGTTTCGGGCGAAAGTTTCGGGGAGTCTCTCTTGTAACTTTTATGAAAAAACTCAAGTTGCAGGGTCTTGAATGTTAAGGGTTTAGGATGCTTAACCCTAAATCCTAAACCCTAAACGCTAAGCCCTAAGCCCTAAACCCTAAACCCTGCACCGAAGAAGCGTAGGGATTGTGGGACTTGAGGGTTGTTGATCGTCTGGCACCTCCACCCTGAAAGGCCAGTTCCCAGAACTAGCCCCTGCAGTTTCGGGTGTACGGTTTAGGGGTTTAGGGATTTAGGGGTTTAGGGTTTAGGGTTTAGGCTACAACCCTGAAGCCCCAAACCGTCTAGGGGTTTAGGGTGTTCGGGCAAGGGTTTAGGGGCTTAGGGTCTCGGCTTCGGGGGCTAGGGGTTTACGGCTTAGGGTCTTAATTCAGGGTTTAAGGTTTAGGGTTTAGGGTTAAGGGTTTAGGGCCCTCAAGCTTTCGGGCTCTAGGACCACCTGGACTACTTCTACAAGATGAAGCCCGAAGCCGCGGCTGGGCCATGCCTTTCCCTAAGCCCTAAACCCTAAGCCCTAAACCCTAAACCCTAAACCCTAAACCCTAAACCCTAAGCCCTAAGCCCTAAACCCTAAACCCTAAACCCAAGCTCTACCGAAAAGCCTCAACTGACTATATGTGAAGCTTGGGGTTTAGGGTTAGGCTTCGGGGTTTAGGGTTGAGGGACCCGAAACCCCAGAGGTTGGGTTTAGGATCTAGGGTTTAGGGTTTCTGAAGCCTAAAGCTCTTTTCATCCCAGGTTGCCATGAAGCTGACCGACATGGAGCCGGTCAAGGCGAACTACAACAAGCTCAAGGAAGAACTAGACTGCAAGGACCTCAAGTGGTACTTAGAGAGCCTCGGCATCAGCTCGCGTAGAAGGTGCAGCCCCTAGCATTCGCTAAAACCCTAAATCCTAAGCATTCTATAGCTACCTGGAACTTCACGTAGAGTTCCAACACGCCCTAAATGAATCAGGTTGTAGCTATAGATATTACGCTTTTTACCCTAGTTGTACCGTTTCAAGAACATCTAAACCCTGAACCCCAAGGAGGTCCCCTACACCCCTAAACCCTAAACCCTAAACCCTAAACCCTAAACCCCAGCGTCCGAAGCGATGCCTGGGCATGTTTTCGGGGCCGACCAGGGACCT
This sequence comes from Symbiodinium natans, assembly GCA_905221605.1. NCBI lineage: Eukaryota > Dinophyceae > Suessiales > Symbiodiniaceae > Symbiodinium > Symbiodinium natans. Next base: position 551,966 of record CAJNDS010002213.1, on the reverse strand, counting down.
TTAACCCGAAACCCTAAACCCTAAACCCTAAACCCTAAACCTCAAACCTCAAACCTCAAACCTCAAACCCCTTGAAAACCCTTGAAGCGCTTTTCAGCCCTTGGTTCGGGGTTCGGGGCTTACCCTTTTGAACCTTCAAAGCGCTTAAAACCCTTACACGAGCCCCTTAAATCCAAGAAGCGCACCCTGTCTATTCCTAGGGTTTAGGGTTTAGGGTTTAGGGTTTAGGGGTTACCCTTGGGTCTAGCCTAGGAATGTGGACCACGAGATGGATTGGGAGAAGGACGTGATTTGCCATCCCCATGCCCCGCCCGGGCATGAGATGAAATGCAAAGGCAGCTTGATCCCAGGCTCGGGGCTTTTCAAAGTGGGGAGGGGAGTGGTTAGGTTTAGGGTTTAGGGTTTAGGGCTAGGGTTTAGGGTTCGGGTTTTGGGTTGTGGGTGTTGGTTGTATGGTTCAAGGTTTTCAGGGGAATTTTCCATTGTCTCTGACTCCTAAACGCTGAAAACAGCGCCGAACTCTGGAAACCCGAAAGCCCTAAACCCTAAACTTGCCCTAAACCCTAAATCCTAAACCCTAACCCAATTAAGGGCTTAGAAACCCTGCACTTTGGGGTTTCTACCCGAACCCTAAAACCCTGAAAAAGCCCAAGCCCAGGAAACCCGAAACCCTAAACCCTTTTCAGGGTTCAGGTGGGGGTTTAGCTAGTGATTCTAGGGTTTGAGGGTTTAGCCCAGGGTCCCGTGAGTTTGTTTGAAGAGTGGTTTCCTGCAGCCAGGCACCCAAGTCTTCGAAACTTCGCCCTAGAAACCGAGAACTCCCCACCAAGTAATGGTAAGTTTGGGGGGGTTCAGCTCTCGGAAAATCTTCCTTATTCCGACCCCCTTACCCACTAATAAGTTTGGCAAGGGTTCACCTGACCTAAGCCCTAAGCCCTAAGCCCTCAGCCCTAAGCCCTAAGCCCTAAGCCCTTAGCCCTAAGCCCTAAGCCCTAAGCCCTAAGCCCTAAGCCCTAAGCCCTAAGCCCTAAGCCCTAAGCCCTAAGCCCTAAGCCCTAAGCCCTAAAGGCCCTGAGGCCTAAGCTCTACACCCTAAGCCTTAGCCTCGGGTCTCGGGTCTAGGGTGCCGGCTGGGCTATGGCCCACAGGAGCGCCCGAATCTTCAAGGAATCGAAACTCAACAAAAAACCCTAGACCCTAAACCCTAAACCCTAAATCCTGAATAAACCCGAAACCCCAAACCCTAAACCCCAAACCCTAAACCCTAAACCCCAAACCCCAAACCCCCCAGACCCCAAGCGCTGCAAGCCCTGAGCCCTGAGCCAGGTCGCTGGACAGTCACGCAGACCATCCCAAAGAGCGAGTACCTCCGCCGAGACCGGGGCGCACGAAGCAGCCCCAAACCCCTCAACTAGTTACCATACTTGTAACCCTAAACCCTAAACCCTAAACCCGACATCTGCGTACCCACGAACCCCCAAGTTGCGCCTCGAACAGCACAAGGCTCCAAACCCTGAGGGTCATGCTCTAGCTACCATACTTGTAGCCCTACTTTTAAAATACACCTGAACCTCCAAGTGCACTGCGGGATCCGCTTGGGAGAAGCTGAGGAAAAACGGCCGCCGATGAGAGGAATCGGCTCGCACCAGGCCGCTCCGGTGAGCTCTGAGGCTAGTGGACAGTGTGAGCCTGGGCTTCTAATGGCAACACTGGCATCAACATGAAAAGCCTCCAAAACCTGCGGCCCTAAACCCTAAACCCTAAACCCTAAACCCTAAACCCTAAACCCTAAACCCTAAACCCTAAACCCTCCTCATCCCTGAGGCCCGAACCCTGTAGCGCTTGCCATGCCCGAAGCCCTACAAACGCAACGGCCGGAGTCTGAGCACACCTGGTCAAGGCTCAACCCTAAACCCTAAACCCTAAACCCTAAACCCTAAACCCTAAACCCTAAACCCTAAACCCTAAACCCTAAACCCTAAACCCTAAACCCTAAACCCTAAACCCTAAACCCTAAACCAGAAACCCTAAACCCTAAACCCTAAACCCTAAACCCTAAACCCTAAACCCTAAACCCTAAACCCTAAACCCTAAACCCTAACCCTAAACCCTAAACCCTAAACTCACCTACATGCTAATTAAACCCGACATCCTAAACCCCAAAGCTCCAAAACATCTCAACCTCTAATTTAGAGTTCCGAGCGTCGCTCCAGCGAAAGCCACCTGCAATGCCCTTGGCGCCAAGAGGCTCGAGGAAAAAGGCGCGCGAGCTGGAGGGCCCCCCTCCCCGCCCTCCTCCTCAAGAGAAAGCAGGGTTAAGAGCCGATTAGGGTTTAGGATTTTTTTTTTGGTTTAGGGTTTAGGGTTTAGGGTTTAGGGTTTAGGGTTTAGGGTTTAGGGTTTACCAGTCCCATGTCACGCCATTTGTACATCTCAGGCCCCTGAGTCAAAGGCCTCAAGGATTCACGGCTTGGCTGCAAGGACTCCGAACCCCGAAACTTCCCTAAAGGGGCTAAGGGTGTAGGGTTTGGGGTTTAGAGGCTCGCGTTTAGGGTGCCGGGCATAAATAGGTGGGCTGTGTGTCTTTGCTGTGGGGTCCAGGAAGAAGCCTTTTCAGCCCAAAGCTCAGACACTGTGAAATCCGTAGCCCGCAAAACCCTCAACCCTAAGCCCCAAAAACTTTTGAGGCCCTATACAACAAGACCTCAGCCCACGACACCCTAAAGCTTCAACACCCCAAGGCCTTAAGTTAAATTTTAAACTTTAAACCCTAAACCCTAAGCCCTAAACCCTAAACCCTAAACCCTAAACCCTAAACCCTAAACCCTAAACCCTAAACCCTAAACCCTAAACCCTAAACCCTAAACCCTAAACCCTAAACCCTAAACCCAAACAAGCTCGAGGTTGGAACCCATGGTGGAGGCCTTGCGGCGCACACTGTTTTTGCCCGAGCGGCGGCCTCAAGACCCCGCGGGTTTAGGGTTTAGGGTTTAGGGTTTAGGGTTTGAGGTTTCTCAATGAGTGGGCGCGCTGGTGCTGAAAGCACCCAAGCACGCGCCCCGACCTGCATAAGCCCACCCCCGCTGGCGCTCCACCCTCGCCTTAACCTCTACGGGTTTAGGGTTCTTTTGAACTCTGATCGTGCTTTTGTTATTTCTTTCTTTTCTAATGGTTGGGTTTAGAAGCTCGGCATCGATGCAGATCAATTACCTTGAAGTTCGCAGCCCCTTGGCGTTGCAAGGGATGATGTCATCATTCGAGGGCTTCTGGGAGGGCCAAACAGTCAAAGGTTTGGGACTGTTGGCTGCCTGTCCTGGGTGGGGATTCGGAAAACTTGCTGAGGCAGGGGCCTCCCAGGCAGGGGCCTCCCAGGCAACCCGAGGCCTCTGGTCGACCACGGCCGGAGGTGGGAGGGGCCCTGGGAGACCTCGCAAAAAGAGGTTGCCATGTTTTACCCGAAGGTTTTTGGGGTATCTTATTCTAGGGCGACCTGACGGGTTTCTCGCCAGCGACCTGCCGGGCCCACCGTGCGCAGCTGCGGGCTGCCTCGCCTGCCGGACTTCGGCGCGTTCGCTCTGCTCGACGGCCTTGGGCTCACTCAGTTTAGGGTTCAGGGTTTAGAGCTTAGGGTTTACGGTTTAGGGTTTAGTCTAGGGTTTGGGGTTTAGGGTTGTACCGGTAGGGTTGCACGGGTAAAGGGTATGTAAGGTTTCCGTCTGGGGGTTTAGAAAAGGGTTCAGAGTTTGGGGATCACTGTAGGGAGCTTGAAGTTGTAGATGGCTGGCCGAGGTTGAAGTCGAACCCTAAACCCTAAACCCTAAACCCTAAACCCTATACCCTAAACCTTAAACCCTAAACCCCATAGCCACACGAACCTCAAGCGGCCAGCAGTGCTTGAAGCGAAGATTGGGGACGGGGGGTCATCATTCCCTAGTGGGAACCCTCGACCCTAAACCCTAAAGTCCCTAAAGGGGAGTTAGGGTTTAGGGAAGCGCTGTTGGCTTCGCGACTTAGATTCTCAGAATGTTTTTTGTTTGAGGCATGCCGCTCTAAGGTCCTCCACCTGCCAACCCTGTGAAGGATCCCGGCTCTATTTAGGGCCTCTAGTGCTCAAAGTTTAGGGTTCGGGTTTCGGGCTTCGGGTTTCGGGTATGGACGCCTAAACCCCAAACCCTAAACCCTAAATCCTAAACCCTAAGCCCTAAAACTCAAGCAATTAAAGAGACGTATCGGCCCAGACCTCTGGAAGCCACCGGCGTGCCCACGGTCGCGTTGGAGAAGCCCGGCAGCAATTCTAGCCTGAAGCGCAAAACCCGAAACATTAAGAATCCCTAAACCCTAAACCCTAAACCCTAGCCCTGAACCCTAAACTCTAAACCCTAAACCCCAAAACCTGAACCCTAAACCTTCAACCCGCAGCCCTCCCACACGCCCGAACGCCATAACCGCGGGTTTAGGCTGCGGCATGCCCAGAGGGACCGTCAAGCCTTTTGATTAGGGTTTAGGGTTTAGGGTTTAGGGTTTAGGGTTGAGGGTTGAGGGTTGAGGGTTGAGGGTGAAGCCCAGACCCTAGGCCAGTTGCAACTAGAGACCCAGACAAAAGACAGCCGTCTCGACATCCAGGCCCAAAACCCAAAACCCTAACTCTAAACCCTAAACCCCAAACCCCGAACCCCGAACCCCGAGCCCCAAACCCCAAACCCCAAACCCCAAACCCCAAACCCTAAACCCTAAACCGAAACCCTAAACCCTAAACCCTGAACCCTGAACCCTGAACCCTGAACCCTGAACCCTGAACCCTGAACCCTGAACCCTGAACCCTGAACCCTGAACCCTGAACCCTGAACCGCAACGTCATGTCGGCCCACCCTGCCACCCGGCTCTGCCCAGGAACGCCGTCCGGGCGCTGCAGAAGGTGGTTCGCACCCCAGTCTCCAAATCCAAACACTCAACTTCGTCCGGGGTTTAGGGTTTAGGGTTTGGGGTTTGGGGTTTGGGGTTTAGGAAGCTCTAAACCCGAACACCAAACTTCCAAAACTTCTGTAATATCTCGAAGACTGATCTCCTGCATCCTATGCAGGGTTTAGGGTTTAGGGTTTAGGGTTTAGGGTTTAGGGTTTAGGGTTTAGGGTTTTGGGATGCCCTAAGCCACACACTGCCTTCCCTTGGGTCCTTTTAAGGTTGCCGACTCGTGGTTCTTCAACACCCGGCAAGCACAACAACCTCTCTAAGGGATTCGGGTTTAGGGTGTAGGATTTGGGGTTTAGGGTTTAGGGTTTAGGGTGCAGGGTTTGGGGTTTAGGGTTTAGGGTGCAGGATTTGGGGTTTAGGGTTCGAGTTGTCTCAACCTCGATGTTTTTGGGGTACGTTTTGTACTCAATACCTGACGTCCTCGTGAGCTTTGCGCGATGGTGTCCTCTGCCCCCTACAAACCCTAAACCCTAAATCCCTAGCCCAAACACTGAACCCCAAACCCTAAGCCCTAAACCCTAAACCCCAAACCCTAATCCTCAACCCAACTGCCCAAGGCTCCTTCCGCCCCCCTGCGGGACGGCCTCCGCCGATGCGTCGTCTGTGGCGCCGCGTTCGCCACGCCGTTGGGGCCCCTTTGTAAACCGTTTAGGGTTTTTGGTGTTTTTTGGCTTTGGGCTATTTGATTGGGTTTGGGGATAAAACCTAAACCCTAAATTCCCTACCAACCCTAACCCCCCAAATATAGGGCACAGCCCCCAACATGGTAGGCAATACGTAGAGCTTGCAATGAAATTCCCTTCCATGCCCTCAGTCTCTCCCCTGCGCTTGTCGGTGCACAGTGTGGTTCCCGAAAATCCGGATACCCGGATACCCCTATATGACATACACCCCAAATTTTTTCATACCCAAATTATCGGAACCCCCCAACAAAGGATACCCCTACTTTGGGAAACCCGCCATGTCTCTGCCCAGCGTCTTCCAGAGGGCATTGTCGTCGATAGTCGATACTGGGGGGATGTTTTGGTATTCAAGCAGGATGGGGGGAGGTGAGGGGTTTTAGACCTGAAGTCCTTAACCCTAGTTCCGCTCGAAGCGCTCGAGGTTGAGGATGCGCGACCACCTGCGCGGACGGAGGCACTGCACGGCCGGCTGCTCAAATTTGAGTGCCTGAGATTCGGGGTGCTGCGCTTTGGGTTTAGGAGCGTCTCAGGGTTAAGGATAGGTTGAGGGCTTTAGGCGAACATGTAAAGTGGCCATAGTGAGGAAACTGTTATTGTTATTGGTATTGTCTTATTGTTATTGTCATTGTCATAGTTTTTGCTATTGTTTTGCTATGGTTGTTTTTTGTGTGCGATTTGCACCTCTATGGCATCTACATTCTGGTAACCTAGTGTAAGTTCCTTGTCTTCAGGAGTTTACGGTTTAGGCTTTGGGTTGTATGTTGCTGGGGAGTTGGGGGGGGGGTGAGGGTGTTCCTTTTATTGCATCTTGTCTGACTCGATGCCTTGTCTGCTTGACGTTCAACATTAATATCCTGGTCTGCTTGACCCAAGCCTAAACCCCCAAGCCCTGTCTAAGCATCGAGCCCCCTAAGCCTCCACACCCCTAAATCCTAAACCGCAAACCGCTGAGCCCCTGAACCCTAAACACTAAACCCCCAGCTCCAAACCTCTAAACCCTAAACCCTAAACCCTAAACCCTAAACCCTAAACCCTAAACCCCTAACCCCTAACCCCTAAACCCTAAATCCTAAACCCTAAACCCTGAACCCACTGCGACGATCTGCGCAACTTTACTACATCGCGGGGCTGAGGCTGTCGCGTTGCAACACTTCCGTGAGTGTGGCGCTGCAGGCACGCAACTTCCCTAGCTAGGGCTGGGGTTTAGGATTGAGGGTTGAGGGTTGGGGGTTGAGGGTTGAGGGTTGGGGGTTGGGGGTTGGGGCCCAACGCGGTTTAGGGTTGTAGGCTCGAGGGTCAGGGTTTAGGGTTTGGAGGAACTCTCCAGAAGAAGCTGCCGTCCTGCACAGTTTTCCCACACATCAAAACTGACAGGACTGCCTTGGCCCCCTAAGGTTGTACCCTTGGGACCCTTCTTTCAAGATTCTCGAAGGCAAAAAACAGGTGCACAGGAGGAGTTTACAGATGATTAAGAAACCTCTTAGGGGTACATGAAGCAGGGTATATATTACTGTTATTGGTGAGTGTATATAAGGTTCCTTTTTTAATATTGGTGAGTGTAGATACCGGGTGTCCTTTTGGGGGTACAAGAAATATATACCATACTTCACATCAGGTCCGAGTCTGACTCCCTTGACCAACTCCCCCCCAAAACGGACAGGGAGCTGTGTGCAAAGAAGGCCGCCAAAAGCCCAACATCCTTAGCGGCCTTGGGGTTCAGACGCTGGAGGCTTAGGGGCCTTAGAAGCCCTTGTGCGTGTTGTACGGGGACACGCTAAGCCCCAAGCCCTAGACTGGCTGCCAGGTTATGCAGGTCATCCTGCTGTCGATGATGCCGAGGCGACCCCGATAGTTTAACCATGTCGTTTCGGCATTCGCCGGGGTTTTAGGAATTAGCCATCAGGGTTTAGGCATCACTTTGAAACCATGTAAGCCCCGTGCAAAGACTCAACAGCTTCAGATTCGGTCATTTCGGATGTCTTGCCGCCGTTTCCCGTGAAACCCGGCCCAGTGAATCACCGGGGGCGAAACATTTCCCACTGCACTCTGACGATTGCAGAGGTATCTCTGCAGATCTCTGCATTCCTTGGAGTCTATCAGGTGTCTTAGGACTTAGGACTCTTCAGTTTGACCGGCTCGTTCAATCTTGAAAACCCATGAGACCACGCGCGCCCTCAAGCCCACAACCCTAATGACTCTAAGAGCCCGAATAAATGTTCCAAGAACAGGCCGTGAGCCTGTCCTGCACAGGCTCAGCGAATCTTCACGGCCTTTAGCACAACGCCGCTGTGCGGGCCCAGGGCAGTTCGGCCCGAAGCCCGAAGCCCTAAACCCTAAACCCTAAACCCTAGCCCTTAGCCCCAAGACAAGCCCTCAGCCGCAAATCCCTGATCGCTAGAGTTCCAGACCTATACTTCCCAAAACAACCTCACACCTATAAGCCCTGTAAACCTTACTATCATCCTTGTACATAAAACCTTACGAAAAACCTTATCAAACCCTATAAGGCCCCCCCAGGTCACACTGCTCGGCCGAGCCACCGGATGTCGCGCTGGTGATGCTCAAGCGCGAGGGGTCGGGGCCCAAGTCCGGAGGACTCTGGCGTGCTTCTTGTTGAGCTTCGGGTTTGGCGTTTAGGGTTTGGGACGTAGGGTTTCGGTTTTAGGGTTTAGGGCCTAGGACTGAGGCGTTCAGGGCTTGGGGGCTTGAGACTTAGGGGCATATTTTGTGGGGGTCCCTGTGGTCCCTCAGGTTGAGAGTATGGGCCTGGGCCCCTTTGAGTGTGGCCCTTGAGGTAGGTGCATGTCCTCGGTATCTGGTATACAAACACCATTAAAGTTAAGGGCCCATATTTCCGAGCTGTAAAGGGTGGATTGTTGGGGTTGTTGGGTTTTGGGAGTATTTTGTTGGCTTCTCGAGGACTGTTCGCGGGCCGCAGGGCAGAGAACACTTAAAGGGTTTAGGATTTCGGGTGCCACTCGCACAACTTGGGCCTTTTGCTGTTCTTGGATTAGGTGTCTGGGTGGGCACGTTTTTTCCTTGTTCGGAGGTCCTGGGCTCGGGTTTAGAGATTGGAGTTTGGGGTTTGCGGTTTCGGGCGTGCCCAACACGATGGTACTGTTGATAGACCAATTGCGGTAAGTATCTTGTTTGGTTGCGCCGTTTAGTTTTAGGCCGTAAAGCCAAAAGCACAGACCTAAATTCGAGCCAACTCATAAATCCCAAATCCAACCCCTAAACCTTACAACCCCAATTTCAGGCCTGAAAGGCAGCGGCTGTAGCGCCACAGCAAGCAAGCCGAAAGCTATGAACTCCCCAAATCCCAAATCCGAAATTCCTAAAATCCCAAGCCCTCTAAGCCCTAGCCTGATCACTTCAAGTGAATTGTGGCGCCAGGCTGCTTCAAAAGCCTAGTGAGGGCACGGATGACGGGGCGGCGAAGAGCAGCCCCGAAAAAGAATGCACCGATGGGGGCGCTGGGGTCCTTTTGGGCTGGGCTGTATGTCAAGTTTAGGGTTTAGGGTTTCGGTTTAGGGTTTAGGGTTGGGGTTTAGGGTTTAGGGTTTAGGGTTTAGGGTTTAGGGTTTAGGGTTTAGGGTTTAGGGTTTAGGGTTTAGGGTTTAGGGTTTAGGGTTTAGGGTGTAGGGTTTAGGGTTTAGGGTTTAGGGTTTAGGGTTTAGGGTTCAGTCCACGGACTTCTTTTTGGATCCCGGAAGGTGGCGCCCTTGGGTTGGGAGACCCTTTTAAAGATCCTTAAGGTGATAGACGGGCCTGTTAGGAGCATACCTGGGTTTAGGGTTTAGCGTGTAGGGTTTAGGGTTTAGGGAAACCTCTAGGGAACCGAGGGGGTGCGAGTCGTAAATCCCTTGGCTGTCATGGCGTTGCAGGAACACGGGGCCATGAACATGTGCTTTTCAGTCTCCCCTGCATGTGGTCTAGGGTTTAGGGTTTAGGGTTTAGGGTTTAGGGAGATTTCGAGGGCTTCAAGGTTTTCGAGCAACGGTCTTACTTCGTAGCTCCTTGAGCGAAGCACAAAGAGATGACTCCCGAACCTTGGCCTTTAGGGTTTAGGGTTTAGGGTTTAGGGTTTAGGGTTTAGGGTTTAGGGTTAAAGTTTAGGGCTTAGGGTTTAGGATTTCGGGTTTCGGGTTTCGGGTTTCGGGTTTAGGGTTTAGGGTTTAGGGTTTAGGGTTTAGGGTTTAGCACAAAGAGATGACTCCCGAACCTTGGCCTTCCACGCTGTTGAGAGTTGGCTCTCCAATGTTGTTGTGAGGGCATTCCGAGCTTTAACCCTAAACCCTAAACCCCCAAACCCCAAACCCTAATCCCTAATCCCTAAACCCTAAACCCTAAACCCTAAACCCAGCCAAGCTTATTTTTGGGAACTTCGGCTCGGGAGGGTCCGGCCACACATCCAGCGGCGAAATCATGTTCCAATCATTACGCCCCTTTTCGCGGTTTAGGGTTTAGGGTTTAGGGTTTAGGGTTTAGGTTTAGGGTTTTGGGTTTAGGGAAACCATCCCCTTCCTCAACGCATGCAGGTGCTTGTCGAGATGAGGCGAAGCTTCCTGTGCTCCCGCCTGGAGTGGGGCCACCCAGACAGAGCGAGCCGGAGGGGGTCCAATTTAAACCCTAAACCCTAAAACCCTAGACCCTAGACCCTAGACCCTAGACCCTAGACCCTACTACAGAACGTAAACCCGAAGCCCCAACCAAACCCTGAAGCCTAAGACTCTCCAGCGCCTGGCATCCTCTGCAGGGTAGAGCTTGGGGTCTCTAGGGTTTCGAGGGTGTTTCGCCGCATGGCAGGGTTTGGGGTTGAGGGTTTAGGGCTTGGGGGTTGGGTTTAGGGTTTTTACCAATGCCAAGAGCCTCCTCCAGCACCCAACGTGGGCCACAAAACTTCTGACTTCGCAACAGACATGCAACGCAGTCCCAACAGAGCGCTTCAAATTAATTATTTTGCTTCGAACATCCCCACCTTCAGGGAGCCTCCTGGGGTTGGGCATTTCAGGGAATCTCTGAATTTGGGCACTCCAGGGAGACTCTGGGGTTGTGCACTCCAGGGAGACTCTGGGGTTGGGCTCTGGGGTTGGGCTCTGGGGTTGGGCATGACTCTGGGGTCGGGCACTCAGGGAGACTCTGGGGTTGGGCACTCCAGGGAGTCGTCTGGGGGCACTCCCGGGCACTCCAGGCAGTCTCTGGGGTTGGGCACTCCAATAAAGTCTCTGGGGGCACTCCAGGCAGTCTCTGGGGTTGGGCACTCCAGGCAGTCTCCAGGAGTAGACCGGGCGAGGAGAAGAGTTCCGGGCGACTACCAACCCCACACCGAAGGTGGGGAAAAATGTGGACATCGTGGCAGAGGCAGGCGCAGGAGATCACGGCAGACCAGTCGATGATCCTAACGACTTGGGTGATGAACCAATCTACCGCTAACATCAGCGTGCTTTGGCAAAGGGAGAACAACCATGCAAAGCGCGCATGCGCTGCCGCCAGGAGGGTTTGGGTTTTCGGGTTTTGGGTTTGGGGTTTAGGGTTTAAGGTTAAGGGTTTAGGGTTTAGGGTTTGGGGTTTAGGGTTTAGGGTTAAGGGTTTAGGGTTTAGGGTTTAGGGTTTAGGGGTTTAGGGTTTAGGGTTTAGGGTTTAGGGTTTAGTTCCATCCCAAGCGGCCCTAGCACCTCGGGCACGCTAAACGCCAGGTGCGAGCGCCTGCTAGGCTCGCCGCCCCGCCTGGTGCCCAGCGCTGCAGGTGCCCCCCCAGGGATTTTGGTTTTGGGCTTAATACCCTAAACCCTAAACCCTAAACCCTAAACCCTAAACCCTAAACCCTAAACCCTAAACCCTAAACCTTGAGGTTTAGGGTTCGGGTTTAGAGTTTTTTGGGGGTCTCGGGATTGAGGGAGCTCAGGGACTTCAGGGGGTTTTAGAAGTTTAGTAAGTTTTAGGTGTTTCGGGAGTTTAGGAGTGAGGAGTTTGGGCAGTGTGGTCTACAAAGATGTCAGGGTTTTTAGGGTGGTTGAGGATTCAGTTGCTCCGACTCACCATGAAAGTTGAAAAGAACGAGACTTTGCAAAAACAAGTTACAGGCTGACTTTCCCACTTGTAGTATCATTCTTGCAAGATGAAATTGCGAGGCCTTGTTCAGTATTCCGTGCGCTCTACAGAAACCTGTTCAAGTTTCGGAAGTTTCGGAAGATGTTGCAACTGATACAGAGCGCCCAACATACATGTGGAAGGTTTGGAGAGGTGAGGGTTGCGAATGCTTTCGAGGCGGTTCTGAAGGTTTTGGGGGGTTCGGGTGAGGGTTTAGGGTTGAGGGTTTAAGGGTCTTTGGGCGATGCTGACTTTGAGGGTGGCTGATACCTTTTTGCCTTCTGCCCTCACCCTCATTTACTACTTTGCTTCAGACTGATTCAGAACCCCCCAAAAAACAAAGATGTTAATCCCTAAACTTGCCCTTATGAGGCAGAATCTGTTTTTTTTTTTTTGGGGGGGGGGGGGGGGGGGGTAATTAAGCACAGAGCAGTGTAGGGGGGGTGAGCGAGCTTCAAGGGTTCGGCGGCCGGGGGTGGTTGAGCTAGGGAAGAGTCCGCATGAAAAGTCTCCCCTGGGATGTTCCCAGTCCTGAGTTAGTATCCCCAATTATAATCTCATTAAGGAGTGTTAGTATAAGGGGGAGCATCTCAAAGTCTCTCCTTCAGGGGTTGTTTCCACAAAAAGCCAATCTTGACAAAAGGAAAAGCCAGCAGGGAATTGGCAGAATGAGCCTGTCTCATTCATAGAATGAGCATGTCTCATTCGGCACACATTCGCTGTACCATTATGGGTTTGGGCTTATGGGTTCAGGGTTGCCCTGCTTCGGGGCTGACAGAATGAGCATGTCTCGCGCGCCAAACCGTGGAAGAGCCACAGGATTTTGACTCGTACCCTTAAGGTTGTACCTCTTCAGGTTTCCCTTGGTTATATCCTTACAATGGCCCAAAACCCCAGACCCCAAACCCTAAACCCTAAACCTTCGAACCCTGAACCCTGAACCCTAAACCCTAAACCCTAAACCCTAAACCCTAAACCCTAAACCCCAATCACAACAAAAAGAAGGGTCCCCAAACGCAAGGGTGCAACCTTAGGGGCCCAAGGTAGAGTCCCTTGAAAGAGTGGAGTGGCATTTTTGCCAGCCCGAAGTCCCCAAGGGTTTAGGGTTTAGGGTTTAGGGTTTAGGGTTTAGGGTTTAGGGTTTAGGGTTTAGGGTTTAGGGTTTAGGGTTTAGGGTTTAGGGGACCCAACACCCCGACACGCCAAAGTCCCTAAGAGCCAAATGAAACCCAAATCCCGAAGCCCCATCCGTGAGCCATTTAGCCCCCCAAAGCCTGTAAGCTCAGCCGGAGATACCGGAGCTTCGGGGAACCTTCATGGCGCGGGTTGGAAGGCCGGGCGGGCCCGCTCCAGCTGATGCTCATGATGCTCGGAGGGTCTGAAAGCCCGGGCCAGCTCCAGCTAATTCTCTTGATGTTTGGTTGTTTGGGCGTGAAAGCCAGCCTACTCAACCCTAAACCTTAAACCCTAAACCCTAAACCCTAAGCCCAAAGCCCTATGCAAACCTTGGATACCCCTGGCAGGTACTCCGGTGCCTCGCCCGCTGAGCCAGCCAACTGCCCCGCCGACGTCGCACGAGGGCGCGCGATTAGGGTTTAGGGTTTGGGGTTTGGGGTTTGGGGTTTAAGGTTTAGGGTTTAGAGTTTAGGGTTTAGGGCTTAGGACTCCCCGAGTTGAAGCTGCGCTAAACCCCTGGAAGTCCTCCCTGTTGGGTCGGTGTGGGCGGTGAATGCTTTTTCTTGTTTTGAAGCTTGTCTTCCTTGGTTCAGGGTTCAGGGTTTAGGGTTTAGGTTTTGGGGTTTAGGGTTTAGGGTTGGCGTGGCCCGTGCAGCCTGGGATTTTCGGAGCTCGTTTCCCCGAGTCTCTGCTTGTGTTGCCTCCACGCCCGGGACCCTTATTCGGGGTTATTTAGGGGCTACTTCGGTCTATACCCCTTAAGACGCGTCAAACCCCGAACCTTGAAGAGGATGCCCCAAACCCCTCACACCCCGAACCCAAAAGCGCAAAGCGATTCCTGAACCCCAAACTCACCTCGAGGCCTAAGCAAGCCCCCAACATCCAATCCGAAACCTTACACAAAGCCCCAACTCCACATCCCAAACCTCAAAATTCACAAGCACACCCTAAACCCTAAACCCTGACCCTAAACCCTAAACCCTATCCCCCAAAGCCCAAACCCCAAAACCCCCAACCCTAAACCCTAAACGCTTAACCAAGCCCCAAACCCTAGACCCTCATCAAACCCAAGTCCTAAAACCTCAGCTCCACCTTCAACCCTCAGCCCTGCCAGAGCAAGACCAAGTACCTACTATGGACTTTAAGGGGTTTAGGGTTTAGGGTTTAGGGTTTCGGGCTTAGGGTTTAGGGTTTAGGGTTTGGGGTTTAGGGTTTGGGGTGTATTGAGGGTACAAGGCTCAGGTACCCTGAAACCCGATAAACCACAAAACCCGAAGTGCCAGGGCAATCCACCGAGAGCAGGGATCACAGTGCTGTGCCGGCCTCATCTGAATCCCCTCGCGGGCTGAGGGTTTTAGGGTTTAGGGCTTAGGGTTTGAATTTTGTTGGCGTTGCTTGGGCTTTGGGGAAGTTCTTAGGTTTAAGGTCTTTGGCGCTTGGGGTATCTATCATGGCATGTTCGGGTCCCCAAAGTTGGGATTTCCTATGGTTAGAGTGCAGGACCGTAGGCTTTTGGAGGTGTTTCCTGCACCCTGAACCCGAATCCCTAAATCCTGAACCCTAAATCTTAAACCCAAACCAGTTGCTTTGGTGTGTTCTTTTCACACGTAGACCCCAGACCCCAGCAGCCTTACAGGACCTGCGTCTCCACGCTAGAACCCGAAGGGTTTAGGGTTTAGGGTTTAGGGCATTCATGAGAGTTTAGGCTTTGGGGGATGTGGTTTAGGGTTTGAGGCTACGGGGCGCTCCTAAACCCTCACCTTGAAACCCTAAACGCAAACCCTAAACCCTAAACCCTAACCCTTCAAACCCTGCCTCAAAGCTTTTTTGGGGACAGGTACTAACCCTAGACCCTAGACCCTAGACCCTAGACCCTAGACCCTAGACCCTAGACCCTAGACCCTAGACCCTAGACCCTAACCCTAAACCCTAAACCCCAAACCCTAAACCCTAAACCCCAAACCCCAAACCCGAAACCCTAAACCCTAAACCCTAAGCCCTGAACCCTGAACCCTAAACCCTAAACCCTAAACCTTAAACCCTAAACCTTATAGGTTTTTTGGGACGAGCCACTGCCACCTGTGATCGAGGCGCCGGCGGCCGCACCCGCTGAGGCACTGCCTCTCTGAACCGGCAGACGTTGACCTAAGCAAAGGAGTTTAGGGTCTTGGGGTTTAAGGGTTTAGGGGTTTAGGGGTTTAGGGGTTTAGGGGTTAGGGTTTTAGGGTTTAGGGTTTAGGGTTTAGGGGTTTAGGGTTTTAAGGTTTAGGGTTTTAGGGTTTAGGGCTTAGGGTTTGAGACTTGGGATGTTCCCACTCATTCTAGCAGTCCTTAATTGGGATTCTCATAGGGGGTACCAGAATCCCTGTTAAGGACTGCTATTGTACTGGGAACATCCCAAGGCGAGACTGAAGTCTAAGGTTTCGGGCTTTCCTCAAACCCTAAACCCTAAACCCTGAACCCTAAACCCTAAACCCTAAACCCCAAGACGCTCTGTTGAATCCCTAAGCTGGACCCGCGTTTTACGAAGTTTCTTCGACCCCATGCCCGATGTTCTCTCCCCACCCTCCCGGCAAGGGTTCAGGGTTTAGGATTTAGGGGTTAGGGTTTAGTGTTTAGGGTCATGGTACCTAATATTAATATAGTCATCATGAGATCCCACACGCACGTTGTCATGAGGATACATTGACGACTGAAGAAAATTGAGTTCGGCGCCCTCTTCGCAAGCATCAGGGACCCAAAACCCAAAACCCTAAACCCTAAACCCTAATTCCTAAACCCTAAACCCTCAACCCTAAACACCCCCCCCCACCCCCCCCTCCCTCCCCCTCCCCCTTCTGCGGAAGCCAGAAGGCTCACCGCGAGCTGGCAGCCCTTTGCGTTGCCAAGGGCTACGTGTTGCGCTTTGATGGGTGGCCCCGGCAGGGTTCAGGGTTGAGGGCGTCAGGGTGCGAGGGTTTAGGGGGTTTAGGGTTTGGGGTTTGAGGGTCTTGGGTTTAGGGCTTGAGGATGCGAAGGGGTTTAGGGTTTAACACCTTGAGGGTTCAGGGTTCAGGGTTTAGGGCTTCAGGGTATGAGGGCTTTGGTGTTTGAGGGTTTGGCTTCAGCGCTCAGGGACACAGTCAGGGAGGTTCTATCGGTGACTTCGGGGGCTAAGGTTTATGGGTAGTTCCATATGGGCCCTTAATATGGTCCTCAACCTCCTTCAAAGGTTTCTGATGTATGGGCCCTTAATTTGTATAGGGTATACCAGGGTATATAAGGGGTCCCGTTTGAGGGCCCATACTAAGGGACCATGGAAATGCCGTAGATAAGGGCTTGCGCGGGTCAGCATAACAGTCATAATGCCGGAACTGGAAATCATTATTCGGTGCACAGCATCGTCATTGCATCAGGTGTTAATTTCGCGGAGTTAACAAAACCTAAACTGACCTAAACCCTAAAGCCCTAAACCCTAAACCCTAAATCGCGTTTTTTTGTGCTTAGAAAAATTAGGGAAACTCAGATCCTTGACCCTGCCAAGCCCCTGAAGCCTTCTCGGAGCAAAGTGTTGGGGGCCTGTACACGGCTGGCGATCTGTACCTTATAGGGCTTAGGGCTTCGGGTTTGGGGTTCAGGGATAGGGTCAGGGTTCTAGATGCAACTGCCCTGCTTCTCTCTCCAGCCCTACTTATGCAAGTGAACCTTCAAAGAAACATCCTTCTTGGGCAACTTGAGAGCCAACTTCCCTAACAAGAAACCCCCCCCCCCCAAACCCTAAACCCTCAACCCTAAACCCTGAACCCTGGACCCTAAACCCTAAGCCCTAAGCCCTAAACCCTAAACCCTAAACCTCCCCCCCCCCCCCCCCAAAAGAAAAAGATGCCTAAAGCGTTCAGCAGGTTCGAGTCCCTTCCGAATGGGTTTCGCTGCGTCTTCCGTGTGGAGCCTGGGCCTGAGCCGCGAATGCAAGGAAAGGTTTAGGGTTGAGGGTTGAGGGTTTAGGGTTTAGGATTTAGAGTTTAGGGTTTAGGGTTTCAGTGCCCCCTTTTCAGGGTCTGGGCTTTATAGTGCCTTAAGGTCTTAAGGGCTTCGGGTTTATAGTGCCCCCTTATGGGGGGTTTGTAGTGCTCGCTTGTGGGGTCTTAGGGTTTAAAGTGCCCCCTTGCAGTGTTTGGGGTTCTGGGAGCGGTTCAGGCTGCCAGGGAGCTTGCTAGCGCCACTTAGGATCATCTCTAATCTAGGAATATTGATCAGAGGGATATGAGGGGCAATCCTAGCAAGGGTGAGCATGCATGAGTCAGCACTCAGACATCCTCCCATGTCTCGAAGATCTTTCTAACTGCGTAGACGTGGTGCTGTTGGCGGGCGGCCGAATCCAGCATCGACCAAGAGTTTTGTGTGCGTGTTAAGGGTTTAGGGTTTGTTGTAAATCCTTCTCGTTGTCTCAGCTACTTGTAAGATCAGGGACGGGTCAGACACGGACACCCACGTCTGACCGCGGAGAAGGTGGCACTATAGATGTACAGCCAACAGGTTCTAGAGATGTTGGCCTTCCAGAATACAGGAAGTTCGCTTTCTGGTATTTAGCATTAGCATGCTACTACCAGCTGTCCGCAAACGCATGGAAGACGTCAACATTGGGCAAGAGTGCACCCAAAAAAGACTAGTCCGACGATGGATGCCTCTGGAGAAAGAAACTACTACTCTTGTCTTTGCCGGAAGCATCGGCCAAGCTGTTGTGAAGTTTTGTGGCAGTTTGGCTTTGAATCCCTAAATTAATCATATTTCTCAACCCTGAAATTCAAGTTAAACTCAAAGAATCCCTTGCCCGGTTTGTTTTCAATCCTGCTTCTTTCGGGGGGAAATCTGAATTGCAGAAGAGAGCATTAGAGCCTCCGAAGTGACCGTAAGGTTCCGCAGGAACGGCCAAGTCGTCTCGGAGGTGGGCATTACTGGTCTTGGACTGAAACCAACCCTCAAAACCCTGACCTTGCTGCAGAAAGAATCACGCGGTCAATGCATGCGCTGCCGGAGGAAGGGGTGCCGATGTTGTAGATTCTTGCTGTCTGTGGTCTTCACATGGGACATTTTACCTGCCGCCCTCTGCGGAAATTCACGCCAGTCATCGGGGTGAATCGTGGAGACCATAAGCCCGCATCATTTCGCACCTTCAGCTTCCTTAGATTCACCAATTGGAGTGCGGATTGGGATTTAGGATTTAGGATTTAGGATTTAGGATTTAGGATTTAGGATTTAGGATTTAGGATTTAGGATTTAGGATTTAGGATTTAGGATTTAGGATTTAGGATTTAGGGTTTAGGGTTTAGGGTTTAGGGTTTAGGGTTTAGAGCGTTTAGGGTTTGTAGGGTTTAGGGTTCCAAGCGTTGTGTTGGGCAAGGCGTTTCGCTCGAAACGCCGGTGGCCCAGATTCTGGCGCATGAGCTGTAGCCCTGACATACTGTAGAGGTCGGAATAATCACTAGTAGTATTCCCTCAGGGCCCCTAAAACCCTGTTCTAATTATTCAGGCCCCTGTATTGGCCTGACACCACCGGTCCATGCGTCTGAGCCGACCTTACCCAGGGGAACCCTTGTCTCTTTCCCAGCAACACAGCATGTCTTGACATGAAACCTGCACACCTAACTATCTTAAACCCTAAGCCCTAAACTCTAAAAACAAACCTAAACCCTAAACCCTAAACCGTAAACCCTAAACCCTAAACCCTAAACCCTCAACTACCCTGAACCCTAAACCCTAAACCTTCCAAGGACTGGTTTAGGGTTCAGGGTAAGGGGTTGTGGTTTACGGTCTAGGGTTAAGGTCTAGGCTCAGGACATTCGCAGGGAGTAGCAGATGGATCCGTATAGAACATAGGTTTAGGGTTTAGGGTTTGCTTGTCATGACCTTGCAGGGAGTATGCTGCATTTCTTGGGGTTCCCTATGCTAAACCCTCGTTTCGCGTCGAGTTCACGAAGGCAGGGTACGCCCCCAAACCCTGCAAGACCGAAGGCCTTGAATCCCTAAAAACCCTTGAACGCTGTACCGACAGCTCTTTGTGACTGTAAAGACAGGCGGTGTGTCTCCTAGTCCCTTCAGCTTCAAAAACGAGCCTTTAAGTAGGGTGTAGGGTATACTCTGGCATAGTTGGGTAACATTTTACATTTTTAAAGGTACTTAAACCCAATAAGGAATAGCAATTTAAATTTTAATATTGTCTCAACCATGAACGAGTTTAAGTTTACGGCCCACTGTGTTTCAACCCGAAAGTCTGGGCTTGCTCATGGTTTTGAACACTTCGGCGAACACTTCGGTTGCCGGTGTTCAGGGTTGTGGTCTCTAAAGCCCTAAAGCCCTAAAGCCCTAAAGCCCTAAAGCCCTAAAGCCCTAAAGCCCTAAAGCCCTAAAGCCCTAAACCCTAAACCTAAACCCTTGACCCTTGACCCTAAACCCTAAACCTAAACCCTAAACCCTAAACCCTAAACCCTAAACCCTAAACCCTAAACCCTAAACCCTAAACGGCCCTACACTTGTCCTTTATGACCCTGTGCACTTCGGCTCCGGAGCTTCTCTCAGATGCGGTTTTAGGATTGTAGGGTATAGGGTTCAGGGTTCAGGGTTTAGGGTTTAGGGTTTAGGGTTTAGGGTTTAGGGTTTAGGGTTTAGGGTTTCCGGGTTTAGGGTTTCCGGGTTTAGGGTTTCCGGGTTTAGGGTTTAGGGTTTAAGGTTCAGGGTTTAGGGTTCAGGGTTTAGGGTTTAGGGTTCAGGGTTTAGAAGCGTAAGCCGGCTGCAGATCTGAGAGCCGCCCAAATCCGAGGCCCCGCCTTCTTAAAATAACTCCGCCTCAAGAAGCCGATGCTTCTAGGTTGGTTTTTTGGGACATTTTTTTGTTCATTTCCTTATTTGGTGTTTATAAGGGACCCTATATATCAATATTTTTCAGAGGGTTTAAAGGCCAACCTAGTCTTGAGCCATCAACTTCCAGAGCTCCCCGTGTTCGTTTAGGGTTTGTGGGGTTTGTAGGGTTTGTCGGGTTCGCAGGGTTCGCTTGTTTCGTAGGGTTTAGGGCTTAGGGGTTGGGCTATTCGCCGAGGAGTTCACGCAGGCATCCGAGCAGCCCAAAACGATGCTGCCACCGAGGTAGCTGCAAGGATTTAGCAGTTTTTAAAGTGTTCTCTGAGGGTTTAGGGTTCAGGGTTTAATTAGGGTTCAGTAGTTCTTTGACAGTTCTCCGAGGGTTTAGGGTTCAGGGTTCACGGTTTGGAGCTCAGGCTTTAGGGTTTAGGTAGTTCCCTTCATACCAGCCAGGCCCCGCGTGCCCTTTATCCCCTCCCTCTAATCAACATGATGTAAGCCCCATGTAAGGGTACCGCCTGGTAGCTCCCTAAACCGAACCCTGCACCCTAAACCCTAAACCACCCCTAAACCACCCTAAACCATCTTAAACCACCTTAAACCCTAAACCCTAAACCCTAAACCCTAAACCCTAAATCCTATTCTTAATTTTGGAGGTTTGGGGTGCTGAGCCTCCGGCTTGCATCGCACCCGGGGCCTGAACGGCCCAAATCTGCGAAGCCTAAGACGCACAGTCCTAAGCCCCAAGCCCTATGCCCTGTGTGTAGGGTTTAGGGCTTTGGGGTTTAGTTTAGGGTTTAGGGTTTAGGGTTTAGGGTTTGGGGTTTAGGGTTTAGGGTTTAGGGTTTAGGGTTTAGCGTGGATGTGAGGTGGGTTTTATGTCTTTGTTATTTGTGAGTGCTAAAAGCAGGGGTTCCTTCATATGGGTGGGTGTATCTATGGGGTGTCTTCTTGGGGGATACTCGCACGATAAAGACTACTTCATATAGGGGCTTTGGGGTGTAGAGCGTTGCGGCTTAGCTTATGTGAGTTTTGGTGTTTTGGGGCTCTCAAGAGTACGCAGAGTTTTGGCGGTGAAGAGTGCTCAGAATTTAGAATTTGTGTTGATGCCCAGAGTCCTGCATCAAAGGGCTCAACCAGCCCCAAGAACGAACAAGAAAAAAGCCAGCAGCTGGGATGCTCCTGTGGATGTCGGTTTTTCACAAACTCTAAACCCCAAAGCCTTAGACCTAAAGCCTTAAACCCTAGACCCTAAACCCCGAACCCCTAACACCCCTTAACCCTAAACAGTAGGCTTGAGAGGGTGTAGGGTGGGGCTTTCCTTATATGGTGGGAGCCCTCCGGCCTTCACAAGCATGGGGGGTCAGGCTTGTCAAGTTGTTGATTGCTGGCCCAATAAACCTCTAGTCTACTCTCTACTCTACTCTCTACTCTAGTCTCTACTCTACTCTCTACTCTACTCTACTCTATTCTACTCTACTCTCTACTCTACTCTACTCTACTCTACTCTCTGGTAGGCCCTTGTTTCCCCTTTTTTGGGGGGGTGTAGAGTTTGGGATTCAGGGTTTAAGGTTTGGGGGTTTAATAACTAGGACGCAGAGTAGTCCCTTTTTTGGCTTTATGTTTTAGGGTTCAGGTGCCCTCACAAATTAAGAACCCCTTCAAACCAAAAAAAGGCACGCCTGTTATTCCTAGGTTGCTCTTGAATCTAGAACCCGAAACCCTGAATCGTTGCCAAACCCCCCTAAACTCTAAACCCTAGACCCTTCAACCCACAACTTTAAACTCTTAAAGGGTTCACAGCCCCCAAACCCTGAAGCTTCCTCAAGCCTCAGCCCCAAACCCTGAACCTAAACCCCAAACCCTAAACCCTAATCCCCAGAGCCTAAATCCTTAACCCAAAGTTTAAGCCCTGAACCTTTAACGCAAAGCCCTAAACCCCAAACCCTAGATCTTAAACCCCAAGCCCTAAACCCTAAACCCCAAGCCCTAAACTCTAAGCCCCAAACTCAAAACCCTAAACCCCAAACCCTGAACCCTAAACCCCAAGCCCCAAACCTCACACCCTAAACCCCAAACCCTAACCCTAAAACCCAAACCATGAACCCCAAACCCCAAACCCCAAACCATAACCCTAAACCCCAAACCCTAAACCCCAAACCCTAAACCCCAAACCCTAAACCCTAAACATCCCTCGTCGACCGACGGAGTTGTTGCGAGGCCTTGGCGCACCTTCGGGAGGCTGGGCATAGGGTTTCAGGGTTCAGGGTTCAGGGTTCAGGGTTTAGGTTAGGGTTTAGGGTTTAGGGTTGCATGGCGCGGCGACCCCCCCAAACAAACAAATTGGGGGGGGGGGGGGGGGGGGACCGCCCTCAGGGCCTCAAGCCTTTAGGACCTCAAGGCCTGAAGCTTTCGAGCCTTTGAGATTCCTGTCCAGGCCCTCAGGGCCTCAAGCCTTGCTGCGTAAGCCCTTAACCCAAAGCACAAACCCTTAAAAAAACAATCATCCGAAAAAAACCTGTGTATTATAGAGGGTAACCAGACGAGCTTACTAAAGACAGTCTGACCGGCCCGTGCCGCCTTTCTTTATCTGCGAAGCCAGTGAAGTAGTCCATTCAACCGGTCGCCCCAAATCCAAAGTCCCAACAGCCTCATTCCCTCACACCCTCCAAACAATGCCCCTCCGAATAGCCTGAATGTGGCGTTGTCTTCACCTGCGCAGGTGTCGCCTGAGACAGGTGATGGGCACCGGGCGGAGTGATTGAGGAGGATAAAAAGCAGAATCTCTCAAGCCCCAGCCACTCGCCTCTCTGATGCCAGAACCCTACATCCTGTAGACTTGGACCCCACACCGGATCTTCAAAGCAGGCCTAAAACCCTAAAAACCTTTAAAGCTCGTAAACCATTGAGGCTTGCAATGGGGCTATTCCTGCTGAGGGGCGTGGCCCCAAACAACCCTTAACCCTGCATTGTTTCGCAGGGGTCGCCTGCAGTTTAGGGTTTAGGTCTTTAATGGCGTTTAGGGTTTTAGGGATTAGGGCTTGAATTCGGAAACCATCTCATCAACATGCAAGCCGGCGCCAGTACTATGAAAGCCACCACCACGACCACTCGAAAGGGGGATTTAAAAACAGAGGCGTCAGCAGCCACCTATCAAGACGAGACAAGATTGAGTATTCTCGGTGTTGATCTGCATCTGCGGGCAACGGTACCCCTTGTGTGCCCTCGATGTATGAAATTTGCTGTCTAAGGACTCCCTCTGCATAGGCAAACTAGCTGCTACAATTTTCAATTTTCGGCAATGCCGGTGTTCCTGTACCATTCGTTACACGTTATGCCATTGTGTGCACTTAAATTTTAACTCCTGTTTCGGAAGAGCATGCCATTGTCCACGGGGTCTGATGTGAGACGGCAAAAAACGACAACCACCGAAGCCGTCTTAGGGCCAAGGGGAAGACCTAAGCCCGAAACCCGAAACCCCAAAACCCCCCAGACCCGGGAAGCCCCCAGACCCGGGAAGCCCCTAGACCACCAAGCTTGAACCGTTTGGCTCGCAGCAAATCGCTAGCAGTGGCCCCGGTGACCTTGTCAAGGGCGCCCATGTGGCGCATCGCGAAGGCGCCAAAGGGCGCACGCATTCTTTGACCCCTGGATCCTTGTTGGCTTCAATTTTTACATCTTCGTTATGATAAAAACCCAAAAGAGATTAAAAATGATAATTCCTAATGCAACCCCAACAAGGACCCAGTTGTGTTTGGGGGGTACGGGGGCTTTCGGGTTTTTGTTAAGGCCTACTGGGCCTTGGGCTGTTTGAAGGTAGGCAAGAGTTAAATTGGCTTGAGGAGTTCCACGTGAAGTGACATCGTTTCCGAATGTTGCTGGACCCAACTGGCGTGTGGGAACTGTATGTCTCCGTCGCTTGACAAGCCTCTTGACTGGTGAATGCCATAAACCCTTAAACCCCAAATCCCAAAGCCCAAACTCTAAGCCCTGAGAGCCCCAGCCTCGAGCCCTGAAAACCCAAAAGCCTGAACCCTGAACCCTCAACCCAAACCAAACCCCCAAACTTTTTTTTGTTCCGGGGGGGGGGGGAGGTTTCTAAAGCAAACAGTAGTATGAACCAAGGTTCGAACGCCCCATGCTATTCGGGGGTTTCGGGTTTAGTACTGGGAAGGATGCGAAGGTTCGAGCAATGCGCGGGGCTTGGCAGGTGCTGCGGCCTTCACGGCTGCGAGCGTGCTCAGAAGTTCCGCGCACCCCAAGCACAGCGAAGAGAACCTCAGCAATCCCGACCTTAAGCCGTAATCCCGAACCCTAAACCCTAAACCCTAAACCCTAAACTTCAAAACCCCAACTCAAAAGTTCCCAAAGACGAGAGACAAGTCCCCGTGCCTTGAGAGGTTTGACCACCTTGCTGCACGTTGGTCGTCCTCTCTCCTGAGAATGGCGCCCACCAGCCCCAAGGCGGTGGTGTCAGTAGAGGGTTTAGGGTTTTAGGGTTTTAGGGTTTAGGGTTTTAGGGTTTTAGGGTTTTAGGGTTTTAGGGTTTTAGGGTTTTAGGGTTTTAGGGTTTCTAGGGTTTTAGGGTTTTAGGGTTTAGGGTTCTAGGGTTCAGGGTTTGGGGCTTCGGGTTTAGAGTAATAATTTCAGGTGTCCTGGTTGTTTTCGCTGCGCCGGGTATTTTCGGAGGTCCGCCTGCTGGGGTAATGGGTTGACGGCTCTGTCTCTAACCCTAAAACCCCAAAACCCTGAGCTCCCTATATAAACCCAAATAGCCATAAAGCATTTCGTTCCACGACAGCCCATGCCCCTAGCCTCTACAGCCCCAAGACCATGACCCAACCCACCACCCACCCGAATCCATGAAAAACTATGCCCGTGAAGCCCTTCTTGGTACCCTTTACCCTTTTCTTGGGTTATGGGTTCCCTTTATAAAGAGACCAACAAAGAAAAGTTGCCCTCATTACAGTAACCCTAAACCCTAAACCCTAAAGTATGGCTACTGGGCTACTAAGCCTTGTTGCCACACCCCGTCAGGTCTCTCCGGAGGACGGCCTGCGGACGACACCCCAGGCTGGCGGGATCGTCGCCTGGGGCCCGGCTTCAAGGTTATTAGGTTTTAGGGTTTAGGGTTTAGGGTTTGAGGTCTTAGGATTTTGGGGTTTAGGTTTCAAGGTTTAGGGTTTGGAGTTCATACCCTAAACCCTAAACCGCATGGGGTGCCGGGGGGGGGGGGGGGGCATGAAGCACACTGGGCTGTTTTCGTTTCCTTGGAGCCCTACACCGCGGATCACCGTGACTCCCACAGGGTTTAGGCGTTTGGGGCGCCGAAGCGAGACTGAGGCCCTAACAGCCCTAAAGCACCCTCAGGCACCTATTGCCCGAAACCCCTAAAACGCCCCAGGACCCTTGAAAATCTATAAGTAGGGCAATAAGTACAATTCTAACCTTGTTTAGGGTACTTCTGACCTTTACAGTACTTACCAGGAGCCTCCAAGTAGCCCCAAACCCTAAACCCTAAACCCTAAACCCTAAACCCTAAACCCTAAACCCCAAACCCCAAACGCTAAACCCTAAACACTTCAGGCTCCGATGATGCACGTCGGCCACCGACGCTCCTTCCCAGCCTTGTCTCGATCGACGGTGCAGGCTACGCCCTCAACCGGGATTATTTAGGGTTTAGGGTCTGGGGTTTGGGGTTTAGGGTTTGGGGTTTGGGCCTTAGGGTTTGGGGTTTAGGGTTCCCTAAACCGGAGTTGGTGTTCAAAACTGCCTGTCCCCAAAGGCACCGCGAGGGAGGTACCTTTGGAACCCCAAATCCTGAAGCCCTGAACCAGAATCGGCGTTCGAAATACCTGTAACCTGTCCCCGAAGGAACAATAAGTTAGGTTCCCTTCTTAGGAAGGCTTCCACTTGAAGAGGCTCGTTTCCCAATGTATCTGTTCAGAGGACCTCAAGACCCCCCAGTTCTCAGAAAGCCCAAAGCCCAAACCTCTTTGCAGCTCCACGCAGGTTGGGTTTTGAGGTTGAGGATTTCGGGCTTAGGGTTTAGGGCCTAGGGTCCAGTGGTCCAGCACCTGTGACTATCGCAGCCACTTGCTTCCGGCTTTGCATCGCCCTTGTCCTTTTAAGGCCGAAAAAGGCCAGAAATAGCCAGAACATGGGCGGTTTCGACGACTTCCTGAGGGTGGCTGGAGCGACGGTCGTGGACGGGACCAAGCAGGTTCTGGACGTGGCAGGGAAGGTCGGGGAGAAAGTGGGGCAAGAGGTGGAGAGACTTGCCAAAGAAGCAGGGAGAGGAAGCCCCAAGACCATTTTGAAGATGTACGGGAGCTCCGTGCAGATATCTGAGCCTGTTGTTGAGAAGCTGGTCCAAAGAGCCATGTCGCGCAAACACATCACCGAAGGCCAGGCCAGGGACAAGCTCAGAAAGATTTTTGGGAGTTTCGGAACTGCCCGCCGAACTAGCCTCATCAGCGCGAATATTGGAATTGTCCCACTTCCCGTGCTAACTCGGCCTCGTTACCCAGAAGTGGTAATTGCGGACGGGATCACTGTGGAACAAGTTGATGAGATCCCTTTTGAGCTCGTCGATGACATTCGTCCTGACATCAATGATGAGGAGGCTGATGTTCTAATAGACCAAATCTTTGCCGGAGAAGAAGCTGTCAATGTCGAAGGAGCCTCTGCAGCTGCATAGTAGGACTGGGACTAGGGCTGCCACACGCGCAGGCCTTGGATGAAGGCGACAGGCGAACAAAAATTAAGATACATATAAGTATACATTTTTCATACTATCATGCATACATGAATACATACATACATACATACATACATACATACATACATACATACATACATACATACATACATACATACATACATACATACATACATACACACATACATACACATACATACATACATACATACATACATACATACATACATACACTTTTCGCAGAAGGAAATGTACCCAAATGATCGAAGGGCATTTCTTTTCAGGGTTATACAGGTTGCTTCAGCATTTCGGGCTCCGCGGCGTTGAAGATCTTTGCGCCTCGCCTAGTTGCCCCGGTCTTGCCTGCAACGTTCTGAGCCTCCAAGGCACGCTCATCATCGGAGGGGCCTAGACCCTAAACCGAAACCCCGAAGCCCCAAAGGGTCTACTTAGCCCACAACTACTTATCAGAATCCCCCAGCACAAAGCTGCTGGAAACTTTGAAAAAAGTTTCGAACTGCGGTTTAGGGTTTAGGGTAATCAGTTTCACTAGAACCCGAACCCCAGCTAGAATGAGCCACTCACTCTGGAACTCCAAGTATCCCTAAAGCCTAAACCCCCAAACCCCTCAACCCGTAAAGCCTAAACCCGGAGCCTAAGCCCCCACGCCTCCCAATGCCGACACCCCTAAAACCCTGAACCCCCCAACAAAAACCCTATAACCCGAAACACACGGCTACACCTCTTAATCCCAAACCCTTATAAACCCTGAACCCTAGAACCCTAGAACCCTGGAACCCTGGAACCCTAGAGCCCTAGAACCCTAGAACCCTAGAACCCTAGAACCCTAGAACCCTGGAACCCTAGAACCCTAGAACCCTAGAACCCTAGAACCCTAGAACCCTAGAACCCTAAACCCTAGAACCCTAAGCCCTAGAACCCTAAACCCTAAACCCTAAACCCCAAACCCTAAACCCTAAACCCTAAACCCTAAACCCCAATCCTAGAACCATGATGAGGGTTCCAGCATAGGATGGGCTGATGGCGAACCCGGTGACCCACCGGCCAGAGCCTCTGCGGGCTCTCATGTACAACAGGGGCCTTAACAATTAGGATAGGGTTTAGGGTTTTGGGGTTTTAGGGTTTTGGGGGTTTTGGGGTTTCTGGGGTTTTGGGGTTTTAGGGTTTTGGGGGTTTGGGGGTTTTGGGGTTTTGGGGTTTTGGGGTTTTGGGGTTTTGGGGTTTTGGGGTTTTGGGATTTAGGGTGTAGGGTTAGGGGCCTTAATAATTGGATTAGGGTTTTTTTGGGGGGGATGCTGTCATATGACTATGAAGGGACCATAAGGGGATACTATGAGTAGTTATTCCGACCCCTACATTACTGGGTTGGAGTTTGGGGCGAAGGTTGGGTAACTTGGGACAGTTTTTGTTTGCCCTCATTGGGCTTCAGAGAATCATGCTTAGGAATATGTTTCAGGGCCTTTAAAAAAAAGGTTCGTGGGGCAACCCATGCGCCCGACCCATGCGCCCGAAAGCCCTTAATCAAGATTTTGCTTCACGAACTTTCAAGAATAGTAGCATCATTACCCTTGTTCATTGTAGTTGTATGTACAGTGTTAGGGCTACCTAGCACATGTCGAGGGTTCAACCCTGAGGGTTCCTTCTAGTTAAGTTGTGCGACAACCGCCAAGCCCTTAAGAGTCCCACATGCTGAACCTAAGCCCGCAGCAATCCTCTAAATCGTAAGCCCTGAACGGAAAACTTTGGGGTCAACTTCTTCAGGCAAGTCTGACAGTTTGCCCCAGCTGCGAGACGCAGATCATTTGGGGTTCCTCATCGGGCTTTTGCGCCCTAAACCCGAAAGAAGCCCTACTGATTCATCAAGCCCTACACTACTGGGGACCCTGCGCCCCCTTTTTCTTGAAGCACTTTGCGTCTAACTAGGGTAGCTTCCTGGCTCCAGAGGCCCTGAGGAGCTGAAGCCGTGGAGTCCTCAAGCCCCTGATTCCCGAGCCCGCACCTGCACTCGAGACCCGAATCCCGACAACCGAACTCCTCAGCCCTGAACCCTTAAACCGGCACTCCTAAGCCCAAAAAGCCCCTAAAGTTTCCAGGCTCAGGAGTCAATGATGTAACCGCTCTAGGCCCCCCAAAGCCAAAATTCGAGGTTCACGGGTGGGTTTGGCAGTACCTCAAGTAAGGCTAGAACCCGTTTTTGAAGTAGGAGCCCTTCTTGCAACCTCATCTTTATACCAACCCTGACCGCAAACCTGAAACCCTAAAATGCTCCATACCCTAAACCCTAAACCCTAAACCCTAAACCTCCCAAAAATCTTCGGCCTTGGGGGGCCCCACTTTCAGGGCGCAGGGGCGCCAGGCCCAGGCGCGAGGATCTGAGACTTGAGGTTGTTGGTTTGGGTCGGGGCCGTGGGTGGGGGCTTTAGGGTTTAGGGTTTAGGGTAGAGGGTTTGGGGGGTTAAGGTACTTGGGTGTGTTGGGGTTTCGGGTTCGGGGTTTATGAAATTCACGACCCATGCAGCATGGCCGTACCAGCAAGTCAGGAGCCTCAGATGTAGGGATATTCAGGGGGGCGCTATGGCTCGCAACCCTAAACCCTAAACTCTAAACCCTAAACTTGGAGTAGGAGTGTCAAGGCTTCGGGCACGATGGATTAGGTTCACCACGCTGTTTGCAGTCGGCGTGGTGGAATTTTGGTCTGAGTCTGCTGCAAAAGAGGCTCACGGTGTTTTGGCTTAGGGTTTAGGGTTTTGAGGTTTTAGAGTTGAGGTCAAAAGGAGGCTGTTTTTGCACTTTGCATCCCTACAATAGACCCCAAATAGTAGGATTCCCTTGTCAGAAGGACCTCAAAAGGTACCCCCCCCCCCCCCATTTTCGTAAACCCCCCAAATCAGCACCTGGACGCCTTTGCTTTGGCTTCAGCTCCCTGGGGGCTTGAGCTTGCTGAAGATCCGGAGCGGAAGGTGCTGGGAGCCGTAGCTGAACTCCCCTGAGACTTAAACCCCTAAGCCTTAAAGCCTTAACCTACTTGTACCCCAAACCCTTAAGCCACTTAAGCCTCATACAGGTATACGCTTCAGGTGCCAGAGCCATCGGATGAGCGCGCCGCGCAGTCCCCGGAAAGCGTGATGTAGTCAACTCAGCACGTCAGCGGCAGGTTCCCCCACCCAGTGAGCAGGGTTGAGGGTTCGTAGGGTTCAGCTGCGCCCTCTGGCGCAAGGTCTTGGGGCCTCGAGCCGTTAACGCAGCTCCTTAAAGCTCTGAGCCTGTCCCAGCACACCGAAGCAGAGCAGTCCTCATCATGACGGCCGATCCGCATGGGCGGCGGCGCGCCGGATGGCTAGGCCAGACGTTCTGCCTCGCCTTTAGTGTGACGCATGTAAAGCGTTGAGGTTTTCTAGGAGGCAACAGGAAGCCCCAAAGCACTGCAAAACCCTCAAGCCTAAACCCTAAACCCCTAAACCCCTAAACCCCTAACCCCTAAACCCCTAAACCCTAAACCCTAAACCCTAAAAGGCTGAAGTACTTCAACAAGGATCCCCGGGCACCTTCGCGATTGGGGCTCAAGCCATCCTGGTCCCCAAGAAGTCTCCGAGTCTCTCTCTCGACCTTCGCCACTCGGGCCCTGAGGCCTCTTTCAGGTTTAGGGTTTAGGGTTTAGGCTTTAGGGTTTAGGGTTTGGGGTTTAGGGGTTTAGGGGTTAGGGTTTAGTTTAGGGTTTAGGGTAAAATTGGTAAATAAGTACCATGAACCTCCAAGTGAGGTTGTACCCCGAAGAGGTTCCACACAAATATACTCCAAGTATGGCCCTTATACTACCACAATCCCCTAGACTCTGGGCCCCGAACCCCGAAGCCTGTGAAGCCCGAAACTTAACCCTCTGAAACATCCTGAAACCCTAAGGTTTAGGGTTTAGGGTTTAGGTTTTAGGGTTTAGGGTTTAGGGACCTAAGCCCTTGTCAGCCTACATCCCCGCGAGGTGCCAGCGTCGCCGCCTTGGCCTTAGCCGCAGGCTCGCACTGTGGCATCCAGCAACAGGGTGAGGAGGGGCCTTAAACCCTAACCCTAAACCCTAAACCCTAAACCCTAAACTTTAAACCCTAAACCCTAAACCCTAAACCCTAAACCATACCAGGGAAGCTGCGGCCCTAGAGCCTGTCCGTAATCCAGGGAGGTCTAAACCCTAAACCCTGAACCCTGAACCCTGAACCCTGAACCCTGAACCCTAAACCCTAAACCCTAAACCCTAAACCCTAAATTTAAGAGCCTCCGGCTCAAGCCGCCGACCCCGCAGGAGAACAAGTTTAAAGTTTGGGGTTTGGTGATTTTGTTTGCGGTTCCTGTTGGGGGGGGGGGGGCGGGGTGGGGGGTGGGGGGATTGGGGGGTGGGGGGGGGGGGTGGGGAGGGGGTGGGGGGGGGGGTGGTGGGGTGGGGGGGTGGGCCGAAAGGGGGGGTAGGGGGGGTAGGGGGTGGGGTGGGGGGTCCCAAACAGGGGTTTTTTCCAAAAGAGCCCCTATGCCCTGTGCGAAAACGCCTATGGTCCATGAGTTTACGCGGTGTGGGTGGCCTGTTCCTCCACGGAAAAGCTGGCGGGGTACCCCCCCACCCCTCCTGGGTAAGGAGGGAAAGAGGGAGTTTTGACCTCCTTTTCCCATCCAACACGCCGCCAGGGTCGGCGGACCCTAAACCCTAAACCCTAAACCCTAACCCTAAGCCCAGTCGCCAAGTTGCGGAGGGTGGAAACCTGGTAGAACGTGGTAGGCTCCCAGGCCCTAAGAGCCCTAAACCCAGGGTTTCGGGTTTAGAGTTTAGGGACCCTGTGGTTTGTTTTGTTGGTTGTTTTTTTTGTTTTTGGGATTTTGTTTTAGTGTGCGTGCGTGCGTGCGTGCGTGCGTGCGTGCGTGCGTGCGTGCGTGCGTGCGTGCGTGCGTGCGTGCGTGCGTGCGTGCGTGCGTGCGTGCTGTAGTGAGTGAGTGAGTGCAGTGCGTGAGGATCGAAGGTTGAGTGAGTGCGTAGGCGTGCAGTGAGTGCGTGCGTGAGTGAGTGCGGAGTTGGTGAGTGAGTGCGTGAGTGAGTGCGTGAGTGCCGTTGCGTGCGGAGTGCGTGAGTGGTGCTGTGCGTGAGTGCGTGAGTGAGTGCGTGCGTCAGAGTGAGTGAGTGTGAGAATGAGTGAGTGCGTGATGCTAGTGGCAGGTGAGTGAGTGCGTGAGTGCGTGACGTGCGGTGAGTGAGTGAGTGCGTGAGTTTGGCGTGAGTGAGTGCGTATGAGTGAGATGAGTGGTGATTTGAGTATGACAGTGAGGTTTGAGTGAGTGAGGCGTGAGTGAGTTGAGTGAGTGAGGAGTGCGGCGGTGGTAGTAGGGGTGCGTCGAGTGGTGAGTGAGTGGGTTCTGTTTTTTGAGTGCTGTGATGAGTGAGTGAGTGCGTGAGTGCGTGAGTGAGTGATGTGGGGAGTGAGGAGTGCAGTGAGTGAGTCTAAGTGATGTGCGTGAGTGAGTGAGCTGCGTGAGTCGAGTGAGTGCGTGAGTTCGGGTGCGGTGGGTGGTGGGTGAGTTGGGTGAGGGGTGAGGGGTGCGGTGGGTGAGGGGTAGTGGGTGCGTGGGTGAGGGGATGTGAGTGGGTGAGTTGGGGTGAGTGGTGAGTGGGTCGAGATTCTGGGTGCGGGGGCGTGGGGTGATGGGTGCTCGTGGGTGAGTGGGTGCGTGGGTTGAGTGGAGTGAGTGGATAGGGAGTTGAGTGAGTGCGGTTGAGTGAGTGCGTAGAGTTGAGTGAGTGCGTGGTGCGTGCGTGCGGCGTGGTGCGTGCGTGCGTGGGTGGGTGTGTGTGTGTGTTGTGTGTGTGTGTGTCTCTTTTTTTTTTTTTTTTTTGGGGGGGGGGGGGGGGGGTTGGGTCTTTGGGGCTTTGGAGGGTTGATTTTCTTCGGGCGTCAAAACCATAAACCCTAAACCCGGGATTCCCCAGCTCTGAAACCCGGACCCTAGGCCGAAGCAGATTCCATTGGGTATTCCTAGGAGCTCTCGGAAGGGTTTAGGGTTTAGGGTTTACGGTTTAGGGTCAGGGTGTAGGGAAATAGGTTCCTCAAAGCTAGGGCCCAACCCGAAGGGTGAGCTGTTGGCCTTAACCCCGAAGCCCTTAAACCCTAGAGCTCCCAAAGCTCCTAAAGCCTTTCCGGGGGCTTTAGGGTTTGGAGGGGTTTCGGGTCTAAGCCCTAACACCCCTGAAGCCCGGATCTTTGAGGTAGCCACCTTTCGAGAAAAGTGACTTTTCTGGCTGCGTTGGGTGTGCAGCGTGTTTGAAGAAATCGCTTTCTCGATAACCACTTTTGCATTTTTGCAGAAACGTTACCATGTGTTGGCCAAAGATGACGTTTCTCGCTGATCTTCCCACTTACCTGGAAGACGCACCGTGTTAGACCTAAATCCTAAACCCTAAACCCTAAACCCTAACCCCTAAACCCTAAACCCTAAAGCCTAAACCCTAAACCCACCTCCTCGAGTGCGCAGGCGGCCGATGTTGGGTCTCTGCGGTCGCGCGCTCGGAGCCGTACCCCGCAGAAAGCCTTAGCCCGAAAAGCCCTGAACAGTTTTGGGGTTTAGGGTTTAGGGTTTAGGGTTTAGGGTTTAGGGTTATTAGGGTTGGGTTTAGGGCGTGTTGCCCTAAACCCTAAACCCTTCTGAAGACCAGGGCTTTTGGGCTTAATTCATTAGGGCTCTTTGGGCAGAACCTGTACCCCAGTGCTTTGGGCGCTTCCCGCTTCGTAGCTCGAGGGTTTATGCTCCGAGGCGCTGAGTGTCACCTCTACTCTTGCAGAGGCTTCTGTGTACATATATACATAATATATATATATAGAGAGAGAGATAGATAGATCGATGTGTGTATGTATGTATGGATGGTTTTATATGTTCATCTCCAGAGTGGGGTTATCGGGCTTAGGATAAGGGGTGGTTGACTCGATCTCCCGGACACACTCGAGACCGCACGACGTTCGGAAAGAGACCAGTGGCACCCCTAACGCCCTAAAGACCCTAAACCGAAGACGGGCTCTGGGCAGGGAGGAGCCACCCACACCAAGTGCGCGAGCCCTGAAGCCCACTGCCCCAAAAGGCCTTGCACAAGTGCCCAGCCCGCAAGAAGGGCCAAGGTTGCCCAAAAAGCCTACACCCTAAAACGGAACCTCCGAACCCCGAACCGAAACCCTCCAGCCCTCCGAAACCTCGAACCCTCCATCCTAAGCCCTAAACCCCAAGCCCTAAGCCCGAAACCCGAAACCCTAAACCCTAAGCCCTAAACCCTAAGTCCTAAATCCTAAACCCTAAACCCTAACCCTAAACCCTAAACCCGAGGTCGGCTCGCAGCCTCCCGGGTGTCTGGGTGCTGCAGCTCAGAGTGCTTTTGCCTTTTTCATTGGGGCCTAGGGCTGTGGCCTGTTTAGGGTTTAGGGTTTTGGGGTTTAGGGTTTAGGGTTTAGGGGTGACTTTGTGTTTGCAGGCTTCTAAGGGCTGTTCCATGTTAGGGAGGCCTGGGTGTGGTTCAGGTATGATTGGGGCTTCGGGGCCCTTCATTGTAGTGGCGGGCGCTTCAGGGTACGTCATGCAGAGGGTCCTGGGCCCTATAAGACCTAAACCCCACACCTTGCCCCCGTCACGCTATGGTCTTGCCGATCCCTACTACAGTTTAGATTCCCTCTGCAAAAGGCCCAGTTTTCAAAATAGGCCCTCCTATACTCGGGCAAGCGGCGCACAGAGGACTCCAGAGGCGCTGGCGAACTCCAGAACCATCATCTCCACACTCCACAACTCCAAGCCCTAAACCCTGCAAGCCCCTAGCCCTAAACCCTCAACCCTAAACCCCAAACCCTAAACCCCAAAAGCCAGGCATCTCTCCCTTCCTCCACGCTGGGTTTAGGGCATAGGGCTTAGGTGTGAGTTGCTTGAGGGTAGAGGCTTGTCGGTTGAAACCGCTTTAGGGTAGTTTAGGGTTCAGGGTTTAGGGTTTAGGGCTTGCAGGGTATAGGGTTTAGGGTTTAGGGTTTAACTTCAGACCGCGCCCAGCCCGCAGGTGTGCAAGCGAGAAGTGCGAATGCCAAGACGCCCCGGCAGGCCAGAAGGGTGAGTTTGTGTTGGGCTGAGCCGCCTCATCTTCAATAACGATGCCGGTTTCAAAGAAATCCGGCTCAAGGGTATGCCATGCCCATCATAAATTGCTGCTCCGCTCCCTCTTTTCGGAGGCGGCCTATGCGATCACAGAGGACCGCTTGAGACGGAGGGCTGTTCCGGCGTTATGCGGGGCTGGGAATGCGTGTTCTTCCCGAATACAGCCCGACACCCCGACTCAAAACCCCCTAAACCCTAAACCCTAAGCCAACCTTAAACCCTAAACCCTAAACCCTAAAACCCCTAAACCCCTAAACCCCTAAACCCCTAAACCCCTAAACCCCTAAACCCCTAAACCCCTAAACCCCTAAACCCTAAACCCTAAACCCTAACCCCTAACCCCTAACCCAAAAGCCAAGCCCTCTCCCCGCACACCAAGCCCTCAACCCCCAACACTCCTCAAATTGAAGCCCTCAAGCTAGGAACCCCCAATGCCCTTCCTTGTTCTCCCTTGTTAGGGTTTAGGGTTTAGGGTTTAGGGTTTAGGGTTTAGGGGTGTTCTTATTGGGTTTAGGTTCCTTTTGGTTCCTTCCTGGTCCTTCGTAGGTAGTGATAGCATTGTGGATTGGTATTTATAAGCAGGGTTAGAAGTATGGCATCTATACTCGCAACCTCATTTTGGGCACTTATAACGCTACTTGGAAGTGCCCATGAAACCTGCAAGTGGTGACCCTGAACCCTAAACCCTATACCCCGGCGCGGTACCTGATGGCCCAAAGCCCTATGACAAGAACGAGCGCGAAAGCCAGGAGGAACTGAGAAGAGAGCCGCCCATCAAGAAGAAGCGGAGGAAGAGGCCCTTAAAGCCCAAAGCCCAAAAGCCTATAAGCTCCCTGTGAACCCTATAAAACCCTATAGATCCTATAGATCCTTCGACCCTGTAGATCCTATAGGCCCCTAAACCCCGAAGACCCCACAAACCGTATAAACCCGTGGGGTTTCAGGGGGTCTTTAGTTAGGCATGTGTATCAGAGAGCTTTAGCATCTTCTGCAGAGGGATCCGTCTGAATCACCATTGTGGAGTTCGGCGCATGCAAATACCATTGAACAAACACAGGGGGCTGGGGCTCTGGTGGATTTCATATGTTTCTTACCCTAAACTCCAAACCCTACAAGCCCCAAACCCTAAGCCGCAGCCCCAAACCCTAAACCCACACCCTACACCCTAAACCCTAAACCCTAAACCCTAAACCCCAGGGTGTACCTGCGGGAAGATGGCGAGTGGAAGCTGGTTCGCGGCCCAGGAACCTCAGAAACCCTCAACCTTATGGTCTAGGGCTATAGGGCATAGGGTTATAGGGTTTAGGGTTACAGGGTTATAGGGTTATAAGGTTTAGGGTTGAAGGTTTAGGAGGGCTAGGGTTGAGGGTTGAGGGTTTAGGGTATAGGGTTTAGGATCTAGGGTTTAGGGTTTAGGGTTTAATTAGGGTTTAGGGTCCTGGGTATGGCACACCTGGGTTGCAGCTAGGACCCAAACAAACCCCGATCCCTGAACCCTGAACCCCGGAATCCCCCGCAACTCTGAGGTTGGGAACCATGGGCCCTTCTTGGTATGGTCCATTACCCTTGTTTAAAGGGATCTAACGGGATCCGAAGTATGGGCCCTTATAATGTCTAGTGTACTCCCTGAGCCCCAAGCCCTGAATTCCCGAAGATGCCCCCCTAAAATCCTGAACAAAGAAGTCCACGGCTGTGTGAACTTGGGGCTCATTCGTTTGGACTGTTTTGGCTGGCCTCCCTGGGCTGTGGGATTTCACGTCTAGGGTTTGGAGGGTTAAGGGTTTAGGGGTTTGGGGTTTAAGGGTGTAGGGTGTAGGGTGTAGGGTTTAGGGTTTAGGGTTTAGGGTTTAGGGTTTAGGGTTTAGGGTTTAGGGCCATTCAGACTCAAGGCAGACGCCCGGTGAACAAAAACCTTTGATTTGCGGGCTCCAGGTCTCTAAAGACCAGCCGCTGCCGAAACCTTCCGAGGCCCTACCTACGGCGAATGTAGGGATTTTTCGTTTGGGTCTAGGATTTAGGGTTTAGGGCTACAAGTTTTGGGTTTTTAGGGTAGGGGATAAAGGTTTGCAGGGTTCAGGGTTGCAACTTTAAGGGCTTTTTTTTAACTAAAGGCATCAGGGGTTTAGAGAGGGTGTTCGGGTTACAGAGGGTGTTAGGGTTTAGTGTTATGAGAGCCCCGGCAAGGCTCGCTGCTTGGGAAGCTACCGGAACCCTACACCCTGAACCCTAAACCCTAAACCCTAAACCCTAAACCCTTAGGTGGCGGGCTTAGGGTATTTAGGGTTTGTGGTTTGTGGGGGTTTTGAAGTTTAGGTTGGGATGTTCCCCCTTGTGCTAGCCGTCCTTCACAGGGAATATAGTGCCCCGTATTGTAATCCCTACTAAGGGCTGCTGGTATAAGCGGGGAACATCCCAAGGCTTAGGGCTTGGGGTGTAGGGTTTCGTACTCGTTTGTGGGCACGGTGAGCGCCGCAATATGCTGCGGGGCATGGTCGAAAAATCCTGGTGTGTTGGGATCCCGAACAGCTAAGCCCTGAACCCCACACCCTAAACCCTAAACCCTAAACCCTAAACCCTAAACCCTAAACCCTAAACCCTAAACCCTAAACCCTAAACCCTAAACCCTAAACCCTAAACCCTAAACCCTAAACCCTAAACCAAACCGCAACTCTGGGAGCCTGAGTTGGGAGGCAGGGCAATGAGTATTCCGAGTTGCGAGAGGGGGGGTGGGCTGAAAAGAGGGTTAAGCTAAGACTAGGGTTTAGGGTTTAGGGTTTAGGGTTTAGGGTTTAGGGTTTAGGGTTTAGGGTTTA
The DNA here is from genome assembly GCA_905221605.1 of Symbiodinium natans. NCBI lineage: Eukaryota > Dinophyceae > Suessiales > Symbiodiniaceae > Symbiodinium > Symbiodinium natans. Next base: position 514,503 of record CAJNDS010002213.1, on the reverse strand, counting down.
GGGTTTAGGGTTTAGGTTCACGGTTCAGGGTTTAGGATGGATTCAGTGGCAACCCCAAACCCTAAAACCTTAAACCTCGCAACCCTTCTACAAAGCCTTAAACCCCAATAAGCCCCTAAACCCTAAAACCCTTATCCAAACTCTAAACCCCTAAACCCTTGTAAAAAGCCTTCAGCCCTTAAACCACCCTTATACAAATCCTTAGGCCCTACACACCCTTAATTAAAGCAGCCGCCTGACCAGGATTTCATCAGGGATTTGTCGAGCCCTAAACCCTCGACCTTAAACCCTAAACCCTAAACCCTACACCCTACACCCTAAACCTAGCAGCCCATCCAGCGCGGGGTGGCGGAGGATCCCTCCACGCTGAGCCTGCAAATCGAGAACTCGGGGAAGGTGCCTTCAAGGGGGCAGGGTTCTAGGGTGTGGGCATCCTTTACAGGGTTTAGGGTTGCGGCTTCGGGTTTCAGGGTCTATAGGGTTTAGGGCTTATAGGGCTTAGGGTTAGGGTTTAGGGATCCCTACGCCCGGTAAGCTTCCGACAAACCCTAAATCCTGAACCCTAAACCAGGTTCGCGTTGGGAGTCTCTGTGGCAACCTTGCGCTCAGAACCCGCAACCTTGAACTCGGATGCAAGAAAACCCCAACCCCGTGACCTTAGACCCCGAACCTTTTGAACTTGTGAGGGTTTTGGGGGGTTTAGGGTTTGGGGTTTAGGGCTCCCAGGGGTTAGGGGGGTTGAGGATGAAAGGTCTCAAGCCCTCAAACCTGAACCTCTTGGTGGCCTTTGCTGCGTTCTAGAAGGTGGGGGTGTGGGTTTGTGTTGAAGGTTTAGAGTTTAGGGTTTAGGGTTTGAGGCTTTGCATGCGGGGCTGCGGGGAGTAGAAGCCTCTTCCTTATCGTAGCTTGGGGCGGCGTGCAGGCGCTGAGGCTGCTGGAGTTTCTCGAGAGCGCGGTGCCAGCCTCCGATGTCCTTCTGCCCTATAACCCTACAACCCTATAACCCTATAACCCTGTAACCCTGTAACCCTGTAAGCCCTAAATCGTGCGGGGCTTCGATCTCGGGGCTTGGGGCCATAGCATCTTTTGCTCAAGCATTATGCGGCATCATTTCTGTGTAGAACTGGCAGATTTTGGGTAGCCTTTTTGGAGTACATTACAGTGTCGTGAGTTTTGGGGGCATATCAGGGGTGGATACGCTGTTTTGCGAGATGCCCACATCGTCTCTAGACTAGCCAGCCCTACCAGCACGGACCTCCAAACCCTCCTAGGTAGGACTTGGGATATTTAGGGTCAGAGGGTTTAAGGGGCCAACTTAGTACAAGGTCCCGTGAGGGATTTGGGGTTTATCGCCGTTAATTCAGGGTTAGTTAATTCAGGGTTTAGGGATATCGATTTATACAAAATAAAGGTGCCAAAAACAAAAGAGCAAGGACTTCAGAGCACTTCCCCGCAGTCACGGGCTCAGGTGCACTCGCCAGCCTTTGAGATGAAGCACGCGGTTCGGGCACTGGACCTCCTGGTGGCGCAGAGGCCAGGGATCCTGGGCTCCTTGACACTGGAGGGGGTTGAGGGACTGAGGGGTGCCCCTACATAGTAACAGTCCTTAATCGGGATTCGAGTGAGGGGTACCATTATCCACCCTAAACCCTAAAACCCTAAACCGTTAACCCTCAACCCTAAACCCTGAACCTTGGGTTGGGGCTTAGAGCGCTTTCAGGTGGGCTGAGAAACCCTAACCCTGAACCTTAAAATCTAAACTCTAAACCCTAAACCCTTTAGGGCTTGGGGTGGTTTAGGGGGGCTTTAGGACAAGTGTGAGGTCTCAGGACAACTATGGAGTGCCCAAAAGCCCCCAAAGCCCGAGATCCAGCAGGACACCCGCCCACGCGCGCACAGAGAGAGAGAGAGAGGGGGAGACAGCACGACACACGACGCACGACGCACGACGCACGACGCACGACGCACGACGCACGACGCACGACGCACGACGCACGACGCACGACGCACGACGCACGACGCACGACGCACGACGCACGACGCACGACACACAACGCACACACAGACACACACGTACACAAGCACACAAACACACAAACGCACAAACGCACAAACGCAGAAACAGACACACACTCACACTGCACTCGCTCTACACACACACAAACACGCAAACACAGAGCGAGAGAGAGAGAGAGGGGCTTACTCACTCTCACACTCACACTGCACTCACTCTACACTCACACACTCACGCACTCACACAAATCATGCGCGCTGTGGTCTACATTCGAGTCAGCCTTTTTTTAGGACGCCTTTTTACAACAGCTACCTAAATGCCCCCCTCCCTTGTTGGTGCAACAGGCCGAGCTTGAGCAAGGAAGATCTGGCCCAGCTCGGTGATCAGCAGCAGTCTCAGGGTTTAGGGTTTAGGCTTTAGGTTTCTTTCTTTTTTTTTTTGTTTGTGTGTTTTTGTGTGTAAGCCCCAAACCCGCCTAAGCTCTAGACCCTAGGGGGCGATTGCACCTGTTGAGCTTCAGCATTCCCAAGGCAAAAACTCCCCAGCTCCTCAGCTCTTTGGGCTTGAAGGGTAGAAGCTGCATGAGGGTCTCACGCCTAGGCTTGAATGCCCTAAGCCCTAAACCTTAGGTTGCAAACCCTAAGCCCTAAACCCTAAGCCCCTTCATTGCTACACTCCAAGCCCTGTGAACCCTTCAGCCTGTTTAAGCTCGCCGCTTTTATTCAACCGTAGACCCTCAAAGCCTGCCCCAGAGCCTAGGCCGCCTAGACCCTAAACCCTAAACCCAAACCCTCCCCCTTCCCAACCTAGGCCGGGCTTGGCAGCGCTGGTCGGCAACGCCGAGGTTGCGTTGTGGCTCCGACCTGGATACTGAGGACTTGAATCGATTCAGGGTTCTTCAGGGTTGAGGGTTTAGGGTTTAGGGCTTAAGGCGTGTAGGTTTTGCAGGGTTGTCTTGTGGCAAGGGTTGCTTGCAGACCATAATTAAGCGCTTACCTGCCAGGTCCCAAATCCTCATCGACCCGAAGCACCAAGTCCATCCATGCCCTATAAGCCATATGCCAGGCAGGCGATGGCCGAGGGAGCGGATGACGGTGAGCGAGCCCAGACACTCTCAGGAGGGTTCAGCGGCTTAGAGGTTTAGGGTTGGTTGTTTAGGGTTCAGGGTTTCGGGAGTTTAAGCTTAGTGCGAGGGTGTCGAACTTAATCTACAGCGCTTATAAAGGTTTACAGGAAAGCCTCTTTGCGCTAGACCCTGAACTTGGGATGTTCCCCCTTCTACTAGCAGTCCTTAGTAGGGAGTATAATCGGGGGTACTCTAATCCCTATTCAGGGTACTCTAACCCCAATTAGGGGACTATAGTCTCAAGCTTAGTCAAGGGGGGGAGCATCCCAAACCCTGAACCCCGAAAGAAGGGCCTAGCCTCCATATACCCTTTTGGCTTTTTTGGGCTCTGGGTTCTCTTGCAAAGGTAGCCAACCCTTCAAAACGGGCACCCTGACTACAGTACTGTCACTTGGGGGGGCTGCTAAGGCTATATGCGGGTTTCCGAAAACAAGGGACCCCTAATATACACCCCCCCAAATAGTAGTGTTCCCTTCTTATAAGGACCCCAAGAAGGTACCCCTCATGTCAGAAACCTCCATAGACCCGGTCGTAGGAACACACCAGGTCAAGGCTCAGGCTACGGAAGGGGGGGGTGCAGGCAGAACCATCATGTTTTCTGTTGGGGGTCCTGGCCGAACCCTTGGCAGTCGTGGACCCTATAAGCCCTAAACCCTATAAACCCTATAAACCCTATAAACCCTATAAACCCTATAAACCCTATAAGCCCTAAAACCCTAAAAACCCTAAAAACCCTAAAAACCCTAAACCCTAAAATCCCAGCCCCCCTACACCATAAACCCCTAAGCCTTAAAACCCCGAAACCCTAACTCCCAAACCCTAACCCCCCCAAACCCCCCTAAACCCTAAAACCTAAACCCTAGCCCTAAACCCTAAACCCCTTAAGAACATCCAGGGGGCTCCTCGCTTACTTGCAGGCCTCGGCCCGCGATGGAGCACGCTTCTCATGCACGCGCTGGCTGTCTACCAGGACGGTTCTAGGGTTTGGGGTCTAGGGGTTTAGGGGTCTAGGGGTTTAGGGGTTTGGGGGTTTGGGGGTTTAGGGTTCAGGGTTTCGATTTAAGTGTTTACGGTTTAGGGCTTTGGGGCGTTGGGGCATTTCGGGCTTGAGGTCTTTGGGTATAAGGTTTTAGGGGTTTAGGGGTCTATCGAGCTTTCATACGCACACCCTGGCACCCTAAATGCCGTGTCTAAACCTACATAATCGCTGCCCATGCAACCCTAAGATCTACAGACCCTGAACCCTAGGACGTTGCGGTACTCAACCGCCTCGTCGTCCCCGTGGCAGATGAAGCGGCGCGGGCAGCCGGGCGCTCAGGGATTGGAGCTTTGAAGCCCAGGCCCTAAACCCAAAAAAAACACTTCTGGTTTGGGAGTCGAGGCTTTGGCAGTGTTTAAGGGGCACAAGGAGGACCTCCATCTTATTCCCTTGTATAACCCCTAAACATACCTTGTAGCGTCCCGATATACCGAAGTAGTCCCCAAATAACCCCCAAAAAAGCCCAGGTCCCTTATAAGGGTCCCTCCTTTCGTCCCTTGAAGTGTAGGCTTGAGCCGTAGTTATCTCGGGAGTGTTGGGAGGGTCTTAGTTGCGACCCTTCTCGGCCTTGGGCAGATGCTCTGAACCCCGAACCCTTCAGGGTTTAGGGTTCAAGGGCTGCGTGGGGAGTTGAGGACCCTAAACCCTAAACCCTAAACCCTAAACCCTCAGCCCTAAACCCTAAACCCTAAGCCCTTAAGCCCTGAAGCCCTTAAGCCCTTAAGCCCTATAAGCACCCAAGCTGAGAAGGCACAAGGAATGCGCATGTCGCGCTGAGGTTCCGGACATGAACAACAAGCAGATCGCCCGGTGTGCCTTGGGCCTCAGCAGCCACCTTCTGGGTTTAGGGTTTAGGGTTTAGGGTGTAGGGCGCAGGATGCAAACCCTAAGCCCCAAACCCTAAACCCGAACTCCCAAGCCAGATCAACCCTTAATGACCTCTGCAGCCCCCAATATCGCCGTAGTAGCTTCGAGGTAGGGTTTGGAGCCTTTCCCCTGGCCCGCGAGCTCTTCACTTGCACATTCCTTGGGACTCTTATCTACCCTGCAGCTTTATGGGTTAGGGTTTGGGGTTTAGGGTTACCGGTTATGGTGCTTCCTACATTCAGAAGCATGGTTGCATGTACACAATGAAGGGTGTAAGTAGTTGAATTGCTCTGTTACCAATATGAAAACCCTGACACATCAAAGGGGTCACCGAGTACGTGGGCAGACAAAAGCGTGACATGAGGGTTGATCTAAGTTATGAGCCTTTTTTTGTACCCGAAACGATAACGAGCATACTATATAATATGGAACCCAGCAGGGCCCATAGCTTTCATCAAGCCCCACATGATCATGGCAACTTGGTTCGAGATTGAATTGCCTGTGATTTGATAAGCTCAGTCCATGTTGCGATTTGCTGGCCTGGCTTTGGCTGCTGTGGCCATTGCAATCCGCCGGGATGTAGAGATACCCGACTGGGGGCCGCTCAAGGCGCGTTGGAAGCAGCTGGGGGGTGCGCATTTAAGCGATGTGGTGGAAACGTACAAAGCTCAGACGCCGCCTCCTCGTGGGGATTTCCGGAAGACCCTGCGTTACGGCCGGAAGCTCAGGAAGTTGACAAGCAGTTTGCTGGGTTGGTCGGTCATTCGTGCTGTGGAGCAAGGCAGCTTCACCGTGCTTTGGCTGCCAGATGACAAAGCAGGTGTGCTCTACACAGTGGGCATGGGGCCCTGCATTGGCATTGCCATCCGGACCGCTAGCAACGGCGGTTGGGCCGTCGCGTTGGCGCATGCTGACTCGAGCACAGACGTGGCTGAGGCCATCCGAGCGATGACGGCAGCCGTTAAAGTGCTGAGCCCAGACCAGGTCATGAACATGAGCCTGACCCTAATGGGAGGCCGTGTTTCTGCGGAAGGTCAGATCAAGAAGCAATTTGCCAGCATTTTGGAAGGCAACTTGCTCAGCGAGTTCCAAGAGAAGTCGGAAATGTGCACACTGCTTGGGCCGAGTGCAGCTGGCATGGTGACAGGAGGCCTTGTGTCCACATCAAGTTTGTCGTTGCTGAATTCCACGGGCGTGCCAGTCGCCTGCGCGGAAGAGCTGATGCAACAGTTGAATGTGCCAGACACCAGCACCAATGACATACTTGGCTTGGGTGGGCGTGTCTCCACCCATCCACTTCCGAGATTCCAGTGAAGGAGTGGAAGCTGGTGAACTGCGCTAAGCCGAAAAGTAGGGAACTGACGCGCTCCGGTGAAAACATGCTGCGAAGCAGGAGATGGTGCCCAGCAGCCACAGCTTCTATTGGCTTAAGAACCCCCCCTCAACATTTAAACATTTATAACCGCAATAAAAATGGTATGAACGAAGTGTGAAGAGAACAGCAGTATTATAATTGCAAACGAATGTAGTGAGTGCGTGAATTTCATAATGTTGTGAACGAAGCCACTAAATGCACTAGAGCATACAACTTTCCTAGTATCGTTGTCCGGTCTTACTTCTAATGTTTACTGGTGATGGTTACGTTCGTGTATTCATTACATTTATTTCGTTCACTTTGTTCATTCGTAAACTAAAAGCCCTTAAAGCCTGAGCTCTTACGCCTGCACCCTGAACCCTTACTCTCAAGATGAACACTCTTAAACATCGATGTTCAATGCTCGATCAAGAGCCATCACCCTTGCATGAGGGCAAAGGCGTGAGGGTTCCCAGTGGGCAACGCAGTACCCCGAGCATATGCTGGAGGGTCGTCGTGCACCTCCCCCCCCCCCCCCCCCCCCAAATAGGCTCGAGCCCCTAAACCCTAAACCTGAAGCCCTGAAACCTGAAACCCTGAAACCCTGCCTGAACCCTGAAACCTAAACCCTAAACCCTAACCCGAAACCTAAACCCTAAACCCTAAACCCCCCCCCCCCCCCCAAATAGGCAAACCACGATATCGCTCTCCATTGGGAGGTGAAACTTCGGCGTTCTTGAGCCTCAGGGTGAAAGCGCTCCTGGGCCCTCCACATCCGGACCGTCCACGCCTGTGGCTATTCCATAACAGCAAACCGAAGCCTCCACTTCCTGCCGTGACACTGGGCGACGCCCTCAGGAGGGTTTGGGGTGCAACTAGGGAGGGTTTAACCCAAAACCCAAAAACCCTAAACCCTAAACCCCAAACCCTAAAACCTAAGCCCTAAGCCCTAACCCTAAACCCTAAAACCTAAACCCTAAACCTTCGTGCTGAAGATCTTCCAGTTTTGCAGCCCCACGTCCAGGTCTGGGCCATCGCTGAGTTGAGGCACGTGTCGCGGCTGCTGCAGGACTCACGGACATCTCGAACCTGTTCCTTGCTGTTGGGTTTAGGGTTTTAGGGTTTCGGGTTTACGGGTTTAAGATTTAGGGTTTAGGGTTTAGGGTCTCGAACCTGTTCCTTCCTGTTGGTTAGTAGGGAATGGCACTGGGGGGGGGTACCTTATCACATATCCCCTACATACCCTTTAAGGGATTACATAGGATCCCTCCCTGATTCCCTACTATCCAACAGTAAGGCTCCTCCAGACCTAGGACAACTTAGTAGCTGAACAGGTAGCCTTTAACCTTTTGGGGTATACTTCCGACCACGACTGAAAGGTTTGGGCCTTGTTTGGTCCAGGGTATTCAGCAACTAGGCAAAGCTCAAGGAGGCCTGACAGAAAAACAACGAACTTTGTAGCTTAGTTGTAATGCCGTTGAGGAGCGTTTGATTTTGTGTTAGCTTCCTGAAGCAATCCTGGAGACACATGCGGAAACCCAAGAAGCCTAGACATCGTGCGGCCTCCAATCAATCTGTTTTGGGTCCCCCCCCCCAATGCAGATCCATACCATGGCATTACGAGTCTTTGGAGTGGTTCTGTTGGCCTAGGCTGCTGTTAGGACACCCCATAGTGCTAGAGTCCCATTGAAATGCGCCCAAAAGGCGCCCTTTTGTTCCCTGCTGCACCAGTCACAACATGAGCATCCCGTCATGAACAGGGGTCCAAAACCCCGGAGTCTCGTCCTAAACCCCAGACTCCAGACAGTAAACCCCCTCAAAGCAAGGCACACACGCACACAGATATATGAATATGTATATATGTATATGGCACTGCCCCTGCAAGTGTCTCGTGAGAATGTCAGCAAAATGCTCTGACCCTCTTCGTGGGGCCAGCGCTCAGGGCCTGTGGCTGCCCCCACCGAAATTGGGTGAAGCAAGCTGAGCTCCTGTATATCTCCTGCAGGCGAAGGCAAAGCACACAGAGGCAGAGACACACAGACAGATGCAGAGACACAGACACACAACCCTAAACTGAAAACCCTCAACCCTAAACCCTCAACCCTAAACCCTCAACCCTAAACCCTGACCCCTAAACCCTAAACCCGAGTCTGACAGGACAACCTCCTGCCGCTGATGGTGCAGAACAGCCGCCTTCTGGGAGTTGGGCGCCCCTGCATGGGAACGCTGTGCCCCGAACCCTGGGCCCGAAACCCTAAACCATCCAAGCCCTAGGCCCAAGCCCTAAGCCCTCAGCCCGAAGCCCGAAACCCGAAACCCCAACATAAACCCTAAACCCTAAAACATCGCTGTGGCCTGGGGCCTACAAAACTGACCCGTAGCCCGAAAATTCAGAGATTCTTGGGACTACTTCCAGCGAGGGCTCCAAAAGCCCAAAGCCTTGGACCCTAAACCCTAAACTATCCCAAACAGCAAGGGTTGTGGGATAAACTCTTAGAAGCTGAGTGGGCACGCTTTACACTTCTTGGAATACTATAGTCCCATGTAGAACTGAAAGTGTACACTTTTGGGGGGGCTTATGAACTCAGCAACTAAGAACTGCCGAGGCAGCTTGCAAGTCCTCAACACTCGAAAGCCTGAACCCGAAACCCGAGCTGCATGTTCCTGGCTTCGTGTTTTGGAGAGTCCCCTCCTAGCCAAAGAGGTCGACCCGAAATCATGCAGAGGCTCCCAAATCCTGAACCCTAAGTCCTAAATCCTAAACCCTAAATCCGAAACCCGAAACCCTAAACCCTAAATCCTAAACCCTAAACCCTAAACCCTAAACCCTAAACCCTAAATCCGAAACCCAGGTCAGGTCCTACCTTAAGGCAAAGGCGCCCTTCGAGTATGCCTTGCTGAAGCAGGCGCTCCACAAGCCTTTCGGCCGAGTTTAGGGTTTAGGGTTTAGGGTTTAGGGTTTAGGGTTTAGGGTTTAGGGTTTAGGGTTTAGGGTTTAGGGTTTAGGGTTTAGGCTTCGTGGAGTTGCAGCGTAGAGGGCTTCGGGTTTAGAATCGGGTTTGGGGGTTGGGAGTTTAGGGTTTGGGGCATGGGGTTTAGGAGTTTTGGTTTAGGCTTTTGGGTTTAGGGTTTAGGGTTTTAGGGTTTAGGGTTTAGGGTTTAGGTTGGGGTTGCAGCGTAGAGGGTTTCGGGTTTAGAATCGGGTTTCGGGGTTGGGAGTTTAGGGTTTGGAGCTTGGGGTTTAGGAGTTTTGGTTTAGGGTTTGTGTTTAGGAGATATTTAAGTCGCGGGCGTTGCCCTTAAACCCAAACCCTAAACCCGAGCTGCAAGGGATTTACGCTTATCGGTCTCAGGGCAAATTTCACTAGGCACCTTGGCTTAGCGCCCCTAGGTTTAGGGTTTAGGGTTTAGGGTTTAGGGTTTAGGGTTTAGGGTTTAGGGTTTAGGTTTTTGGAGAAACCTGGAACTTCCGGCCAGCGCCAAGGCTGCGACGAGACGTGCCATACCTGAGGGAGTTCCTTCCTGGCCCGGAGTAGTCGCGCGTGAAGTATCCCTAAACCCTAGCCCTAAACCCCAAACCCTGAACAGCCTAAACCCTAGAACTGAGAAGGGCCCTAAACCTGTACAGGGCTTAGGGCTTAGGGGTTAGGGTTTCGGGTTTGGGGCTTGGGGCTTGGGGTTTAGGGTTTAGGGTTTAGTGTTTAGGATTGGTTAGTGCCCCAGGGTCTCTCCGGGCCACAGGCTGTAGGACTCAGGGTTTGGGATTCTGGGGTTTAGGGCTTCGGCTTCTAGTGCGTTCTTCTCCATGCCCAGTAGTAACCCCTGTTAGTTTCGGGGGCTAGGGTTTAGGGTTTAGGGTTTCGGGTTTAGGGTTTCGGGTTTAGGGCTTTCAGGTCAGGATTTCCTTACACACGCCTTGAAATCGCAAATCGGGTCCTCTTCATCCATTGAGGCCTTTTTGTTGCAGATTCTAGGCCCCAAACCCTGAACCCCCCAAACCCCTGTATTCCCGTCTGTTTAGTGTTTCGGCTCCCTGGAAAGCATCTTTAAACCAACAAAAGGGCACCCTCCTTCTTCCTAGGCTACTCTTGCGTCCTGGTTTAGAGTTCAGGTGCGAGGCTTTGGGAGCTTTTTTCGCCCAAGCCTTTGGGTTTCTTGCCCTTCGATGCTGACCTTGGCTTGAAAGAGAGAAAGCCCTAAACCCTTAAACCCTAAACTCACTAAACCCCTATAAGCCCTACACTCACTAAACCCCTAAACCCTAAACCCTAAACCCTAAACCCCACTTTTCCTGCAACAAGGGCCGCGGAAGTTGCCCTCGGCAGGTTTCACACAATGAAGGCACCCTAAGCCCAACTTGTGACCCCAAACCCTTACAAATTGCTGCCAAAACCCTACGAGTTGGTCCATAGCCCGATATTTGCGGCCCGCAACCCTAAACCCTAAACCCTAAACCCTAAACCCTAAACCCCAAACCCCAAACCCTAAACCCTAAACCCTAAATAGGAGGTACTTAGGGACCCAGGTAGCAGACAGAGGTCCCAGCGGCAAGAAGGTCGAAAAGCCTTTGTCCGTCACAAGAACCGGAGAGCCCTTACTTTGGTACCCATGTTCCCATGCTCTTTTTCCCTAGCCCCTAAACCCTAATCCCTAAGCCCGAAACCCGAAACCCTAAACCCCAAACCCTAAACCCTAAACCCTAAACCCGAAACCCTAAACCCTAAACCCTAAACCCTAAACCCTAAACCCTAAACCCTAAACCCTAACTCATGGACCAAGGAAGCGCCTTGATCCCTTGTTAGGGTCAGGTCCCTTCGTTTTAGGGGCCCGCGGCTTCCCTCATAAGCTCCACTGCACCAAGACATTCCGAAGGTGTTACTCGGAATGCTTGCAAAGGGCCGGAGACCCCCAGCCCTAAGTCATACTTAGCAGCCTATGGGGCCTAATATACATATGCATCTGCAAAGCACATAAGCATCCAGCCACAAGGCACACGGAATAAGAGAAAGCAAGCCAGCAAACCCTTTAAACCCCAAGCCTAAACCCTAGACCCTAGACCGTAAAGAAACCCCAAACCCCCACCTCTGACCTGGACAAGCCTAAACCCCTAAACCCCTAAACCCCTAAACCCCCTAAACCCCCTAAACCCCTAAACCCCCTAAACCCCTAAACCCCTAAACCCCCAAACCCCTAAACCCCCAAACCCGCGTCCTAAACTCGAAACCCCCGAGCCGCTTGGGAAACTCTTCCAGTCCATATACGACGGTATGCCCGCTCTTCCTCTGTTTCCCCGGTTTTTCTCGTGGTATCCACTTGCTGTTAAGTTTAGGTTTTAGGGTTTGGGGTTAGGGTTCTTCCGGGTGGCTGCCCGACTCCCTCTCCTTAGCAAAAGCCTAGGGCAACTGCGGCCGAATACAAGCTCTTTCTAGGTACTTGGGTCCCTCTACCCTCAGCCCCGCATCACTACCCGCAGGCCCAGCGATCGATCCAGGCCTCAAAGGCTTAACTCCCTAAGTCCCTAAGGATCCCCTAAACCCTAAACCCTAAACCCTAAGCCCTACACCCCTCAGAATCACCCTGAACCAGCCACCCTGAGCCCTGAAAAACCCGAAACCCTGAACCCGAAAACAGCGCAACGCAACGGAACGCGACTACTCGCCAACCTGCAGCCTTCAGTCCTGCGGCCCCTGTCTGCAAACAAGAACAACGCCGAACCCGGAACCCCAAACCCCAAGCCCTAAACCCTATAAACCCTAAACCCTCAACCCTAAACCCTACACCCTAAACCCTAAACACTAACCCCCAAACTTTAAACCCCTAAACCCTAAACCCTAATCCCCAAACCCTGAACCGGGAGGCTCCAGCCTCACCTCCACAACTCCACCGGTCTCCGGTGGTTGCTTGGGCTTGCAGTTTAGGGTTTAGGGTTTCGGGTTTAGGGTTTTGGGTTTAGGGTTTAGGGTTGGTGTCTTGAGGGGTTTTGATTGGGGAATTATCTGGGGTTTTGAGGGGCTTAGGGGGGGATTTATGGGATTAGGGTTTTGGGGTTTGGCGGAGAAAGCAGCTGGTGGGTGTCAGGATGTTGCCTTCACGGCTCTAAGTGTCAGGGTTTAGGGAGCCAAAACCCTAAACCCAAAACCCAAAACCCTAAACCCTGAACCCTAAACCCTAAACCCTAAACCATGTCTGTGGCCATTCTGGGAAATCTTCGGGTCTAGCCGTCCATCCCTGACACCCTGAGACCGAACATCCCGAAACCACAAAGCCTCAAACCCCAAACTCGCGAGCAGTATGCGCCGAAAAAAAACACAGGTTTTATCAGTCCTCAGCTGCACGCCTTTAGGGTGCAGCGAAACCCTAAACCCCAAACCCCAAACCCTAAACCCCAAACCCCAAACCCTAAACCCTAAACCCCAAACCCCAAACCCCAAACCCCAAACCCTAAACCCTAACCTAAACCCCAGTGAGTACATGGAGCCAAGGGCGAGCCAAGAAAATCGGGCATTGGGGCTGAGGGTCCAGGGTTTAGGGTTTCGGAGGGACTTCATAGGTGTAAGGATGCTCAGCAGGTGCCCCCTAAGCCCTAAACCCTAAACCCTAAACCCTAAACCCTAGCCCTAAACCCTAAACCCTAAGCCCGAAAGCCCTAAAGCCCTAAACCCCTAAACCCCAAACCCACGCCGCCCTCTAAAGGCGGCACGGTCCCTGCAGCAGCTGGTGCCTTCGGAGGGCGCGCGCTCTCCACACGGCCCCAGGAAGCTGGGACTGCCTCTAATAGGGGTTTAGGGTTTAGAGTTAGGGTTTAGGGTTCAGGGTTTAGGGTTTAGGTTTAGGGTTTAGGGTTTAGAGTTTAGGGTTTGAGGGTTTGGGGCTAGGGTTTAGGGTAGAGGGTATAGAGTGGGTATAGGGGTTTCGGGCTTTGGTATTGATGAGGGGATACGTCTCCTGCACCCTGAACCCTACAGCCTAAACCCTAGACCCTAAACCCTAGCATGGGAAGCCCAGGTTATATGAAGAACGGTTTATAGTACTGTTCTTGGTGAGTGTATATAGGGTTCCTTTTTCAGATTGGTGAGTCTATATATTGGGTGTCCTTTTGGGGGTACAAGAAATATAAACCCTCCTTTATAGTTGGCCTGATTGGCCTTAAGGTTTTGGAGTTATGAGGTTTTAGGAGGGCAGCTATGGCCATGGTTTGGGGTTTAGGGTTTGCGGTTTCGGGCTTAGGGTTTAGGGTTTGCAGTTTGGGGCTTGGGCGTTTCGGGCTTAGGGTTTCGGTCTTCGGGTTTAGGGTTTAGGGTTTTCGGGCTTTGGAATTAGACTACGGGCTGGGAGTGTAGCAGGTTCAGATCATTCGGGTTTCGGGTTGGGGCTTCTTTTTTGAGTTGAGGGTCGCCCATCACTTACCCATACTCTACTTCATGAGGCGCCCTCATGAGTTGCACACTCCGAACTAAACTCAGGCTCTGGCCTAAACCCTAAAAACCAAAAGCCCTAAACCCTAAACCCTAAACCCTAAACCCTAAACCCTAAACCCTAAACCCTAAACCCTAAACGGAACGCCTGAAAAGCAGGGAGGCTTTTCTGGGCCTTCTGGGACCTGGACCTTGGAAGCTTTCTTCGAGCGCCTGGACTCCCGCTGCCCGTTGAGACCCTGCCCCTCCCTGGGATCCCGCTGAAACCCTGTGACTCTGCTAGGGTTTAGGGTTTAGGGTTTAGGGTTTAGGGTTTAGGGTTTAGGGTTTAGGGTTTAGGGTTTAGGGTTTCCCCCCTACAACCCTTTAAACTTTAGAACCACCCTCAACTCCTGGCAATTCCCTGGGACTCGCATGAGATCCTCAGTAAAGCACCACAGGATGGAAGAAGGAGATGTTTGGAAGCAGGCAATTGACGTGAGTTTAGGCCTAGAGGAACAGGTTAAGGGCCTGAGATGGCGTGGGGGTGGGAATTTCACGAAGCCTTCGAAGCTCGTCCGCATCCCAACCTGGACAGCGTCTGCGCCATATCACAGCAAACCCTAAACCCGAAACCCTAAACCCTAAACCCTAAACCCTAAGCCCTAAACAGCCCAGGAACGATGCTCGGGGCTCCATGAGCTTCTCCGGTGGAAACTCTGTCTAGCCGGCAGGTTGCCAAGGGTTGGGCTTTGGGAGCCTGTAAGGGTTCAGGTTTGGGGTTTGGGGTTTAGGGTTTAGGGTTTAGGGTTTAGGGTTTAGGATGAGCCTGTAAAGTAAACCCCAGAAGGTTGGAGCATGGTTTAAGGATGATTAGAGCTGGGATTCCCTTCTGTAATCCCTTTTGGGGTATGGGGATACGGATGTTCCAACTTTTTGGAGTTTGCTGTAAGGGTTCAGGTTTGGGGTTTAGGGTTTAGGGTTTAGGGTTTCGGGTTGCGAGTTCCGGCAGGTTGCCAAGAGGTTTTAGGCGTAGAAGTACACACCTGAAAGCCCTGGAACCCTGAAACCGAAAACAACTAGAACCCCAATTCAGCACCTTAAAGCCCTAGAACCCTGAAATACCCTAAACCCTAAACCCTAAACCCTAAACCCTAAACCCTAAACCCTAAACCCTAAACCCTAAACGATAGTTTCAGGGCCCTAGAGCCGCCAAAAACACCCTAGCCTTTTGAGGGGGGTTTCTAGAGAGGGCTCTGGGCTTCGGGTTTAGGATTTCGGGTTTAGGGTTTAGGGTTTAGGGCTCTGGGTTCGGGACCTCAGCGGCTTAAGGCTTTTTATGAAATCCAAGCCTCGGGGCTTGAGGTGTGAAGGTTTGTAGGGTTTATGGTTTCGGGTTGAGGGTTTAGGGTTTTTTGACGTGACAAGATGTTGAGGCTTTGCTTATATTGTAGATATGGGAGTTTCTCTAAATTCTGTTCGGCACCCTCAATAGTCGGGGCCGCCTTAGAATAAGGACCCCAAAAGGGACCACATTTTCGAGAAATGACCACATATGCATGTGTGTGTATATGTACCAACATTACATGTATACATGCTCATTTATATATATATATATATACATACATATATATATATATACATCTATATTTTTTTGCGGGGGGGGGGGGGGGGGGGGGGGGGGGGGGGTTGAAGGGTGAGGGTGTTTGTTGTGCTTTCTTGAGTTTGGCCTTATGTGATCGGGGAGGTTCCTGTTGCTGGTAAAGGCAGAAGCCGTTTTAATACCATGCAGTGAAGTATTCCCGGTTTGGCTGGTTTGGCTGCCTTGCCAGGTTGCTGGAAGTAGCTTAGGGTTATTTGGGGTTAGGGCGGGGGATCTAAACCCTAAACCCTAAACCCTAAACCCTAAACCCTACGCCCTAAACCCTAAACCCAAAACCCAAAAAACCTAAAAAACCTAAAAGCCCAAGCCAGGCTCTGTCAGTCGGTGTTGCTGCTCAAGCCGGCGCCATCTACCCAGTCTGCGCTTCCGAGTGCCCAAAAAACACTTTCGTTTGAGGTTTAGGGTTTAGGGTTTAGGGTTTAGGGTTTAGGGTTTAGGGTTTAGGGTATAGGGGTCGGAATAATTACTCATGGTATTCCCCTCCCCAAAACCCTATTCCAAGTATTAAGGCCCCGATATTGGTGTCCTTAGGAGTTTTTTGTTCAGGTGAAACCAAGGGAATGTTGACAGCTACTGTTTGCATTACGGTTCAAGTGGAGTCTACCTTTGCGTGAGTTTCAATACCGGAGCCTGAAATTGGGCTTGGGGTTTAGCGCTGCCAATGTATTGCGCTTATAAAACCTACATGAAGTAGGGTTTATATTTCTTGTACCCCTTAAAAGGACACCCAAGCTATACACTCACCAATACTAAAAAGGAACCTTATATATACACTCACCAAAAACAGGAATATAAACCCTGCTTCATATACAGAAATATAAGCTTATAAAATATATAGAATTATATCCCTAAACCCTAAACCCTAATCCCTAAACCCTAAACCCTAAACCCTAAACCCTAAATAAGCTACCTTAAATCGGATTACAGAATGTCTGGCTCCGGAGCTCGGGGGTCTCAACCTGCGAACAAGGTTCGAGGTTTCCTGCCCTAAACCCTAAACCCTAAACCCTAAACCCTAAACCCTAAACCCTACAGTGGATGTTGTGATGCTTTGGGATGCGAATACGACGACCATGGCAGATCTCGATGTTCACAGGGTTCAAAGACTTCGTTGAAAGAAGCCCTAAATCCCAAACCCTAAACCCTAAGCCCCAAACCCGAACCCTGAACCCTAAACTCATGAGGGCCTATTTTGGGGTCCCTCAGCCTCACGGCCACAAGACTGGGGCCCCCGCAGCGTACGAACATA
This sequence comes from Symbiodinium natans, assembly GCA_905221605.1. NCBI lineage: Eukaryota > Dinophyceae > Suessiales > Symbiodiniaceae > Symbiodinium > Symbiodinium natans. Next base: position 497,797 of record CAJNDS010002213.1, on the reverse strand, counting down.
CGAACGGACTGTGCCTGCACCGTACCCTAAACCCTAAATCCTAAACCCTAAACCCTAAACCTTAAACCCTAAACCCTAGCAAGGTTTCAGGGTTTAGGGCTTTAGGGTTTAGGGTCATGTCTAGGCTTCTCTTTTAAAATGATCCGCAGGTGCCGAGGACCGAAATGGGTTCACCGGAGCGGCCCATTGTGCCAGGGCGCCTGGCGAGAGAGGGGCGCAACAGAAAGGGTTTAGGGTTTAGGGTTTCGTGTTTGGGGTTTGGGGTTTCGGGTTTAGGGTTTAGGGTTTGGGGTTTAGGGTTTGGGGTTTAGGGTTTAGGGTTCATCCGCACCCCGAGTCTTCGGAAACCCCCCCTCCCCCAGATTCAAAACCAACATTATCACCGTTGTGCATGTCTGAAGGTAAACTACCCAAAATGCAGGTCCTGTACTGCGTTCCGTTCGTTTGTCTTCGAAAGGGAGCTGAGTTTGTTGGGTTCTGTGGTTGAGGGCTGTGGTTGAGGGTTTTGTTCTCAGGGCATTCAGGCTTGACAGAGCGTCCCCTAAACCCTAAACCCTGAACCTTCAGCCCTCAATCCGACCCTTCTGCATTGGGCTTTGAGCTCGGCGTTCCACCAAAATGGCGGTCGTTCAGACACGAAGTTACCTTGAAAAACGTTCATGTCCCGAAACTCGCGAAGAAAAGCACGACGAGTTGGCATGTCCCCGAAACGTTGCTTGTTTTCCGACCTACACCTACCGTCCCGATGTTTGCATGCACTCCGTTACTTGGGCAAGCCGGTTTAGGGTTCAGGGTTTAAAGGGTTGAGGGTTGAGGGTTGAGGTGTCACTTGGAGCATGCTACTCCTGTAGTGGGAATGGATGCCGATGGACGTCAAAGCAAATCTTCTTGAGTTGCCATTCGGAGCCAGGACTGTTCACGATCCACGTGTTTGCGTGTCGGTTGTAACTGGATGGTCATCAGAATGGTGATTGCTTGTGTTGTGTAGGGCCAAACGGCAAACCCCAAACCCAAAACCCTAAAACCCTAAATTCCTAAAAACCCTCAACCCTTAAAAACCCTAAAACCCGAAGAATCGAATCTACGTCTCGGAGGTTCCGCCCGGGCCAGATGTCGCCCCCTAGGGCGAACTCTCCGCAGGGGTTCTCTCCCCAAGCTCCCTGGCCGGTTTGGGGTTCAGGGTTCAGGGTTCCGGGTTTAGGGTTTAGGGTTTAGGGTTTAGGGTTTAGGGTTTAGGGTGCGGGGCTCAGAGTTTCGGGATGTTAAGGGCTTAGAGTTTAGAGTTTGAGGCGGGGGATGTGAGTATAGGAGGTGCTGGACTCTGCAGATAGGAAGATGGACGAAGCTGGGCATCCGTGCATGTCGACATGAACTCCGGTAGGTGGTGCGGTGACAGCACCCTACTCAACCCTAAACTTCGAACCCTACACCTAAACCTTAAACGCCCTTTACCTTTAACATCTCTTCAAAGGGCTGAGACTTGAAGTAACCCTAAACCCTAAACCCTAAACCCTTGTTCGTGGAACGAGGTGCCTATGCAGCTTCCAGTCGGTCATCTACATCAGGCCCCTTGTTCCTAGGTAGGATATGGGGGGGCCCTTAAAAGGGAACCCTTCGTAACTGTCGTCTGGCTCTCGTAAACAGGGACCTTATTCAAAGGGTCTATATCCCCAAGAATCCCCCTCATCCTTAATCCTACTTGTGGGGTTTAGGCTTTAGCAGAGAGGGGGGTTGTGCTTGTCAGCTTTTGAAGCCTTGCCGGGCACCTGCACGTCCTGAAGCCTAAACCCTCAACCCTAAAGCCTAAACCCCAAACTCTAAACCCTAAACCCTAAACCCTTAACCCTTAACCCTAAACCTTCTGAATCGGCACGTCCATCCGCCCAACATTCCGGGTGCATGTTCGGGTTCAGAGTTGAGGTCCGCATTCCCCAGGGGGGGGCGCAAACAGGAGATGGTAGAAGGGAAGCCCTCCCCACCCAAAAGCTTTCACTTCAACCCCTTTGGTGTTTTGGGTGTTTGGGGGTGTTTGGGGGTGTTTGGGGGGTTTGTTGGGGGTTTTGGGGGTTTGCGGGTTTTGGAGGTTTGGGAGTCTTGGGGGTCTTGTTTGGCCCCTATGTTTCCCCCCCGACTTCCTCAACTTCACCAGAATTTCGATCACCCCACCACATCGAGGTCGCTTTGGCCGGAAGGAGGAAGATGGTGAACCCTAAACCCTAAACCCGAAACCCGAAACCCTAAACCCTAAACCCTAAACCGCTTCGGGGACTTGGGTTCCGCGCGTTTAACCCGTCATCTTCTTCGAACCGACATCTACCGAGATTAGGGGGGTCGGCTGTGCACGCCATGGCCCAAACCGATGCCCTCAGCCCTCAAACCCTTTTGTATTAAGGTTAAAGACTTCCTGGGCCGTGGGTTCAGGCTGTTTGATTTTTAGGGTATACTCCCAACGCCAAGCCCTTGAAAACCCTAAACCCTGAACCTTACCTTAGTGGTACTTTACTGGAACTTTAGGTTTCTTATTAAGGCAATTAAAAGTTTAATTTATAGCTACCCCCTGATTGCAGCCAAGTTAACACAATCGCAAGGCATCGCCGGCTTTGCAGCCGTTTCCGGCGCAGCTGCAGGGAATGCAATCGAGGGTTCAGGCTCGGGCTCCTAAGCCCTAAACCCTAAGCCCTAAGCCCAAAGCCCTAACTAGTTAACTAGTTTTGGGTTGAGGGTTTTGGGTTAACCCCTAAGCTTTCGGATGGTTTCGGACCCCCTGGGTTTGAAGGGCTTCGGGTTTTGTGAGCTGGAGATCCAGGAGGGTCGTGGTTGTAGGTTTGTTGGGGTTTCGGATTTCCGGCAGTAGTCTCAGCCCTCAACCCTCCACCCTGCATCCTACAAGGATGGATTCGCTGTCTGAGACTCAACCCTCAACCCTCAACCCTCAGCCCTCACCCCTTCAACCCTCAACCCTATGCCCTACTGTCTGAAGACTTTGGGGGGTGGGGGGGGGCAAGGTTCAACCCTAAACCCTAAACCCTAAACCCTGATCCTGAAACCAGAAGAGGCTCAGGGCACCTGCGCGGGGATTAGGTTTTAGGGTTTCTCCAGGTTTGGTGTGGAGAGGGTTCCCAACGAAGAAGCTTCCAAACTTGGGCCGAGCCTTAACCCCAAGCCCTAAAATTAGATCCCAAACCCTAAACCCTAAACCTAATTGCGGGAGGTTTGCCCTCCCAGAACTCTGAAGGCCTGAAGCCCCAACCCTGGAGACCCCTAAACCCTAAACCCTAAACCCTAAACCCTAAACCCTAAACCCTAAACCCTAAACCCTAAACCCTGCAGACCCCAATATCCCCTACAGTTGATGCAGGCCCTCAACCCTCAGTCACACACTGCGTGCCAGGTCGTGACCCAGGTGCCGCAGAGCAAAACGCGAAGGCCTGGGCACGCCTTGCAAGCCCTAAACCCTAAACCCCAAACCCTAAACCCTAAACCCTAAACCCCAAACCCTAAACCCCTAAGCCCTAAACCCTAAACCCGATACCCGATAAACCCAAAACCCTAAACAGGTTTGTTGAAGCTGTTGGGCCAGTCTTCAGGGATGCGGACGCCCAAGGTCTCTTAACAGAAAACGGCCCGAAGGCCCCTGAAAACCCTAAAGCCCTAAGCCCCGAAACCCCAAACCCTAAACCCCAAACCCCAAATCCTAAACCCTAAACACACTTTGGGGTTGAAGGCCAGAGACCACCGAACCAAAGCCCGAGCTATGGTGCAGCCAAAAATCGCAAGCTCTGCACCGGGTAGCGGCGCCGGGGTACTTGGCGGAAGCGGGCTTGTGGTCTCATGAGCTAGCTAGCCCTCTACCCGAAACCTTAAAACCCTAAACCCTAAACCCTAAACCCTAAACCCTCAATCCTTGGTAGCCCCGCGGTCCCCTTTTCCTTTTTTGGGTTCAAGGTTTAGGGTTTAGGGTTCAAGGTTTGGGGTTCCCTCATAAAGTAACCAACCGAAGGTGGCTGCCCAGAATCCTAAGCCCTTTCAGAGTTGATGGTTGGAGAGGGCCAGAGGTTGCGTGGAAGCTGCGGTTTAGCGTTGAGGGTTTAGGGTTTAGGGTTTAGGGTTAGGGTTTAAGGTTTAGGGTGTAGGGTTTAGGGTGTTTGGGTTTAGGGTTTAGGGCTTTGGACTTTTTTTGCGAGACTATGGACCAGCGGGTCTTTGCCTCACAGCCAGGTACGTACCACAAGCGCCAAACAAGGCTGCTGTCCCACTTCACGTGGAGGACCGGTAACCCTAAATCCTGAACCTTACGCCCTCAGCCCCAAGCCCGAAACCTAAACCCCAAACCCCAAACCGTAAACCCTAAACTCTAAACCCCAAACCCTAACCGAAGGAGCGATCCTGAGACCATAAGTAGGTGAAGCACATGGCGCAAAGCGTTGCATGTAGGCTGAACCTAGAGACCCTAAACCCCTCTTGTAGCCCAGCGGCACCCGTCTGCACTTTTTTGGTGTATTGTTTAGGATTTAGGTTTGAGGGTTTGGGGTTTAGGGGTTAGGGTTTGGGTTCCCTTATACAGTAGGCAACCCAAAAAAGGGCGCCCTTATAGTAATATGGTTATTGGGCTACCAAGACCCCAAACTGTCGAGAGCACCCAGAACACTCCCAACACAAAGTCAAGCGTGGTGGCTGGTGTGTTTGGAGGGTCAGGCCTATTTTTGCTTTCTTGGGACACATGTCGGGGCAGGGTTTAGGGTTTAGGGCAGTTGTTGTGCCTTGAGGGTGGTTCATGGTTTGCGCATTCGTTTTCCAGACTTGGGGGGAGGGGAGGGGGGCGTGGAGTGTGGGCAGGGGTCAGCGAATCCTTATGAACCCTGAAACTTGAACACGAGGGCCTTTGAGCCGACACTCCCCCAGGCCCTAAAACCTAAACCCTAAACCTTAAACCCTAAACCCTAAACCCTACACCCCAAGCCCAAACCCTTTGAAAGGTAGACGGCTTTTCTCTCAGATGCACGCCCGCACGCAGGATGATTAAAGACCAACATGTTGAGATCGGTAGAAGTGTGGGGTGTGGGTGTCGGGGATGATTTCCGATGTGGGCCCTCAGCTCTAGGGTTTAGGGTTTAGGGTTTAGGGTTTAGGTTTAGGGTCTGTATTACCTCTTCTTGGGGTTTCTTTGTGGGGCCAGGAGCTCGGGCGAGCGAACGTGGCGCGGCCCCCGGAGATCTGAGCAGAGATGTTTCTGCAGTTCTTTGGGAAGTCAAGGGCTTAGGGTTTAGGGGTTTAGGGTTTGGGGTTTGGGGTTCTAGGGTTTTAGGGTTTTAGGGTTTAGGGTTTAGGGTTTAGGGGGTAGTTTCCCGCTTAGGGCTTGGGGTTTTACATTTTGTTGTTGGGGGCGGGGGGCAGGGGGGGGGGGGGGGGGGGAAAACGTCCATTGAGTTTGTGTCTCAGGGGGTTTTTGGGCGTTTGAAAGTTTTGAGCCTGTGTGCGGCAGGTCCTTATAGCGTCTTCTGAATCTTCGTCTTCTGAATCTTCCGCAAATCCTAAACCCTAAACCCTAAACCCTAAACCCTAAACCCTAAACCCTAAACCCTAAACCTATTGTAACTTACCCGGAGCTCGAAGCCCTTCATGGCTTAGCGGTTGTCGGCTGGGTATCAGGGCGGGGTTTGGGGTCTGGGGATCAGAAAGCAAACCCTACAGTCCCTTTAAACTGTAAACCCCAAACCCCAACCCTAAACCCTGAACCCTAAACCCTAAACCCTAAACCAGTATACCCAGAACCTAAACCCAAGCCCTACACCAAGGCGCAATATAGGGAACCAAATTCCCAGCCAAGAGCCAGTAGCCGACTTCCCCCTGACATGCTGCCTCTTAGATCTACCTGAAACCCTCAACCGTTCGAGTTTATGGTAGAGGGACTGGGTTTAGGCCTCAATCCTATGCCGTAAACCCTAAGCCCTAAACCCCAAACCCTAAACCCTAAACCCCAAACCCTAAACCCTAAACCCTAAACCCTAAACCCTAACGGGTTTGTGGTTTCAAGAGCATTCTACACTTTGCAACTCCCCGGCGTCTGGTGGTTTTGCACGAAAGGCGCGGTCACCGCCACGCCAGCAGAGACTTCTTGACGTCAATCTGTCGCGTTTTGCAAAGGTTGGGTTTAGGGTTTATAGTTTAGGGTTTGGGGGTTAGGGCTTGCTTCAGTTGTATTTTCCTGGGGGTCGGGCGGGGTGGGTTTTTGAGTTTAAGATTTTTCAGGTGTAGGCCAAACCAAGAGGGGCAAATGCTGAGTCCTGCATGGTCAAAGAGGGTTTTGAAGTCAGTTTCCCCCTTATCAGCCTCGTTAATAACAAGCAAAAGAGGCACCCTTTTTCATGCTAGGTTACTGGGCAACCGCGCTTTTGGGGGTTCATGGCTTGGGGTTTTCCTCCTTATACTAACAGTCCTTCATAGGGATTACAGTACCCCCTGTGCTCGTCCCTATCAAGGGTGTTAGTACAAGGGGATAGTGTTTAGGGCTTACACCGAACTCTAAACCCTAAACCCTAAACCCTAAACCCTAAACCCTAAACCGCAGGGGTTTATGGCGGTTGAAAGGAAGCTCAGGGCGCATGGGTTGATTGGAGTTCGAGAGGGGCCTCGTGGGTTGTAGGGTTCTGGGGCTTGCGGGCTCCGGCCTTACGGGTTATAGGGTTTAGGGTTTGGGGTTAGGGTCTAGGGTCTAGGGTCTATAGGGTCTAGGGTCTAGGGTCTAGGGTCTAGGGTTTAGGGTTTAGGGTTTAGGCTTAGGGTTTAGGGTTTAGGGTTTAGGGTTTAGGGTTTGAGAGCCGAAGTCCTCAAGCATGGGCACCCTAAACCCTAAACCCTGACAGCCCTTCCAACTGACTTTTGCCAGGACCTGCGTGAGCACAACTGGGAGGATGGATCAGGGTTGGGTTCCGGTCTATCCCGAATCTCCCTCACACCTAAACCCTCAAACCCTACGCCTCCGAAACTCTGAGCCCTAAATAAACCCTGAACTCTAAACGCGAACCCTGAACCCTAATCCTTAAACCCTAAACCCTAAACCTTGAAACCGTAAAGCCTGAACCCTAATCCCTAAACCCTGTTCAGGGTTTTGGCTTTAGGGTTCAGGGGGTCTAGGGTTTAGGGTTTAGGGCTAGGGTTTAGGGTTTAGGGCTAGGGTTTAGGGTTTAGGGCTAGGGTTTAGGGTTCTGTTGGGGCTCTTGTGAGGACTTGTGAGTTGCCCTGGGGCTGGGGCTAAGTGGGGGCTAGGGTTGCGGGTTTGGGGTTGAAAGTTTGAACCCTAAACCCTAAACCCTAAACCCCAAACCCCAAACCCCAAACCCCAAACCCCAAACCCCAAACCCCAAACCCCAAACCCTAAACCCTAAACCCTAAACCCTAAACCTTCATAAACGCGGCTTTGGCCAAGAGGACTAGGCTCCCTCTCCCTCTCTTTCACCCTCTTACCCTCGAGCTGATCCCACTTAAGAGCAGCGTGGTGTAGAGACACGAGGTGATCCGACGTCAATCACTTCTGGCATGGGATGCATTTGCCCCAGCCATCGCCCATATCCGCCTTCCATCTTCCTTGCCGATTCGACACCCACTGCAAGTACGTAGGATGTCTTCACTGTCGACCTTGACTTGCGCCATGTCGACGACTTTGCTTGACCGGTTCGCTCTGGCTCCGGCGTGATTGAATCGCGCCGCAGAATCTTTTTCGGCTTCCTCTCGGGCTCCTCGTTGTCCTCCGTGGTTGACGATGTGGCCTTCCGCTTGGGCTCCATCCAAACCTTTCCCTTTTAGGTTTCATCAAAGGAAGTGGCTCCACCGGATTTCCTCCATCTGCATCTCCAGGTCCTCCACAAAGTCCGGGCTCGAAAACGCTTCCTTGTGTTCCGGCGCCATCATCGCAGCTCTTGGCACTCCTGGCGTCACCTTGGAAATCCCGTCTGCTACGATGTGGAAGTTTACGAAAATACAGTAAACCCCATAAAGTTGGAAACCTTTTTCAGGACAAATAGTGCTGGGATTCCCTATACTTTACTCTTAGGGATTGAGGCTATTGAGTTTCCAACTTTGTGGCTTCTACTATAGGGGACCCCTGAAACAGGCCCCCAAGTAGTAGGATTCCTTTGTAAAAAGGACGCCAACAAGGTGCCCCTAATTTTTGGGAGGTTCTTAAGCAAATAGTAGTCTGAGATTTGCTTTCGGAAGCCTCAAAAAACTCAACAGACCCTTTAAATCAGGTAATGACAACTACGGCGCGCTAGTTGTTGTTTTCTATCCAACAGGTGCCTTGAGCTAATCCTGGCCATGCCCCAATCCGCAAGACAAGTTCAGGGCCTCACAGGCCATTTTCGATACCCTAAACCCTATACCCTAACCCCTATCCCCTACACCCTAAACCCTAAACCCTAAACCCTAAACCCTAAACCCATGCCCCTCCCGTGGGCGCAGGAGGCTGTACAGGTGCTCCGGCAGGACGGGACATGAAACTTCATGGTTTGGTTTTTAGGGTTTAGGGTTTAGGGTTTAGGGTTTAGGGTTTAGGGTTTAGGGTTTAGAGATTGGGGTTTGGGGTTCAGGGCTGAGGAGCCCCCACCAAGTTCCGAGCCAAGACACTTCGGGGAACCTAAACAGGGGCCGAGAGAGCCCTAACCCTTATCCCTTAACCCTAAACCCTAAACCCTAAACCCTTAACCCTTAACCCTTAACCCTTAACCCTTATCCCTTAACCCTAAACCCTAAACCCTAAACCCTTAACCCTTAACCCTTAACCCTTAACCCTTATCCCTTAACCCTTAACCCTAAACCCTAAAACCTAAAACCCTAAACCCTAAACCCTCTGGCCACTGCCCCCCCCACAATTCGAAGGAAATGAGCGCTTCGGTCCTGGAAGAATCAATCCCTATATTGATTATTTTTCCTAAGCCGTGAACCACAAATCCTAAACCCTAAAACTCTAAACCCTAAGTTAGGGGGTTGACGTTGGGGGCTTCGGCCTTTCGAGCCCAGAACCGGGTTACGATGCAGACCGCTATGCTTGTGGCAAGAGCAGGCCGTGATTTACAGGTCTGAGCCCTAAACCTCCCGAGTCCCTGATCCCGAAGCTCTGAACCAAAACCCTAAACCCTAAACCCTAAACCCTAAACCCTAAACCCTAAACCCTAAACCCTGAACCCTGAACCCTAAACCCTAAACCCTGAACCCTGAACCCTGAACCCTAAACCGTCCACTTCAAATAAACAAACACGTCTGAAGGCGAATCCCGCCAAACCCCCGCAGGAATCCTCAACCTGCAGGGTTTAGGGGTTTAGGGTTTAGAGGGTTCAGGGGTTTAGGGGTTTAGGGGGGGTTTAGGGGGTTTAGGGGGTTTAGGGGTTTAGGGGGTTTAGGGGTTTAGGGGGTTTAGGGGGTTAGGGGGTTAGGGGTTCAGGGTTTTAGGGGTTTAGGGGTTTAGGGTTTAGGGGTTTGGGATGTTTAGGGGTCAAGGGGTTTAGGGGTTTAGGTTTTTAGGGGTTCAGGGGTTTAGGGGTTTGGGGGTTTAGGGGGTTTAGGGCGTTCAGGGCGTTCAGGGGGTTTAGGGGGTTTAGGGGGTTTAGGGAGTTTAGGGGGTTTAGTGCTCAGGTTCTCCTATCCTCCTGAGGAGATCCGAGACCAGTGCCAGGCCGAGGGCGACGCGATCCGAAGCGAGGCGCACTCCTTCTCTCTTCATTCTACTATGATTGCCCCCTAAACCCTAAACCCCTAAACCCTGAAACCCTTAAACCGAATACCCTAAGCCGGGAATGACTACTATTTTTTGCTTTAGAACCCCCCCAAAGAATAAACAAGAACAATCCTCCTATTGCCCTGAAGAGTGTTTTTTGGGGGGGCACTTAAGCAATTAGGGGTTTTGGGGCGTTTAGGGTTTACGGCCATAGGAGTCTGCTGTGATACCTGATCGCTGAGAGGTTTAGAGGTTTAATTAGGGGTTTAGGGCTTTGAGGGCGTTAGGGTTTTTCGGGTGTTGGGGTTTAATGCCTAAAGGGGCTTAAAGCGGTTTAGGGTTTACGGGGTAGTCAGTCTTATAATTTCCTGAGTAGAGTATTTCCTAGAGCTTTCAAGAACCATGAAGGGAACCTCGGTCATGCCAACAAGGAGGCTTGTGCGGGCGTTTGGGGCGTTAACCCTATAAACCCTAAACCCTAAACCCTAAACCCTAAACCCAGAACTAGGACCCAGACTAAAAACCCTGATTCCCTTTCTCTTGCAGTTTAGGATCCCCCTTTACACCACAACGGGTGCCCTATTCCTCACTTACTCAGTGGGTCTAGATAAGGAATAGTCCATCTTGCTCGCGTTAGTGGAAAGCCCCAAAAGTTGTTGGGGGGTTGTACCAGCCTTTGGTCTCTCAGGTGTGTTAGGGTTGGGGTTTCGTGTTTGGGGTTTAAGGTTTAGGTTTAAGGTTTGGGGCTTAGGGTTTAGGATGCGAGAAGTACGGTTTGGTTGGGGGTTCGGGTGTAGGGTTTGGTGGCGCTTTCTGCATGCAGGTCGCAACGATGTGTGCAGAGACCAGGCCCTTGTGGCTCACCGTGCGGCTTACGGGTCACCGTAAGGACCCCAAAGCTACTTTTGTTTTGTAAGCAACGTAAGAATCCCACACAGGCTCTTGTATTAAGAGCCTACAAAACTAAAAAGCACGTTTTGGGTTCTTAAGGTGTGCCCGAAACCACATCTAGACATATCTGACAAAGAGGATGCTTGAAGCCGCAAAGAGAGCCACAAAGAACTCCGCGGTGAAGGGCTCCGAGAGCGTTGAGGATGGAGGTTTTCTCGTTTATTAATGTCAAGGGATGAAGACTCGTACTCCTAAGGTTGTACCCCGTACCTCTAGACAATGGGGGTTTGACGTTGTTAGGGGTTCACAGACAACAGTCTCGCCACTGCGCGAAATGGACCCTGGGCCCTCAACATCAAATTTCAGGGTTTGGGGTTGAGGGAGTATAGGGTGTAGGGTTTCGGGAGGGGTTAAACTTTACCAGCCTGAACCTTTCATACCGCGACGTTCTTGAAGGCAGCGGCTACAGGATTCGCTGCTGAAAATACAGGCGCGAGGGAACTTCGGTGATGAGGGCCCATGAGGCTCCGGGAGTTTGTCTAAGGGTAGTTACGTGGTCGATTTGTATGGGCAATTACCCTAGGCCCCTTTAACAAAGGTAACAGGACCATACTTTAAGGGACCGTAAAACCTCCCTTAGAGTTTGGGATTAGAGGTGCAAGTTTTCAGGGAGGGGCGTCGAGGACCTGAGGGGTTGGGGTGTATGTCGGTTGCAGAGCTTAGTGTCTCTCAAACCTTCCCCCTAATCCGCAAGAATCTTTATAGGGTGCCTCTCTAATCCCTAAGGTTCCCTAGGTACCTAACCCCACCCCTCCCATGAACCTCCCCCTCTTTGAAATAGGACCTATAAACTCGCACCCCTGGCCTGCGACCACCCCGGACCTGCCTGGGCCCTTGGACGCTTTGGGACCTGAAATTTCTGCCGGTTTTTGAAAAGCCCCTTTGCACGAGGCCCTCAAGGCCCTTGGGGAAAATCATGGGGTCATTCTTGTCATCAAAAGCTGTGCCTAATTGCTGGAATGGGCCACTTTTGCCCGAATCTGGGTACCCCTCACAGACACTAAGTCACTAAGTCAAGGCTTTCCGAAGGAGGCCCTGACGGAGGATTTTTTGGGAAGCACGCGTGTAGATAGTGCCAAGTCAAGTAAGAAAAATTGGATATATGGGGGTTTACTGGGATCCCCTTACAGTAGGAACCCCAGTAAGGTACCCCTAATTTCGGAAACCCGCAGATATATGGTTCAAATGAAAAGGTCTGTGGGAGGGTGGGGTGATAACACTGTCGCATAGAGGCCCTGCGAATCGCTGGCACAGGCCAATCGTAAACCCTGAACCCTAAACCCTAACCCTAAACCCTAAACCCTAAACCCTAAACCCTAAACCCTAAACCCTAAACCCTAAACCCTAAACCCTAAACCCTAAACCCTAAACCCTAAACCCTAAACCCTAAACCCTAAACCCTAAACCCCAAGCCGCCTTTCAGGACACCCGCGGGTCGGAGTCGTCCCAGGCCTTCGCCTCAGCAGTTGCGCTGGCAGCGCAGACTTCTGAGGGCTGAGGGTTTAGGGTTACTTTGTCATAGTTGGGTAACATTTTACATTTTTAAGGGTACTTAAACCCAATAAGGAATATAAATTTAAAATTTTACTATTATCTCAACAATGAACAAGGTTAACCCTAAACCTTACACGCTTATGATCCCTATTCGGGGTACACGGAGTGTAACAATTCGTGAGTGTTCCTGTAGGCTCCGGCGTTTCCATCGGGTTTTAAGGGGTCTCTAGGATCTAGGGTTTAGGGAACCCTCTTTGAGGGTTTAGGGTTTAGGGTTCAAGCGTAAACCCACCATTTGTTGCCGAAGGTGGGAGGCCCTTTTTGTTTCTAAACCCATTGGGTTCCCCTACTACCCCCCTCTATACGACCCCCCCCCCCCCCCCAGGTTCCCCCCCATAATTAAGGCTATTTAGGCAAATTTCAGCTTAATTAAGGTTATATCTAAGGGGGGAACCTAGGGGGGGGTAGTGTAGAGGGGGGTAGTAGGGGAACCCATGAACCCTAAACCCTAAACCCTAAACCCATGAAACCAGGTGCGGATGATGCTTCAGTCTTTGGACAACCAAGTCCAAGACTGCCGCCAGTCAGTCGCGCGACTGGGCTTCAAGCTCTGGGCTAGGGTTTAGGGTTTAGGGTTCGGGGTTTGGGGGGGGGGGGGGGGGGGATCTGAGAGTTCTCTCACTTATGGCCTTGGGGGCTCACCGGCAAGCCTTGGGGGTTAGGGTTGTCAAGTCTTCGGGTTTCGGGATTAGGGGTTTGGGGTTAGGGTTTAGAGGAAGGGTCTAGAGGGTTTAGAGAGAAGGTTTAGAGGGTTTCGAGGGTCTAGGAAGGCTGCCTTTTCAGGGGAAGGGGCCCCCCGATCCCTGACAAGGGCCCCCGATCCAAACCCTAACCCTAAGCCTAAACCCACACCACCACAAACTTCCAAAAACCCATGGGTGGAGCCCAAAGTGCGCCAAGCAGCCCTAAGCCCTAAGCCCATAAGCCCTAAAGCCCTTAAGCCCTAAGCCCGAAGCCCGAAGCCCGAAGCCCGAAGCCCGAAGCCCTAAGCCCTTTCCTTCCCATCCCCAGTTCAGGCCGACCTCAGCCGCACGCAGGAGCTGGGGACGTCAGGGGTGTTCAGGGGTTACAGGGTTTAGGGATTATAGGGTTTCAGGGATTGGGGATTGCAGGGTTTAGGGTTTAGGCGGGTTGTGGGTTTTGGGGCTTCGCTAGCGCTCAATAGGGTTTCACAGTGTCTTTGATGGGGTCTTTGTAGGCTTTCTGTTGGGATCCTCAAAGGTTGTAGAAGGTTCTAGTGGTTTCTACCAGTAGGGTTGATGGAGTCTATTGACGTTTTGGGGCCTAGGGTTTAGGGTTTAGGTTTAGGGTTTAGGGTTTAGGGTTTCTGAGGTGTAGGGCCCATGGGTTGTTCGTGCTTGGGTGGCTCGGGTCTAGTGTTCAGAGCTTCCTGTATGGCCTGTAGGGCTATGGTGGGAAGCCATGACTGTAAATCCCTACAACCCAACAGCCCTATATACAAGCCTCTACAACTCTAGAACCTAGAAGCTACAAAGTAACCCTACTCCCTGCAACCCTCCCTAAACCCCCAAACCCCCAAAACTAAACCTTAACCCTAAATCCTAAACCCTAAACCCCTAAACCCCTAAACCCCCAAACCCCTAAACACCTAAACCCCTAAACCCCTAAACCCCTAAGCCCCTAAGCCCCTCTAAACCCCTAAGCCCCTCTAAACCCCTCTAAACCCCTCTAAACCCCTCTAAACCCCTCTAAACCCCTCTAAACCCCTCTAAACCCCTCTAAACCCCTCTAAACCCCTCTAAACCTCTAAACCCCTCAACCCCTAAAACCCCTAAGCCCCCCCAAAAACCCATGCAGCCCAGAACCCCCCTGGTGGGCTTTGTGGTACTTTACTGTAACTTCAGATCCTTACCTTTTTGGGGTTTATTGGGTTTCTTATTAAGGCAGCTAAAAGTTTAATTGATAGCTACCCCAAACCCTAAACCATAAACCCTAAACCCTAAACCCTAAACCCTGAGTGCAGCCAAGTGGGGAGGAGCGGCCCATGTCCTCGCGGACTGGCTTGGGTCTAGCCGACCTCGAGGCGCATCTTAAGGTTTTTTTGGGGCTTAGGGGCTTTAGGGTTTAGGGTTTAGGGGTTTAGGGTTTTTGGGCTTGAGGTTTCAGTGTTTTAGGGTTTAGGTTTTTTTTTTTTTGTTTCGGGTTTTTGGGCTTGAGGGCTCAGGGTTTTAGGGTTTAGGGGTTGAGGTGTTGAGGGGTTTAGGGTTTAGGTTGTTGAGGATGTCGGGTTTAGGGGTTGGGGGGTTTAAGGGTTGAGGGGTGATAGGGTTTTATCCCCTGAGCTCCGAGCCTTGGCGCGATTTTGCGGCCTGGGTTTCTATGAGGTTTTTTCTGGGTATGGGGCTCCAGGTTCAGGGTTCTAGGGATCAGGGGTTTAAACGAGTAATATAGGCCCCTAATCAATAATTAGAATCGGGTCTTGGGGATTATTGTCGCACAAATTGTGTAGGGGCCATAGTTTAGGGTTTAGGGTTTAGGGCAAAGGGTTTATAGGGTTACATGCAGGCCATACCTTGTTGTGGCTCTTGACGGTCGAGCTTCCGATCGGTGCGAGCTATGCATTAAGTTTTAGGCACTGCCGGCGAATTCGCTACACGATCGCAGCTCCCCAAACCCTAAGACCCTAAACCCCTTAACCCCCTAAAAACCTTAAAGCTAAAAGCCCTAAACCCGAAAACCCTAAACTCCTAAACCCTAAGACCCTAAAACCCTCAGCCCCAAAACCCTAGGGAGCTCTCGTGCGACTTGCCTTCTACGGGTAGTTTCATGGGCCCTGAATATGGTCCCTTACCTCCTTTCAAGGGCTCCGAAGCATGGGCCCTCGGGTTGTTTCGGGTATAAGAGGCAACGTCTTAAGGCCCTAGACCCTAAACCCTAAACCCTAAACCCTAAACCCGGGGTATATGAGGGCTACCCTGTTAAAGGCCCATATTTGGGGGACCATGTAACCCTAAACCCTAGGATACCCGTCAGGTCTTCAAGACGGAGCTGGAAGCCGAGAGGATTTGCAGGAGTCTGGGCCTCGCGAGCCTTAAGTTATGGGCCCCGAAATATGTTTGGGGTTTAGGGTTTAGGGTTTAGGGTCTAGGGTCTAGGGTTTGGGGCACTACAAGGAAAATACAGATTCCGAGCCTTAAGGTTGCAAGGTTTTAGGGTCAAGGGCTGGAGACCCAGCAAGGACTCACAGTTTTTCGTTGGCCCCCGTAGGTGGCTCGGACTTCCGGAGTTCAACCCTAAACTCTCCTAAGCCCCAAGCTCAACCATATACCCTAAACCCCTAAACCCTAAACCCTAAACCCTAAACGAAACTCTAAGCCCTAAGCCCAAGCCCTAAGCCCTAAGCCCTAAGCCCTAAGCCCTAAGCCCTAAGCCCTAAGCCCTAAACCCTAAACCCTAAACCCTAAACCCCAAACTAAACCCCAAACCCTAAACCCTAAACCCTAAACCCTAAACCCTAAACCCTAAACGAAACTCTAAGCCCTAAGCCCTAAGCCCTAAGCCCTAAGCCCTAAGCCCTAAGCCCTAAGCCCTAAGCCCTAAGCCCTAAACCCTAAACCCTAAACCCTAAACCCTAAACCCCAAACTAAACCCTAAACCCTAAACCCTAAACCCTAAACCCTAAACCCTAAACCGAGCTGGTTCGGGGCGCAACCGGAGGTGAACGCATCGGCGAGCTTTACGACCGCATCAACCGGGTCGCCAGAGCCACGCTTGGACCGAAGACTACGAGGGCGCCTTCCTTCAGCTGGTCATTTAGGGATTTTGGGGGTTTAGGGTTTAGGGGTTTAGGGTTTCGGGGTTTAGGGTTTAGGGTTTAGGGTTTGGGGGGGTTTGCGGGGTTTGGAGGGTTTAGGGCTTCAGGATCGCTGGGTTTGGGGTTTAGGGTTCGGAGGGTTTGGGGTTTGGAAGGGTGAGGGTAACCTCCCATTCTTGGGCTGCAACCCCGTTGTGCACGGGGTACGTGACAGGACGCGCTGCTGGGTAACCTTTTGTCCCTAGCTTACTCTTGGGTCTAGTTTAGGAGTTGTGGCATGTTGCTCGTCAGCTACCTCAACCCCTGCATCCCCACAAGACACTCTTCAACTACAATACGCCCTTCAACCATCTGAAGCCCTGCCAAGACCAAAGCCTGGCCATAGCCCTAAGCTTTCAATACCTGAGGTTTAGGGCTTAGGGTTTTCAGACCCGACCCTAAACCTCAACCCCTAAACCCCAAACCCCAAACCCCAAACCCTAAACCCTAAACCCTAAACCCTAAACCCTAACCCTAAACCGGACCCCGATCCTAAACCCATGGCAGGAAGTTGGCGGGGTGCTGAAGATCCTGGAAGAGCATCGCCGGGGGCTGAAAGAGTTGAGCCTCCCCGCACTGTGTGAAGGGTTTAGGGTTTAGGGTTTAGGGTTTAGGGTTTAGGATTTAGGGTTTAGGGTTTAGGGTTTAGGATTTAGGGTTTAGGGCTTGGGGTCACGCCCCCCCCGACCCCCACTGTGTGAAGGGTTCAGGGGTTTAGGGTGTAGGGCTTCGGGTTGATCCGGGGGCTGATCTAAATTCTAGATCCGTTTTGGGGCTTGTGGGAGTACCCTAAAGCCTAAACCCTAAACCCTAAACCCTAATAACAGGCAGATGATGTACTCTGGGCGAGCCTATGGGTTCTGTGTGGGTTTCGGGTTCGACTTTCTTTGAGGGGGGCCCTAGGCCCTAAACCCTAAAACCCTAGACCCTACACCCTCAACCCTAAACCCTAAACCCTAAACCCTAAGCCCTAAACCCTAAACCCTAAACCCGGACGTGAAGGACCCCACGCTTGCTCAGCACGCCGCCCCTGTATTCTGAAGCGCCGGGACATTTCAGGTAGGGACTTCCTGGGCCTTAGGGTTTAGTGTTTAGGGTTTGGGGTTTAGGGTTTGGGGTTTGGGGTTTGGGGTTTAGGGTTTTGGCCATTCATACTGGGGGGCCTATCGTACTACTCACCCAAAGGTCCTGACTACAACATGCATTCTGGGGTACACCCTTTCCGGATAAGCCCGTGTTATACCTGGGAAGTCCTCAAAACCCCGAACCCTACAAACCCTATAAGCCTCTAAACCCTGAAAAACCCTATAAACCCCAGAAAATCCTTACAAACCCAATTAAAACTCTCATAAACCCGACATAAAAACCCTTACAAGCCGTATAAAACCCTACAAACCGGCCCAAAGTCTGCGGGGGGGGGGGGGGGGTACTGAGTAGCTGAATGAGTACACTTCACGCTTTTTTGGGATGTCATTATCTCCCTATAGAACGGAAAGTGCACACTTTTTGGGGGGCTTTTGAACTCAGCAACTAGGGGTAGCATCATCACACGCCCCCAGCTTCTTCCGAGCAGTTTGCAGGCGTTGCGGCGGTTGAGGTGCCGCAGCATTTGTTTGAGGTGTAGGGTTCAGGGTTTAGGGTGCAGGGCTCTAGGGCTTTAGGTCGTCAGGGTTCTCGGGCTTTGCGGTTTGATTTTGTTTTGGCTGCAGGTTTGCGGGGTTTTGGGGGGTTAGGGATTTAAGGGCTTTCGGATGTAGGGCGTTAAGGTGTTATAGTCGTCCAAGACTTCAACTTTTTTGGGTCTATAAGTTTGGGGTTTTAAGGGTTTAGGGTTTTTGGGCTGTATGGCTTCAGGGCATTAGGGGCTTATAAGGTTCAGGCTGTAAGTTTAGGGTTAATTAGGAATTTCGGGCTCAGGTTGACTTTGCACAGAGGTGTTGTGTCTCTTTTTTCGTTTCTCTGTATGTTCGGTTGCATGGGGCAGCCCATCGGAGCTTTCGTGGGGGTGCTTTGTCTTCAAGCGCTTGTTTTGCTCGCGCGAAAGTCCCTAAATCCTAAACTCTAAACCCTAAACCCTAAACCCTAAACCCATCATTGGAAGTCGGCCGAGCTGACATCGGAACAGAGCGTAGGTGCGCGTGGGCAGGTTGCCCCAGCTATAGCCGGGTGACTCCGCGTAGGCTGTGCGTAAGCGAGGTTTCGGCTGCTCGCGTGCACCCTCGTATCGCCTGCTTTGCTCTGCACAAAAATGCATTCAGGTTCCTTGGCTGTCTGAAGTGTTATGCCGGGTCGCTGTGAAGAAACAAAAATGAAGTGGCCATAGTCTGGAAGTCGTACTAGATACTGCATGTCCTGCATGTCCATGTTATCTTGAGTTCCTGCGTAGCCCGTGCAGAAGGCCGAGAATATGACGTCGGAGGTTGATCTGAGGTTGCCGCAGCAGCGACACGGGTGATGCTGTTGCACTTGCAACTCTGTGCCGAAACCCTAACCCTAAGCCCAAAACCCTAAGCCCTACACTAGGTTAGGGTTTAGGGTAAATAGGCAACGGTGCTTCCTCTAGTCTCGGGGGTGTAAGGGAGGGGTGGAATGTGTAGGGGCCCTCAGAAGCCCAAACACGCCCCCAGCAACAACAAATATGGACTCCACACCCCTCTCCTTTACACAAGGGTTTAGGGTTTAGGGTTTATAGGGTTTAGGGTTTAGGGTTTAGGGTTTAGGGCTTCTGATGGGATGGGGGCGCGCTTTTTGGAAATCTCATGGCAAGCGTGTTTCCTGATGCTACGGAGGCCCTGACGCTCGAGAGAGACATGCGAAGCCATGCCCTGAGCCGCGCGATGACTCTTTGTGGTACTTTACTGTAACTTTAGATCTAAACCCCTCTAAACCCCTAAACCCCTCAACCCCTAAAACCCCTAAGCCCCCCCAAAAACCCATGCAGCCCAGAACCCCCCTGGTGGGCTTTGTGGTACTTTACTGTAACTTTAGATCCTTACCTTTTTTTGGGTTTGTTGGGTTTCTTATTAAGGCAGCTAAAAGTTTAATTTATAGCTACCCTCCTGAGTGCAGCCAAGGACTCTAAGAAACACTCAACTTGCCCCTTGGGCAGGGGTATGGCAACATCCTCCCTTAAACTCAATTTAAAATCTCCAATTTATAGGCTAAGGGGTATGGGTTTGGGGTATGGTGAATCATTCTTAGAATGACTGTGTGTGTGTGTGTGTGTTTGGGTTTAGGGCTTAGGGTGCAGGGCTTCGGGTGTAGAGCTTAGGGTTGGGGGCTTTAGGGCTTCTTTGGGCATTTTTAGGACTGCCCTTGCTGCGCATCCGAGGTTTAGGGTTCAGGGTTTAGCTTGTTGCTGCAGGCCCACAAACCCCAAAAGCCAGGCAAAAGCGCAGGACGAAACCCCTACTCCTTGCCCCAAGAAGCAAGCCCTAATCAAGGCCCTAATCCAAGACCTGAGGTGAGGGTTTAGGACTCTCAGCCCTCAACCCCCAGACCCTAACTACCCAAACCCCTACGACCCAAAAAGCCTTAAACCCTAAACCCTCAACCCTAAATTTAAATCCTAAACCCTAAACCCTCTTTTCTCATCATCCAAGGCAAGGAGCTCGAAGAGGTTCGAGCCACGCTGGACTCCGTTTGGAGCAAGGCGCCACCCTTTGTAGTTGAGGGTCTTGAGGGTTTCGGGTTCTGGGTTTAGGTTTTAGTTGAGGGGTTTAAGGGTTCAAGGGTCTTAAGGGTTCCGGGGGTTTAAGGGTTCAGGGGTTCAAGGGTTTAGGAGTGTAAGGGGCTTAACGGGTTCCATTTAAAGGGATAAGCGGGGTTTAAGGGTTTAGGGGGTTGAGGCGGTTGAAGGTAGGGGCTTAGGGTTTGAGGATGGGGGCTTTGGAGCTTAGACGGGTTCAGGGTTCACCTAGACTACACGCGGAGCCACAGTTGCAGGTATAGGGTTCTGAGATGAGGACCCTAACTAAACACAAATCAAAGCACCAGCTGCTCCCAAAATCTCCCAAACCTGGGCGTAGGGTTTAGGGCTTAGGGCGTAGGGTTTGGCGTTTAGGGTTTGGGCTACTCCCACAAGGAACAACAGTTGACGAGCCATGCCTTGAAGGTTACCACACTGACATGGGCCTGCAAATTTGGGATCAGCAGAGAGGTACGGAGAGCGCTCGGACACCATGCAGATGCGTCTGGCAGTGATGCAGTCTATGGCCGAGACGTTCAAGCCCAAGCTCTGCGTGGATATCAAGCTGTGCTGGATGCAGAAAGAACTCAGAAGTTCCTCCCACGTAGTGGTCAGTTCGCTGCAGGGCGCTCGGGATTCACTGTTGCAGGCAGTGAAGGTGCGGGAGTGAAAGAGCCGACTGCACCCAGCTAGCCAGATTGATCCCTAAGCCTTAGCCCGAGTCAGGTCAAATATACCCAAAAACTAAACCCTAAACCCCACCCCCCCTGTCCAAAATCACAAAGTCCACTGGAAAGGCCTGCGTGCACTCCATTTCGGGGTTTAAGGCCGCAGTTTTGTTTAGGTTCCCTTATGACCCCCTTTAAACCACGGAGGTGCCCTGTTCATTCCTAGGGTGCTCTGGGTTCTAGATGAGTCTAGATCTACAATCTCTAAAGCCTGAAGGCCTAAACGCGGACTCACGATGGACTCAGGATGAACTGCAAATCCGCTGACAGGTTTTCATTCTTCCACACCACCTAAAATGTCCAAGTCTACATGCAGGAGTATTCTAAATTTGGGTCTCCTTCTATGCTCTACATGCAACTGCCGTGTCAGGAGGGCTTCTGCCCTGCACTCGAAAGCCCAAACCCCCTAAGCGCTAAATCCTAAACCCTAAACCCCAAACCCCAAACCCGAAACCCTAAACCCCAAACCCCTAAACCCTCCAAGCCCTAATTAAGTGCCGGCCGTCGAAAGGCCACGGGAAGTGTCCAAAGCGATACCTCCAAGCGGGGCTACTATTTCAACTACGAAGCACCGGCGTGCTTGCTGTTTTGGGCTTCGGGTGTCCGGACATCCAGAAAACCCAATATAGGGGTCGGAAGATTTCTAGAAGTACTTCCCTTATTGTCCCTATAGAAGCCTGCGATAATCGCCCCCAAAACCCTACTCAAGCCCCTAGATCATGGGCCTATGCTCTTGTCATTCTTCTCTGACTTAAAGCATGAAAAACCGGAACCTTAAACCGTGCAAGTTGTGGCTGTATTTGTTGCGGGTTACGTAGGAATAGGTTTGGGGCTCTTGATTCGGGTCTTCAGGCGCAACTCCTGGTGCAGGGTTTTAGGGTCTGGGGTTTAGGGTTTTAGGGTGGGTCTCTCTTGCTTTCTCATCATAAACCCTAAGCCCTAAACCCTAAACGATCCTAAAGCCCTCAAGTCCTGCGCTCTGACCCAGGGCCCCTATAGACCCTGAACCTCAAGCCCCCTAACCTCCTAAACCTTGGAAACCTTGGGAACATCCCCCACGTTACCAGCAGTCCTTAAGAGGGGTTATCGTGCCCCCGACACGATAACTCCGATTGAGGAGTGGTAGTATTTGGGGGGGGGGGAACATCCCAACCTAGACCTTCAAGTCTAATCTCCTGACCTGCAAGCCGCCGAAGTCCAGGGTTTAGGGTTTAGGGTTGAGGGTTGAGGGTTTAGGGTTTAGGGTTTAGGGCTTATTTGGAGTGGGTCGGGGGGTCGGAATCATGAATATCTGTAGATTATACTCGCCAGTGCCTTTATGGTTCATTCGGGTTTGGAGTTCAGACGGGCGTAGGGCCACGATCGTCCCGAAGCCTGTTTGTAGTCAAGACTTGTAAAGCTGTTCCCGTAGTGCGACCCTGTACCCACTCACAAGCAGAGTTCATTTTTCCTTGCATTGATGGTTGCCTTTCTCCAGCTATGTTGCAACGATGAATCGTAAAATCAATGTGTTGTACGTCTTTACCAGCGGCGTCATGCATGTGTGTTTCTGTGTGTCTCTGTGAGTTTCGGCGTGTGGAAGTCTTAACTTGACGGCGTTCGGCTAACTCCCGAACCCTAAACCCTAAACCCTAAACCCTAAACCCTAAATCAGTTTCATTCGGGATCTCGGGATCCAGAAACAGCCGGAGACCTTTGGCCTGGTTGCTTGGGGAAGGCGCAGAACCCTAGCAGGCGCCAACCCAAAGCCCGCAACCGTGAACCGGTTTGCCTCATTATAGCCCTTATACCACCCCCTTAACCCCCCTTGATACCGCCCTTATCCCCTCCCTCGTCCTTTTTACCCCCCCCCCCCCCCCCGCTTCTTATGTCCCCCTTGTACCCTCCTGCTACCCCCGCCTTGTACGCCACTCCACCTTTACACAAAACATGCGAAATCTTACCAGCACATCTCGTCAGATCGACATGCCGAAGGCAGATGTGAAGGACCGACCTACCGCCCCTGTGAAGTGACTACCCTTAACCCCAAACCCTAAACCCCAAACCCTAAACCCTAAACCCCAAACCCTAAACCCTAAACCCCAAACCCTAAACGGATTTCCGTCCTAGGGCTGCTGATTGCGAGGCCACTGGGGCGTAGAAACCGTGTCACAAGGTAGCGTGGCCTTTTCCCCCCGGGGCCAAGCCCTTTAGCGCCCGAAGCCCAGACGTCGTACTCTGAGTCAAGCTTGAATCTTTCTCCCAAAAGGCTTCACCATAGCCCTAAACCCAAAACCCTAAACCCTCAACCCGAACTATAAACCCTAAATAAACCCCAAACCCCAACCCTAAGCTAAACCCTCGCTCCTCCCCCCGCCACCCCAGAACCATCCCATCCTACCCTAAACCCTAACCCCTAAACCACCCAGAAGCTCATTACCAGGAGTCACTTAGGATCCCTTGCGGGGGCAGATCAGTGGTCTGGGTGGGGGGCGGGGGGGGAGTCACCCCGTATGTACCCCAAAATGCTAAAAACAACTCTGCTAGAAGTTTTCCAGAGGTTTTAGGGTGCAAGGGGGAATTGTTTTAGAAGCACCCCTCCCATCATCAAAGATGAACTCCAGGAGTTTGGAGATCAAGATGATGTCAACACACTGTATGCGGCAGACTCAGCAAGGTCTATAACCAGTGGGTAAGATTTGGGGTTTAGGGTTTAGGGTTTACTGGGGCTTTGGGGACTTGATGGATGCGAACAGTCGGTTTCGAGTAATCAACCCTCCCTAAGTAAGAACTACACACAGAGAGTCATGAGCTGGTAAGTTGAACTACTTGCTGGCTTTTGGTAGGGAACCAGAGAAATAGGTACCTCAACACGCCCCATACATTCCATGGCCGAGATTCTTTGGGTACCGAATTCGCTCATTCCCTGGTAAGAACCAGCAAGGACCACAATGATAGGGGAGTTTCCGGTATTAGGGGTACCTTGTCGGGGTCCTCACTATAGGGGAATCCTACTGTTTGGGGACTTTGGGGACTATGTTCGGGGTCCCGTCGTAAACCCCAGATTATTCATGTTTCGAAGGGTTCCTAACCTAAACCCTAAACCCTAAACCCTAAACCCTTAACCCTATTACAGGGTTAGGGCTTAGGGTTTAGGGTTTAGGGTGTAGAGTTCCTCACATCGCAACTCAGGTTCCCTAAGGGTTCTTCAGAAGGGCCTGGGGAAGCCCCAGCAGACCCTAAACCCTAAACCCTAAACCCTAAACCCCCAACCCCCAACCCCCAACCCCCGAAGCCCTAAGCCCTAAGCCCTAAGCCCTAAGCCCTAAGCCCCAAACCCTCCCGAGCGGTTCAAGGTACAAACCCTGCAGCTTTGGCAATGCTGGTTTGACTAAACACCGAGCATAAAGCACCAGCCCGAAGACACCGAGCGGCACTGACGTAGCAGGCCCTAACAGCCTTAAATCTTCCTCCCTAAACCCTAAACCCCAAACCCTAAACCCTAAACCCGGCACCTGTGAGGAGATGGTTCGGGAAGCCTTGGGTGATACAGTGACCAGGATGCAGCCAGGAAATGTTGAGAAGGGTGGAGGGTTTAAGGCTTTTGTTGTTCGGGGTTTAGGGTTTAGCGTTTAGGGTTTAGGGTTTACAACTGTTATTGTTCGGGGTTTAGGGTTTAGGGAATTTCGGGGTTCAGGGTGCAGCTGATGATGTCTACACTCATGCCAGCTCTTCATCAACCTTGCTGAAGCGCGAGCTCGAAAGCCCTTGTGGCTGCAAGTTCGAGCCCGCGAGCCTACGCATCAGAACAGGTGCGATTCGGGCTAGAGCATAAAAGCGGAACTAGCAACTGAACCAGGACACATCACCCGTGCTGCTGCACCCTCTTTGGCCCTCATGCTGAGAAGGTAGCACTTACGCAGCCTGCTTGGGTAGGAAAACCTGGCTCCTAAGTCTTCGAGCCCAAAGCTTGCCTTTCCCCAATACAGGTTCGGGGTTTAGGGTTCAGGGTTCAGGGTTCAGGGTTCAGGGTTTAGGGTTTAGGGTTTAGGGTTTAGGGCTTAGGGTTTAGACGATGTGCCGGGATCGCCACATGGGGAGTCGTATTTGATATATCATGAACCGGAATCGCCAAATGAGGGGGCGTGTTTGAGAACTCTGAATCGCCAAATGAGGGGCCGCGTTGAAATGTTTGAGCCAACAGTCAAAAACAAAACAACCCCAAAAGCGCGATTTCAAAGTTTAAGATGGGTGATGGGCAAATTTCACCGGCGCCTAGGCGAGAGCACAATTTCAAAGTACCCTCACCCCCAAACAAACACTACCCTCAACCCCAAACAAACACTCGGAGCAATGCAACCCAAAAAGAGCACCCTCAACCCCAAACAACCACTCGGGGTCTAGAACACTTTGAAACTTGTGCCATGTAGAACCCGTAAACCCTTAGATCCCAACCTCCTTCAAGCTGACGCCGAAGCAGTCGATCAAGGGATGACGACTCGTACGAAGGTTGTACCCCTAAAGGTTCCCCTGAATATGCTCCTAATATGGCTTTTTTGCTCCCTTAGGGATCCTGAACCCTAAACCCTAAACCCTAAACCCTAAACCCTAAACCCTAAACCCTAAACCCCCTAGAGTCGAGCGATCCGAAGCCCAGGTTCACTTGCGGCAGCTCGTGTCGGAGGAGCGCGAGCAGCGCGGTCGGGAGCATTCTCAGAGCAGGCCCCGCCTGCAATCCTAGAAGCATGGGCTTCCCTAGTGCGGGGTTTAGGGTTTAGGGTTTGGGGTTTGGGGTTTGGGGTTTAGGGTTTAGGGTTTAGGGTTACTACCCCCTACTAGTAGGTTCCCCCCTTAAGTAACCTTAATTATCCTTAATTATCTCGAAATAGCCTTAATCATGGGGGGAACCTAGGGGGGTAGTGTCGAGGCGGGTAGTAGGGGAACCCTAAACCCTAAACCCTAAACCCATGATATAAAGATAACGCCCTTCCGTCGACCCCGGAGGTCTGAAATTCAGCACCCGAGACTATTCAATGTCATGGAGGACCTTAAGCCCAAAGCCCTACTAAACCCTAAACCCTGAACACTACTAAGTGCTATTACCCTAAAACCCTAAAGCCCTAAAACCCTAAAACCCTGAAACCCTAAAACCCTAAAGCCCTAGAGCCCTAGAACCCTAAACCCTAAAGCCCTAAACCCTAAACCCTAAAACCCTAAACCCTACGCCCTGCTAAGCCCTAATCCCTCAACCCAAAGCCCTACGAAACCCCCTGAGCGAAGAGGGATCCAGGGTATGGGTCGGTTCAGGGTTTGGGGTTTGGGGTTTAATGTTTGAGGTTTGGGGTTTAGGGTTTGGGGTTTGGTTGAAAGGTTCGGGACTAGAGGCTTAGGTTTCTGCACGACGGCTTGGGCGGCGTAGTGTTTATGGAGTCATGAGAACCACAATACTACAGGCGTCAAAATAAGTACTACCCCTGTCTAACATAAAATAACTATACTACAATCATCCCCAAAACCCTGTTCCAATCACTAAGGCCCCTACAGTAGGGGCCCAGGTGAAGGTGGGGAGGCTTTGTGCCTGTCAGCCACGAGAGGCACCAAATGGATGCCATGGCTCGGGAGATCAACACGATCCAGGTCCTGTTGCGCGAGGCGGCGCTTAATGCGAAGAACCATTCACCATGCCCCCAATACCTTTGGGCTGTTCCTGCTTATACCAACAGTCCTTAAGAGGGATGATAGTAGGGGGGGGTACTATAATCCCTATTAAGGACTGTTAGTATAAGCGGGAGCATCCCAACCAATACTGCTTGCCAAATAAAAGCGGAATATAAAGAAATATTTTACATACCCCGTAGTTTCTGTGAAGGGGTATGCCCAAGGGGTATGTGGAATATTTTCGTAGACCAATGGAAAGCCCAAAATTGTTCAGGGTGTTAAGGCTGAGACGCTGGCTAAGGGTCCACTGGTTAAGGTTTAAGGTTTAGGGCTAAGGGTTACACAGGGTTGTGAGAGCTTTGGGAAGGCAGTGCAGAACTTACAGAACATTTGCTTGAAGACTCATGGGCAGCTACATTTCTGTAGCGTACTTCTTGCCAACTTGCCAAGCTGTGACTACTTTTTGAGCTCTCGGTGCCCAGCTCGAGTATGCATTGGCTTCGTGGCGCACCCGACAGCAGAAGAGCAGGGTCGTGGCCTGAAGCAAACCTTCCTTTTCATCTACATGGTTCAGCATTGGCGTCTTCGACATGCAACCCTACACTCTTTTTTGGACCCTACCTCCTAAGCCCTACTGAAACCTTAGCTTGAAAATCCTTGCCAACCCTTCGCCCTTTCATTCCTGCCCTAGACCCCTTGTCGCAAGCCCCCCCCAAGCCCCCAAGCCTCCAAGCCTTAGGGATTCTTGGGAGTAGTTGTTAAGTTTCGGGCACTGCAGTTCCGCAGAAAACAGCTCAAACTATGATTTTTGCCAGGGTTTCCAAGTTCGGTGTAGAAGCCCCCAAGCCCTTCATCACTTGAGCCCCAAGCCCTTCAGCCAAAGCCCTGCCATACACAGGCGTCCGCCGGTGGCAAGGCCACTAGTATGCCCCTTCACGCGCCTGTGGTTTAACATTTAGGGGCTTTCTTGTGGTTGAGGATCCGGGGGTTCGGGCTTGAGTGTTTCGGGTTTAGGGAGCTTACAGTTTAGGGAGCTTACAGGGTTTGAGGCTCAGGGCCTGTGATCTGGGATTTGGGCTTTACGGGTTTGTGTTTAGGGGTGTGCTTCAGGGGCCCAGCAGCCTTTTGAAAAGAAAGGTTTCCTTCAAGATGACCGATCTAAGATGATCACCACAG
Organism: Symbiodinium natans; assembly: GCA_905221605.1. Taxonomy (NCBI): domain Eukaryota; class Dinophyceae; order Suessiales; family Symbiodiniaceae; genus Symbiodinium; species Symbiodinium natans. Next base: position 470,540 of record CAJNDS010002213.1, on the reverse strand, counting down.
GCTCAGAGCAACTCAGGAAATGGGTCAACGCATGCATCTTCCCTCCCAGCCCAAAACCCTACACCCCAACCCCTAAGCCCCAAAGTCCTAAACCCCAAAACCTAAACCCTAAACCCTAAACCCCAAACCCTAAACCCCAAACCCTAAACCCAAAAATCCTATCCCCAAACCTTAGACCCCAGGCCCTAAGCTCCCAAGATCCATTTAGTACTCAGAGCCTCGAAGCTTCTAATCGCCTCAGAGCTCCATGCCCACGCTACCCCCTAAACCCTAAACCCTAAACCCTAGACCCTAAACCCTAAACCCTAAACCCTAAACCCTAAACCCTAAACCCTAAACCAACAGAAGTGGGTGTTGCATGTTTTTTTTGCGGGGGAGCTTTAAGCCCAATCCAGCAAATGGTATGGGTGGTCCTCTACATGTTGTACTTAACATTGTATAAACTCCATTGTTGTGTCCTCGATGTAAAGCACTTACCCAACCATTCAACCCAATACACGCATTATACGATTTACACATATTTATTTGCATTCTGCATTCATTCATTCGATCAAAGTTCAAAGGGGTCTTCCCGTTGGCCCACAGGGCGGTGTGGGTCGCCTCGCAGACCGGAACCCAAACCCTAAATCCTGAGCTGAAAGCCCTAAACCCTAAACCCTAAACCCTAAACCCTAAACCCTAAACCCTAAACCCTAAACCCTAAACCCTAAACCCTAAGCCCTAAGCCCTAAACCCTAAACCCTAAACCCTAAACCCTAAACCCTAAACCCTAAACCCTAAACCCTAAACCCTAACCCTAAACCCTAAACCCTAAACCCTAAATCCTAAACCGAAAACCCTAAACCGCAACTAGGGTTTGTCCAAATGGTGGGGCCCCCGCGATTCTCCACAAAAGAACCCCAAACTAGAACCCTGTACTTTGGGATGTTCCCCTTAGTACTAACGGTCCTTAATAGGGATTATAGTCCCATAGTAAGGACTGCTAGCAGAAGGGGAAACATCCCAACCTATACTGCTATTGGGTCATTCCTAGGAACCCTTAAGGGAAATCTACTTGTCGGATCCTTGAAGAGAGCAGCCAAGAGTGCCCAAAAGGGCATGACGCTTCGTTTATGTCTTTCTTCTTGTTTTGCGGGGTTTTGGGCTCTGGCTTTGGGATGCATGGGCCCTATAAGCCCTTTCTAAACCCTAAACCCTAAACCCGAAACCCTAAAACCCAAACCTGCAGGGCTACGGCCGGGCCATGGCCGAGAAGAGTGATCGCTGGGCGAGCTGACCTCCGGCCTTGGCTCGGGGTTGAGGGTTTAGGCGTCAGGGTTTAGGGTTCAGGAGTCAGGAGTCAGGGTTTAGGGTAGTAAACCACAAACCCTGGCCCCAAACCCTTGCTACAGGCAACTAAGGCAGCGCTTGTTGTAGGGGGGGCGGATCCCTCAATGCCGGTGATTCAGCCTACGCCTCCCTTCTCCGGGACGTGGCCATTGGTGTTAATGAACCATGCTTGCTTGGAGGTTCATGGGTAGTTGTAGTTAGGGTTTACAAGTATGGCAGCTACTTTGACCTAGTTCAGGAAGCTTGTGACCCCACTTCTCGCTGCCCATGAACCGCCGAGCACCCGCGCTCGGAAGAGTTCTGACGGTTCAGGCTGTAGGGTCTAAAAGGCTTGAATCACAATTCAGTTAATGTAGGATAAAGACAGGGCCAAAGAACTCTTATGGCCGTGCTTTCTCGGATCGACCTTTGGATCCGCGTCAACGAATTGCTTGGCCAAGTGGCACAAAAATCAGGAGCGTCGGAAGAGCTCTGAAGCCTCAGGCGCCCCGAGCCCGAAACTCCTGAGCCCGAAACCCTGCATCCTAAACCCTAAACTCTAAACCCTGAACCCTGAACCCTAGACCCTATCAAAGTCTACAGCGCTGACACCTAATCCTGGCCGACTCTTTAGGCCGTTCAGCCCCTAAACCCTTAACCCTAAAGCCTAGAACACGCACTGGTTGAGCCGAAGAAAGCAGTTGGATCATCAGGGCCACATCGCACAGCGGGAGTAGCCCTAGCTGGCTAACATGTCCACGGGTCGAGTCTAGGGCGTTACAGAGACTGTAACTCTCATCCAAGAGGGCTTAGGGTTTAGGGTTTAGGGTTTAGGGTTTGGGCCTTAGGGAAGACCGTTAGGGGATTAGGGGTTCAACGCCGAACGCTTCCCTCCACGTCCAGCGCCCGCCATGGCGAGCCAGCGCGCCGCATCAAAGCGGAAGGCAAAGCAAGGAGTGGTCATGACACGGAAAGAAGCCTTACTTGCTCACTTAGGGTTTAGGGTTTAGGGTTTAGGGTTTCGGGTTTAGGGTTGCTCACTTAGGGTTTAGGATTTAGGGTTTCGGGTTTAGGGTTTACGGTTGAGGGTTGAGGGTTTAGGGTTTGGGATTTAGGGTTTCGGGTTTAGGGGTTAGGGTCAAAACGCATGGTCCCTTTTTGGGGTTGCTATTATAAGGCGGCCCCTATTATTTAAGGTACCCAAAAAGGGAGGAGAACTCAGAGAACCGACCATTTCGTAGTAGAGCACGTAGCCTTTCATCTTTTTTGGGGTATTATTCATCCCTAAATAATAGACCAAGATTAACCTTCACTGCTTCTGGGATAGTGGACAACTAAGCTGATAAGAGGAAAGAAACCCTAGACGCTAAACTTCCCCACAGGCTTCCGGTGAAGGCAAAGAATCAATCCTCATGTGAGTAAAGAATGCAGTAATAAGGACGCATCGATGCAAATACTCATACCATACATAAGTATCCATACAGAATATGTTACGAATGTAAGTAGATAATTGCAAATACGTGTGTATATGTATATGTTTATATTTATTTATTTCTAACAATAATACATATATATATATATATATAGTGTTGCTTTGCATGAAGCAGTGCTTCAGGGCAAGATGCGGGGAGGTCGCTGAAGCTCTGTGTAGTTCGCGGTCTAGATGCTAACAATATCCCCTGTATGTCGACCCTCTCGCCCGACAGCCCTAACCCCCCACACCCTGGGTGCGCTTGGCCAGGACAGAATGCAGCGACCGCCAACCCCGAGAAGGAAAACTTGCCTGAAGAACGCTTGGTGGGGGCCGCGCGTTGGCAAGCGGCTGTAGGATTTAGGGTTTAGGGTTTAGGGTTCTAGGACCCGGAGTAGGCCCTTATTTTCCTTTTCTAGGGTTGAGGTTCCCCTATAATCCCCTTAAAACCAACATGGGCACCCGTGTTTATGCCTAGGTTACTCCTGGGTCTAAGTAGGACGTGGTGTTTAGGATGTAGCAGGTTGAGGGTTTAGGGGTTGGCTACGGCCCTCCCCTTGCCTTCTTAAATTGGCAGAAGTGGAGTGCATAGTCCTTCTTGGGTACCCTACACAAATTAGGGTTTAGGGTTTAGGGTTTAGGTAAAGGCCCCGTGTTAGCAAAAGGACTACATATCCGCAGGGAACCCATGAAGCGCGCAACCGCGGTGCAAGCTTTACAGGTTTGCACCCCCAAATCCTGAACCCCCCAACGTCCTGCTCCCTAGGGTTTAGGGTTTAGCTTCCTGAACCCCCATCCCGCTTCCCTTCCCAAACATTGAAATCTGTGTCGTCAAGGCCTTTAGAAAGCCAAGCTGAACAGCCACCAACACAGGAGCCTTTGTCATTTCCCTGACCACCCCCTCACAATCCCTTCGGCATTCTTATGTCGACTACCCATACTCATTCTAGAGTCCCCAAACCCCCCTACCCCTAAACCCCAAACCCTAAACCCCATGCCCCAAACCCCTAGACCCTAAAGATTGAGCCCATGATTGCCCGTGAGCCCACCGAGATCTTCGATCAAGTGGTGCAAGGAGTGCTAAAGGCCAGGCTTCTGAGTCTGTTGTAGAGTTAGGGTTTAGGGTTTAGGGTTTCTGCCGACATTGTTGGATCTGGGAGAACTCAGCTTGGGGTGCTACAGGGTAAGTGGAGCCCTTCACCAGACCCTTCTTGGTGGACGGAGACGGGGTCTCCATCGTGCAGACTCCAGAGTCTTCTAGGATTTCTCCCTCAACTCCAGCACAGAGCTTCCAAGACCCCTACTTACAGACTGTGTCCTGACTCACATTGGAAATGTATAATTCTTTGGAAGCTCTTGCTGCTCAGCGAAAATCCCTGAGCCCCAAACCCTAAACCACAAACCCCCTGCATCCCTGATGCCCTATATACCCCCTGCCAGTCGCCTCCCCCGACAGCTGCTGGCGTGCCGCAAACGGTGATGGAGGAGCGGGGACACCGGGAGAAGCACTCACCCCAAACCCCAACCCTCAACCGCAAACCCCTACACCCCTGATCCCCCTATATACCACCCAAAACCCGAAGCTCCTGAGTTCTGAAATCTCTGAGTGTCTGAGCTCTTGGGTGTTCTTATTAAACCCCACTCCAAATCCCTAGGACTATTCAGCTCGAAGATAGAGTCCCTAATCCCTAACCCTAAGCCCTGAGAGTCTGAGTTCAAGGTTAAATTTAGGGTTTAGGGTTTAGGGTTTAGGATTTAGGGTTTAGGGTTTAGGGTTTAGTTTGGAGTTGGTGCTCAGTTTGAGGGTGGAGTTCAGAGCTTGCGGAACCCTGTATCCAGCCCCTTAAAGTCGAGTTAAAGGTTTAGGGTTAGGGTTTTTTGGGGTTTAAGGCTTCGGGTTTAGGATTTAGGGTTTAGGGTTTAGGGTTTAGGGTTAGTTCCCAGGCTGTCGACCCCAGTTTTTTTTTTCTTTGGGGGGGGGGGGGGGGGGGGGGGGGGTTAGGGTTTAGGTTTTTTTTTCTGGTTTGCGGGTTTAAGGGTTGTAGGATTCGGGGGTTTTATAGGGTTTTAGGGTTTAGGGCTTTAAGGGGTTTTATAGTGTTATTACGGGGTTTATAGGGTTTTCTAGGGTCTTAGGGTTTTAGGGCCCCTGGGCCCTGCACCCGGAAAGCCCTGAAAGCCCCGCCGCAGGTACTCTGCGGCCTCCACCCGCGATACCGCGACTGGGCGGAGTTCCGTGCCATGAAGGTGCTGCGCCTTCTGTGTCGGTTTAGGGTTTAGGGTTCAGGGTTTAGGGTTTAGGGTTTAGGGCTTAGGACACTTGAGATCTTTATGTTGGCTTGTTTTGGCGGAGGTGGATATGAGGGGCAGAGGGGGGGGGAAACTCCACACCTCAACCCTGAACTCCCAACCCTAAACCCCAAACCCAAAACCCAAAACCCTACCCACCTCAACTCACAACTGCCAAACGTAGCTTCAAAACAGCGGAGAGCAGACCCCCGTGTCCAGGCAGAGGAGAAGCGACTGCAAGAGGAGCTGGAGAGCCTCAAGAACAAGGTTGGATAGGGTTTAGGGTTCAGGGTTCAGGGGTTTAGGGTTTAGGGTTTAGGGTGTATAAAGGGTATAGGGTTCTGCCCGTCCGAGGAGGAGGTTTGTTGCTTGTCTGGATGCAGTCTGTCGATGACACCCAATGGACCCTACATAGACAATCTGCTATTTCCTTAAGACCCCCCCCCCACAAATAAAGAAAAAACATCCTTATATTGCCCACGAATAAAGCTGACTTTTCTTAGGGTGGTGCAAGACCAAGAGAACCCCAAGACCTCAAACCTAAACAAGGCCCGCACTTCATTAGATTCGTCATGAGATCCCCAGGTGCGCCACAAGGCTAAGCCCTCACGAACCGCCGTCGCACCTTTTGAGTCTTCTCCTTAAGTCCTAAGCCCACTGAACCGAAACCCCCTAAACCCCTTAAACCGCCCTAAAACCCAACAAACCCTAAACCGCACAAACCTCCAAAATCCCCCAAACACCCCTAAACCCCCAGAACGCCCCAAACCCCCTAACCCCCCCAAAACCCCTAAAAAGCAACCAAAACCCCTTGAACCCCCCTGAAACGCCTGAACCCTAAACCCTAAGTACGTAAGTCCATTTATCACGACACCCTTAGATCCTCAAGATCTACCCCGGATGTCCCCGAAGGGCAACTCAACAGTGAAGGCTTAGGGTTTAGGGTTTAGGGTTTAGGGTTTAGGGTTTAGGGTTTAGGGTTTAGGGTTAGGAGTTCAGGGTTTAGGGTTAAGAGTTCAGTGAAGGCTTAGGGTTTAGGGTTAGGAGTTCAGGGTTTAGGGTTTAGGGTTTAGGGTTTAGGGTTTAGGGTTTAGGGTTTAGGGTTTAGGGTTTAGGGTTTAGGGTTCAGGGTAGGATGGTTCGGGGGGGGACGGGGGGGGGAGGGGGGATGGCGGGTTTGACAGAGTTTAGGGTCTGGGGTTTAGGGTTTTTCGGGCTTGTGGTTAGGGTTCAGGGTTTAGGGCTTAGGGGGGTGGGGGTTGCAGAAGATGTTCGTTTAACCCTAAACCCTAAACCCTAAACCCTAAACCCTAAACCCTAAACCCTAAACCCTAAACCCTAAACCCTAAACCCTAAACCCTAAACCCTAAACCTGAACCCTGAACCCGAAGCCCGAAAGCGTCATCTGCCTCGCAGTCGTCCAAGCAGCCGGACGCGAGACGCACACGAAATCCCAAAGACATCAAAGTAGACACCAAGGCGCGAAGCGGGTTTGCGGCCTGTAGGGTTTAGAGTTTAGGGTTGTGAGGTTCTCGCCCCCCCCCCCCGGGTGTCGCAGATTTTTGGGGAAGGTGTGTTTGTTGTTCGAAAGATTCTGGGAAAACCTCCCTTAGCATGCTGGAGCAGTTGATGCCACCAGTTCCTTTGTAGCCCTGTGTTGCCCTTGTGTTTTGTTTTGAGTTCTAAGTCCCCTTAAAACAGCAACCCACCCCCAACAGGGTAGTTTAGGGTTTAGGGCTTTTAGGGTGTAGGGTTTAGGGTTTAGGTACCCTTTTAGAAACATTTTGCTACGGCACCTCTCAGAAAATTTCCAGGGAGACAAGGGTTCCTCGTGCTGGGGCTTGCTCATGCCAAAGCCCACAGCCCTAAGCCCGCGCTAGACCTCCAAAGTATCCCATGAAGGTACTCTTAGGCCCATACCCCTAGACCCTAAACCTTACACCCTAAACCCATATGAAGGGGTACCTAACTAGGCTTTTTGTAGGGTTTCGGGTTTCCTTAGAAGCGCATTGAAACGAAAAAGGGCACCCTTTTCATTCCTAGGTTCATCTTGGGTCTAGTATGTGGATTAGGGTTGAGGGTTCAGGGGTCGGCAGGCTCGCATGTTGCAGCTGGGTCCACGGGCAGAAGGTTTTCTCAGGGTTTCCAGGTCTCAGGGCTTGCAGATGAAGATGCAGACCTTGGGGGATTTGATCCGGTCCCTTGGTGTGTTCAAGTGGAGGTTCTATTCGGCAATATTCTTCACGGGGCTTTCAAGTTGGGGCAACGGTCCACCACTTCAGCTTCTTATGCTCGGAACCTCCATCCCAATTCCCAAGTCCATCCCAAATTCCCAAGTCCATGAACCCTAAACCCTAATTCCTAACCCTAAACCCTAAACCCTAAACCCTAAACCCTAAACCCTAAACCCTAAACCCTAAACCCTGCATAACGAAGCACGCGACAACTCTGGAGGCCAAGGACTCGGGTGCCGGGCTCAGCGTCGGGTAGAGGGGGTCTTGGAGTTGACAGTTCAGGATCGGGTTTAGGTATAGGGTTTAGGGTTTAGGGTTTAGGGTTTAGGGTTTAGGGTTTAGCGTTTAGGGTTTAGGGTTGCGGGCTAGTGTTTAGGGGTTCGCCTGGGACCGCCCCCAAAATAGCCCGTAAGAACAGCCCCATGTATCCCGACATTCAGGGGTACACAGACCATTGCTCTGCATTTTTTTTGGGGGGGGGGGGGGGGGGGGGAGGGCGTAGGTCTTGCTACCGAAGCTGGAAGCATTTGGGAAACATGCTGTGTGAGCAAGCCGCTGCAGCTGTATTTCCATCACAGGGTTTAGGGTTTAGGGTTTAGGGTTTAGGGTTTGGGGCTACTGGATGGTCTCGCGGTCCCGTTGTGTGTTGGTGCGCAGGGTACTGATTTGAGCTTTCAGGGCAGGCTCCCGCAGCCCAAACGCCCTAACAGCCACCGGGCCCCCGCTTGCCCTAAACCCGAAAACCTAAGTTCCCCTTTTTGGGGTACTCTTGGTTCTATATCATGGTAACTAAGAGGTCTAGAACAAGCAACTTGGACCAGCTTGGGGCCCCCACAAAAAAACGGATCCACAATTCTAGTGGTTTTTTAAACTCTATCTCAGGGGGCTGCAGCCCGCCCTCCTCTCCGAAAACCGTTTAGGGTTCAGGGTTTAGGGTTTATTGGACCATCTCGACTCCTTTTTGGTGTGTGCGTTGGGTGTTCGATAGGGCTGTGGAAGGGCTTTGGCCTCCAGTGTTGGTACAGGCCCGTGTCTCTCTCTCGCGCTCTCGCTCCCGCTCTCGCTCCCTCGTACTCGCTCCCTCACTCAAACCCTATGGTTTCCTGGGTGCTTCGTGGCCGCAGGCCCCCCCCCCTCCCCGTCGCCCTCACATTGTGTACTGAGTGTGCAGCTAGGAGCCTAAATAGGAGCCTAAACACCCTCAAACCCCTAACCCCTCAGCCATAAACTCCAAACCCCAACCCTAAACCCTAAATCCCGAACCCCTAAACTCCGAAACCCTAAACCCCAAACCCGAAATCCCAAACCCCAAACCCTAAACTCTAAACCCTACATCCCTGAACCCCTGAATTCTGAGACTCTGTGAGAGGCTCAGGCGACGGGACGATCAGCCCCATCGGCGAAAAAGCGGGTTCCGCCGCCACGGAGGAGCTTGAGGCGCGCTGCCCCCCCCCCCCTCCCCCACAGAGACCAGCAGCTTGGGGCCTTTTAGGGTTTAGGGTTTCGGGTTTAGGGTTCCAGGGTTTCAGGGTTTAGGGTTTAGAAAGTTTAGGGTTTAGGGTGGTTTGTAAGTTTCAGGGTTGAAGGGTTGGATCCCTGAGGCTTTTGAGGGCTCTTCAGAGGTTTGGGGTTTAGGGTTTAGGGTTTAGGGTTTCGGGCTTAGGGTCTATAACACCCCGTCATGTCCTTTGCTTTTTGGTTTTGGGGGCTAAAATACAAGAAGGGTGCGGTTGTGCAGACTTTCCACAGGCTTGTGACGGACCAGGCCTCAATCCTAAGCTATAAAACCCTATGATCCCTATAAAGGTTATAAGGGCCCATGAGAGGGCTTAGACCTCCCCTTTCGGCCTTTCAGTACCTCCAGAAGGGTTTGCGGTGTAGCAGGAGTGTAGGGCTAGTTCCATGGTCCCTAGTATGGGCCTCGATTGGGGACCCCTTCTATACCCCCTCATAGCCTCTACAACCCAAGGGCCAGTACTTCAGAACCCGTAAAAGCGGGAAAGCATGTCACTGCCCTTAGATAACAAGTCAAGAGCGTGCAGGGCTTTTTGTGGGGCCCTAAAAAAGGGGTGTACAAGTTCAACCAACAGCTTTTAGTGAAGCCCCGCGGCGCCTTAACCCCTAAACCCCTAAGCCCCCGAACCCGAAACCCTACTAAGCCGTAAACCCAAAACCGTGAACCCTAAACCCTAAAACCCTAGCAGAACCCTTTTGGGAAACGCAATACGGAGCCTTGTAGGGACCATCGTGTCGAACAATCCCCGGCTGCCAACACAACTTAGATGGCCGCCCCGCAAACATCGGCGATGGGTTCACCTGGGGATGGAGCTTAGGGTTTAGGGTGTAGGGTTTAGGGTTCAGGGTTCAGGGTTTAGGGTTTAGGGCTAGGGTCTAGGGGGATATGAGTTTTTGGGGCAGTCAGGGGTTTAGGTCCACAGGCTACGTAGGGCCTGCTACTTCTAGATTCAGTGTTTGGGTTTAGGCTCTAGGCTGGGGGGTTTAGAGGTTGGGCTTTAGGGCCCTTATCAAGCATATGCTGTGTCAGGACTGATGCTGGCGCTGAGGTGCACGAACACAAGGCAGGCGCTCTTTACAGCACTACCTCAAGCAGACCTTTGACCACCAGACATTAACCCCAAACCCTAAACCCTGCAGAAGCCTCTAATCTTAGGAGAATTCGCGCGACGTCTCACCTTTCCGTGAAGAGCCCTCCGCAATGCGGAGTGCCAGCGCTGCAAGAGCACGAGGGCAAAGCTGCAGAATTCAGGATCTTAGTGGTGTAGTCAGGGCGTGAGACCTAAACCCTAAATCCTAAGCCCTAAGCCCTACTAAATCATACTAAAGCCTTTGTGGAGTAAACCCGAAGCTTGAAGGTTTCTTGAGTACGAGAGTCTATCAACGAATTGCCAAGTTGACATGCCCGGTTTAGGGTTTAGGGCTTTAGGGTTCAGGGTTCAGGGTTTGGGGTTTCTGTGCGGGTCAGAATGCAAACAACAAAAAGCAAGCACCCATTCTTGCCAAGATCGCCCCCCCCCCCCCACCCGCGCCCCTTGCAGGCTTTCACCCTCAAGACACCACGGTTTAGGGTTTAGGGTTTAGGGTTTAGGGTTTAGGGTGTAGGGTTTAGGGTTTAGGGTTTAGGGTTTAGGGTTTAGGGTTTAGGGTTTAGGGTTTGGGCTCCTCTGGCCAAGCCATGGCCCAGCTCGCGATGTACAATGCCCCGGCGCTCCCGGCGCTGCCCGCGCACGCCGTAGGGGCCGCTGAGACGTGGGCAGGGGTTTAGGGTTTAGGGTTTAGGGTGTAGGGTGTAGGGTGTAGGGTTTAGGGTTTAGGGTTTAGAAGTTCAGGGTTTAGGGTTTAGGGTTTAGGGTTTAGGGTTGTTGCGCGGTAAAGTTCCTTAACCTAGCGCCCGGAGTAGGCCCTTATTCCCTTTGTTTAGGGGCTTCGGTTCCCTTATCATCCCCTTCAATCCAAAACGGGTGCCCTTTTCATTCCTAGGTTCCTTGAACCGGAAACCCTCGTTGAGAGGGTCTATATTCCCAAGGGTCCCCCGAATTTCTATCCCTTGCAGAGTGGCCCTAAACCCTAAACCTTAAACCCTAAACCCTAAACCCTAAACCCTAAACCCTAAACCTGACAAAAGGGGCCAGGTTGTAAGGGTTGGATTCTGGGGCCTCATTCTCGCCGAGGGGGGCGGGAGGTCGCAGCTTCGGTGCTTGGGGATTTCGGTCTCGAGGCGCCGGGATACTTGGTTTAGGGTTTAGGGTTTAGGGTTTAGGGTGATAGGGTTCAGGATGACTTCAGGGTTCAGTGTTAGGATGTTTGAGGTTTGCGGGGCGCGAACGACCAAGGCTCCTCCATGGGCAAGCTACAACACGCGTGTCAGCATGCTGAGGTCGGGAAGACTGCACTTGGAGGTTCAGGGGTATTTAGGATTTAGGGTTTAGGGTTTAGGGCTTAGGGTTATTTATAGCTAGGCTACGTACGCTTGTAGGGAAATAGGGTGTCTAGTAGGGTTTATCACGATGCATGGCTTGGTGTACAGGCTTGGGAGTTTGGGTTGAAGCTTGAACAGCCCCCCCCCGGCCGCCCCCCCCCCCCCCCCACCCCAAACCGTAAGCCCCAACTAAACCCCGCACCCGTATAAACCCCTAAGCCCCCACACCCTGAACCCCCAAACCCACAAGCCCCAAGTTACTAAAACCCCTAAAGCCCTATAAACCCCGCAATTACACCCAAAAAAGCCCACTAAGTTGCCTTATCACCCAAAACTCCTAAACCCTTGACCCTATCAACCCTAAACCCTTCCACGCCCTCCAAAGCGGCGGGGTCTCCTCAGGTCCATGAAGTCGCGTTTCGGCCACATGGATGGCGAGGCATGGCCCACAACAGGGCTTGGAGAGGTTTCGGGCCTCGAGGTTATGGCTTAGGGAGGCTTATAGGGTTTAGGGTTAGGGTTTAGGGTTTAGGTTTTAGGGTTTAGGGTTTAGGGTTTAGGGTTTAGGGTTTAGGGTTTAGGGTTTAGGGTTTAGGGCTCAGGGAGGCTTAGGATTATAGGGCTCATAGGGCTTAGGGTGCTTTAGGGCTCAGGGAGTTCGGGCTGGTCTAGGGATGTTGGGGGTGCAGGGGCTTAGGTCTTGGGCTTGTTTAGGGTTCAGGGGCTCAGGGCTTAGGGATGTTTGGGTTTAGGCTTAGGGTTTAGGGTCTAGGGTTTAGGGTTTAGGGTTTAGGGTTTAGGGTGTAGGTCTTATGGCAGATGTGATGGAAGATGCTTCGATGGCTGTTGCAATGCTTTATTAATTCGGGCTCTAACAGATTCCTTAGCCAAAACTCATATATTCATCCTTACACCCTGAACCCTTCCGGCAATTCAAATCCCAAGGACATACACTCAAGGAGAGTCGCTGCCCAAAGGGCACCCGCATGTACGGTAGTGCGGCTGAAGCTGAGGTTCTTGAAGCCCGAAGCCCAAGCCCCAAACCCTACCCAAAACTGCAGTGTTTGAGCCATCGGCTTATATGGGGGATAGAGGGGTCGAGATTTCAACCCTAAATCACTAAACCCTAAACCCTACACCCCTAAAACCCCACCCCCTACGGTAGGGTCATATGACTCGCCCAGCCGCGCGTGAATTTCGCGGCCAGGGGCTGGGGCCTGCTAGAAACTCGCAAGAGCTCTTCAGAGCCCTACCCGGTGACCCTCAACTTCTGCACTTCAAGCCCTAAACCCGAAACCCGAAACCCGAAACCCTAAACCCTAAACCCTAAACCCTAAACCCTAAACCCTAAACCCTAAACCCTAAACCCTAAACCCTAAACCCGAAACCCCATGCCCAGGTGTACGCTCCCGGCCAGAATCCGGGTTACTTCAACCCCTGGGTGATGATGCCCCACCAGATCCCCAGTTGAAGCTATGGGTATTTGGGGATTGTTCCGTTCGAAGGATTCAGGGTTTAGGGTTTCGAGGGTTTCGAGGGTGAGGGTTTAGGGCTTAGGGCTTAGCGTTTGGGGTTTAGGGGGCTTCTCTGGAGTTCTTTTCGTTTTTGAAGGAGGACCTGGGGTGGGCTACTAGGTTTTGCAAGCATAGTAAAGTCTGGGGCTCTCAGGGAGTCCTTGAACTACGGGCGACCGGCCCTTGTTTTTTTGTGATTAGGGTATGAGGTTTAGGGTTTGGGGTTTAGGGTTTAGGGTTAGGGTGTTTAATAACTAGGAAGCAGGCCCTTGTTCCCTGTTTGAGGGTTTGGGTTTCCTTACAAGCCCCTTCAAAAACCAAAAAGGGCGCCCTTTGTGTTGTCAGGTTTTTCTTGGGTCTAGATAAAGGTACAATGCACTCTCTTCTGTAGTACAACGCGAGCATCGAAGGCGGGCTAGTAGATTCGGTTCTCCTTGGTAGCTGAGTGGGGCCCTTCTGCCCTTTTAGTGTTCCCGAATAACAGCAACCAACACCAAAGAGGGTACCCTTATTGTACTATGGCTGCTGGGCTACCAAGACGCTAGGCTTGGAGAAACTCCCTTGTTCTTCAAGTTTCCTTAAGCCAGTTTAGGGCTCAGGGTTTAGGGTTTAGGGTTTAGGGTTTAGGGTTTAGGGTTTAGGGTTTAGGGTTTAGGGTTTAGGGTGCTGGGAAGACACCCCTTTGAACGAGTCTAACCGAGGCTTGCGAATCGACGCCCGGTTTCGGGCTTGGGGTTGGACACTGGTGCCTACGATCTATCTGAGGGTAGTTTCATGTGGCCCCCAACCTCCTTTAAAGGGTTCTAGTTCCCCTTAGAATGAATCTACCCAGGGCAGCCCTAAACCCTAAACCCTAAACCCTAAACCCTAAACCCTAAACCCTAAACCCCACATCGGAAACACTTGGCAGCCGTAAACCACGAAGCCAAACCGTAGAACCCAGCAGCCAGAGCTGGAGGACGCGACCTGCGCCAAACACACCGAATCTTGGATGTTTTGCAGGGTTTAGGGTTTAGGGTTTCGGGTTTCGGGTTTCGGGTTTAGGGGATACTTGTGTGGGTTTAGGTTGGGATGTTCCCCCTTATACTGGCAGTCCTTAGTACGAATCCCAATTAAGGACTCTTTGTATAAGGCTTAAGGGGGAACATCCCAAGGTTCTGGGCTCAAGCTGTAGAGCTTCTGGGCTTCAGTCTCTCGATGTCTGCAGGGACCCTCAACTCAGCAAGCCTCCCCTAAACCCTAAACCCTAAACCCTAAACCCTAAACCCTAAACCCTAAACCCTCTATTAAACCACAAGATCCCTCTCACCCCTTTTTCCGGGTAGTTGGGAGGGGCGAGGGGGAGGGGGGGTCGGGGAACTTTCCCATGTCAAACATGCCAGCCTACGACCTCCTAAGCCCTAAACCCGAAGCCCTAAATCACCGAGGCAGTATGGAGGTCCGTGGCCGACGGCTCCGCAAGTTCAGATGCCGGCTGGTCCCCGCCAGGGTGCCTGGGTACAGGCCGCGCAGAAGTTAGGGCCCTGAGTCGCCCTATAGACCTGAAACCCCTAAACCCTCGTAAGCCCTTAGCCCTGAGCCTGAAAGCCCTAAATCCTAAACCCTGAGCCTCCCGAACTCTAGACTGTAAACCCTTGAACCCTAAAGGGCCAACCTTGAGCCCTGAGCCCTAAATCCTTCAAACCCTAAGCTGCTTTAGTGTTAGGCCGCCGATGCCACCGGGCACGAGAGCCCAGCCCTATTTCAAGGGCTCTCTCCGTAACGTACTTTGCAGGCCATCACATATCATGCCTGCATGACTTGCCTAAAACCAGGCGTTCTGACAGAAGAGCTGCGTGTTTGCAGGGTGGGGGATTTCGGGAGTAGCAACCCTTGAGCCTTATATAAACCTTGAAGCCCCAAACTTACAGTACTCCGCGTCTGGTGGCAGGTTTGGTTGCTTTGGGTGGCTTGGAAAAGTTGAAAGTGTTGAGGGCGAGTCTCTGACTTAACAAAATGTCGCGGCCGTAGCCTGTGATTCTGGGATCTCATCACGAGACGAGAGAAGCCCCCAGATTCAAAATGCCAAATACGACTCAATCGGCCTCAACGGGATCCTGGGTTTAAGGGGGTTAAAGGGGGTTAAAGGGGGTTTAAGGGGGGTTTAGGGGGTTTAGGTGGTTAAGGGGGGTTTAGGGGGTTTATAGGGGGCATGTTGGGTTCTATAGGGTTCAGCGCTCCAACGTCGTGGAGACGCCGGCCACACGATGGCTCCAGGGCTCGCTCTCCTACTACTTGCTTAAGAACCCCCAAAAAATCATAGTGAAAATCCCTATATTGCCCTTCTAAGGAGGATTGTTTTTTTTGGTGGGTTCTCAAGCAATTTGTTGTCTCAATTCTTTCCAAGCCCTGCAGACGTGACAGCCATGGGTGGAGTATACCGCGAGGATCTTGCGCACTCCCGGCGGCAAGCCAACCGCTTCTACTTGGTGGCACAGGACGGTGAGGACCTGGAGCTCCTTCGCCAGAGGGCGCGCAGCCTGCGAGCGCTGGGACTGGAGCCCCCGCGCGCCCATCACTTCACGCGCTTGGCGCGTGAAGGTCAGAACCCTCACAGCCCTGGCAGTCTCCAGGTCTTGAGTCCATCCCTAGGAGCTTCTCGAGGCATCTTGGGACACTTGGGAATACTTTATATATGTATATAAATAAATAAATATATATATATATATATTTCTTTTATTATTATTATTTTTTTTGGGCACTAAAATTATATGAAAAAAAACAGCTGCTTTTATGATGTTGGCTATAGGGTTCCCAGTTCGGTATAGGCACAACGAGCGGCACCTCGGAAGACGGTGCCTCCACCGCAGACCGGCTCGCGGACCGTCGCTCCAAGGACTCGGTGGAGAACTCCGCGGCTGGGCGTGGGAGCCTTTAAGGTTTAGGGTTTAGGGTTTAGGCTTTAGGGTTTAGGGTTTAGGGTTGAGGGTTTAAGGCCCGACTTCTCTCGGCTCCTCCCCCCTCATAAGTCTTAGGGTTCATGGTATTAGGGTTTAGGGTTTAGGGTCTTAAGGCAACACCCTCAAAAGCTGGGGGGGGGGGGGGGGGGCACGAATTCATTCGACATCAGAGAGCTGCTGCCAATTCAATTCCGTCTGAGCTCGCATCGCGACATGGCCATGGGCCAAGGCATGTGATCATTGGTGATCAACAGGCCGTGGGAGTTTCCAAAAGCTAGGTCCCCCCGGATTTTACCCCACAGCGTGTGGAAAGAATTGTCCAAAGCCCTAGGAAGACTATAACTATTTTGGGAGCCTCCCGCCTTCCACGTTTTCAGCTTTCAGTTTCGTCTGAGCTCGCATCGCGAGCCTGGCCATGGGCCATGGCATGTGATCATTGGTGATCATCTGGGCGTGGGAGTTTCCCAAAAGCTACAGTGTGAAAAGAGTTGTCCAGAAGCACTAGACCCCAAATTACTTTGGGAACCTCCCACGTTTTCAGCTGTCATTTTTCATGTGAACGGCCCCCTCGACGTAGTATCCGTGAACGCCGAGGCCCTGGGCTCCTGTAGTGACTGTAACTGTAGTGCATATTCACGCCACGTGCGTCAGAGTTTGATGTCAAAGACAAAGCCGACGCGCACGCCGAGCCCGAGCTCTCCAAGCTTAAAATTGGCTTCCCCTCCCTTGTGGTTCCAAACCCTAAACGCTAAACCCCCAAGCCCACGCAAAGGTTCAGTCCCTAAAGTTTTTAGGCCCCAAAGCTCAAGGCACATTCCTTGGGAAACTGCTCGTATAACCCGCAATATCCCGAAACCCCAAACCCGCACGGGTTGCAAGCTCTCGAACCCGAAGCCGTCTTTGTGTTTGGGGTTTGTTGACCTGGCTCCCCAAAAATCGTTGCTCAGTTTAGAAGAAGGGTCCTATGAATCCTTACTAAAGCGCCGCCATCGCTCCCCTAGCTCAAACCCTGAACTCCAAACCGTAGGAGCCAACGTCGGCTCCTTAGGATTAGGGTGGGGGTTCGCTATTTTAGTGTGGGCTTCAGGGAGTGTCGGCCTCAGGCTTGAGGCTCTACAGGGACGAAGCCCCCAAAAACGCCTAGGCCCCTGTCCCCACCCCAAGTTGGGTTGAGGGCTGAGGGTTGAGGGTTAGGGTTTAGGGTTTAGGGTTTAGGGTTTAGGGTTTAGGGTTTAGGGTTTAGGGTTTAGGGTTTAGGGTTTAGGGTTTAGGTTTAGGGTTTAGGGTTTAGGGTTTAGGGTTTAGGGTTTAGGGTTTAGGGTTTAGGGTTTAGGGTTTAGGGTTTAGGGTTTAGGGCTTCACCACACCTGCATGTCATGCCAGCTGCAGTCTTTTCTGTCAGGTGCAGCTTCGAAGTGCGGTGGACGCGGAGACCGACACCCTTGCCGAGAAGCTGCACACGCTGGAGGGCGATCTGCCCTGGATGTACGCCGAGGCGGGCTCCGTGAAGTGTTTTACTAAGGCCCCGCGCTTTCTGCCTAGGAGTTGCCTGTTCAGGCTCGCAGTTTCCTACTGCCAACACCCCATGATTTCTTTTTGCAGACATGTAGGAACTTTGTACTTCAGGCATCGTAAAAAATGGGAGGTGTCTCCCCGAAAAGGCGATGCTCACGTGGAATCGATGTTCAGAAGTTCAGAGGCCAAAGATCCCGAATCCGCCGAAAACTGTGTGCGTGTCCCTTCTTTGGGGGCTCCCGAAGAGGTGGATGCCTGGGCCCTGAACTTCTACCCCAAGGCGCAAGGCCCTGCGCCACCCAGGCACGGCGTAGGGGCGAGGGATTTAGGGTTTGTAGGGTTTGGGTTGTGATTCTCTAGGGTTCGGACCCGGGGCAGCGAAACAAAAATGCAATCGACCTTGAGGCTTCCCGGCCTACAGACTGTCACACAGGCTTTCAAGCGCTTTGCCAACCGCGGGGGTTTAGGGTTACAAAGTTATGGACTTGTAGGGTTCAAGGGATAGAGGGTCACAGGGTTTTAGTGTTTCCAGCTTACCCTAAACCCTGAACCCTAAACCCTAAACCCTGAACCCTAAACCCTGAACCCTGAACCCTGAACCCTGAACCCTAAACCCTAAAGCTATGTCCGGGCCAGGTGTGCCTCCAGCGTGGATCTGCGGTCGTTGAGGCGAGTGGAGGCGGCGCTGCCGCACCCAAGCCTGTGGCGCTTGCTGTGCTTCCGTGAGGAGGGTTTAGGGTTTAGGGTTTAGGGTTTAGGGTTTATAGGGTTTAGGGTTTAGGGTTTAGGGTTTTGGGTGCAGAGGGCGTGCTGCCAGCCCAGAGTCCACACCACGCCCTTCCTTGCAGCTTCCGTGTGTAGGGTTTCAGGTTGTATGGTTTTCGGGTGCATTGAATAGGTTAAATCCCTAAAATCTCGCCAAGCGCCCCAGAAAGAGCCCCCACCTCAGACCCTAAACTCGAAACCCTAAACCCTAAACCCCGAACCCTAAACCCTAAACCCTAAACCCCAAACCCCAAACCCCAAACCCCAAAGCCGCCCTGACGTTATTCAACGCCAAGGTGGCGGAGCAAGTCTTGGGGCCCTGCATGGTGACACTGATCCCTGCCTTTCCCAGTCCGTTTGTATGGGGATTCTGTAGGGTTTAGGGTGCAGGGTTTTAGGGTTTAGGGTTTAGGGTTTAGGGTTTAGGGTTTAGGGTTTAGGGTGTTGATCTGGAGTTCGGTGAGCAACTGCCGCAAAGCGACCCCCCAAACCCAGCCCCACAGCTGAAGCCTTGTCACTTTGAAGGGCGCGGCGCGTTGGGTTCAGGGTTTTGGTTTACAGGGTGGGGCCCCTCAGTTATAAATTGAATTACAACCTCTATAAATCAATTTATAATTTCCTAACATCATTTATAAGTTGTTAAGTGCATGGTTTAGTTATTATTTGTTCAAGATATAAGCTAGTTATAAGTTTTTACTGCCCAACTTATAAGTAACTTATACAACTTGGCTCTAAAAAACCGTGTTTTCATAAGATCCATGCTCGCGACAGTCAAATATAGGATTTTGCAAGGTTATCGGCTCGGAACGAATGTTTTTCAGGTTTTTCTTTTGTCGAGGAGTTTCTACAGCTGATGTTCCGGGCCGGGCCGTGTTTTGCGAAGCCTTTGGCTTGGCACGCATTCGGGTCACACTCGGACATGCACCGACACGTCGGGGACACATCCGGACACATCCGGACACACGGGGGAACATCACGGACACATGGTGCCGAAGAGGGCGGACACACAGGAAAACACCGGACACACTCCAAAAAATGGGGCGGACACACCGGATACATCGCGGACACATCGGGTTTTCGACACACGTGGGGCACACGCGGACACATCCCCACATCCCAAGCGCATGCGCTGAACGTTTTGTGTCTTTGCCCGCAGCCGATTTGTTTCCTGTCTCAGCCAGACAGCTTTCGTTTCTCCGCAACACCAACTTGCTTTGAGATGGCGTTGCAGGGCCAGGAGACGCCTCTTCTTGAAGAGCGCCCAAAAACCTCTTCTTTTAAGACATGGGCTTTGCATGATGACTTTTTACTCTCACAACAACATTTTGTAACTTATACATCAACTTCTAAGTTGGCTAACTAACTTAGCAAGCTTAGTGTGTAAGTTGGTTATAAGTGCTCTAAGTTACATATAAGTATCTTTACTTATTTATAACTAAGGGGCCCCACCCTGTAGGGTTTAGGGCCTCGTTAGGGGTGTATGGGGCCGTGCTTGTGTCCTTGAACTGCAAGCTTTTGTAGATCCAAGAACGCCTTGAGAAGCCGAGTGGCGCGAAGAACCAAGAACCCTAAACCCTAAACCCTAAACCCTAAACCCTAAACCCTAAACCCTAAACCCTGAACGAAGGATCTTCGAGTCGGGCATGTTCAAGTTCTACAGCCCCAGCGAGGAGGAAGCGGAGCAGTGGCGAGCTGTCCTCACGGCTGCTCCTCACCAGCAGCCAGGGTTTAGGGTTTAGGGTTTAGGGTTTAGGGTTTAGGGTTTAGGGTTTAGGGTTTAGGGTTTAGGGTTTAGGGCGCCACAAGCAATAGGTAGGATTCAGCTGCGTGCTCAGCGCCAAAACCTACAACACAAAACCTTACCGACAGAAAACCGCTGGATAGCCCTAGGCCACAAACCTAAACATGCCCTGAATCCCAACCCACTCTAGGTTAAAACAAAAAGAGCCCCAACCCTGAGCTCCAAACCCTACATCCGAATCCACGGTAGGTTAAAGCAAAAAGAACCCTAAATCCTAAACCCCAAACCCTACATCCTAAACCCTAAGCCCTAAAAAAAAGCCGAAACCCTAAATCCTAATTAAACCCTAAACCCGAAACCCTAAACCCTAAACCATAGACCCTACATCTGAAACCCTAAATCCTACACCCTCAACCCCAAACCCTAAACCCTACATCCTAAACCCGAAACCCTAACCCAAAACCATACATCCTAAACCCGAAACCCTAAACCCTACATCCTAAACCCTAAACCCTAAACCCTAAACAATGGAAAACACCCTGAAAAGCTGTAAGCCGAGGTCCTGGTCCAGTCCCGCCAGGCCGAGCTCCACCGGAGCAGCGCGCCCTCGAGGCCTACAGGGTTTAGGGTTTGGGGTTTAGGGTTTAGGGTTTGGGGTTTAGGGTTTGGGGTTTAGGGTTTAGGGTTTGGGGTTTAGGGTTTAGGGATTGGGGTTTGGGGTTTAGGGTTTGGGGTTTAGGGTTTGGGGTTTGGGGTTTGGGTTTAGAGGGATGTAAGCCCATGTAAACCCCATAAACCCGGAGAAAGCAAATACATGAGAAGCTTGGCGCCCGACGTAAACCTGCATGTGCTTCTTCTTCCCTAAACCCTAAACCCTAAACCCTAAAAACCCTAAACCCTAACCCTAAACCCTAAAAACCCTAAACCCTAAACCCTAAACCCAAAACCCAAAACCCAAACCCTGAGTCCACCAGGCCTCGGCCAGCGCCCGCTGCAGGGTCGAGCCACACTCCAGCTGTCACACCGCAAAGGACGTTTGGAGTTTAGAGTTTAGGGTTTGGAGTTGAGGGTGTAAGGTTTGGAGTTTATAGGGTTTAGGGTTTGGAGTTGAGGGTTTGGGGTTTGGGGTTTAGGGTTGGGTTTTAGGAGGTTTGGGGTTTGGGAATGAGGGTTTCGCATCTGGGGTTTAGGGTTTAGGGTTTGGGGTTTAGGGTTTAGGAGGTTTGGGGTTGGGGGTTTGGGGTTTAGGATATTCAGGGCTTGATGTTTAGGAGGTTTGGGGTTTAGACTTTGGGCGGTTTGGGGTTCCGGGTAGAGGGTTTAGGCTTTCAGCGGTTTGGGGCTTAGGGTTTTGGCGGTTTGGGGTTTATGGGGTTTGGGCATTAGGAGGTTTCGAGGGTTAGGGCTCGGCCTTGGGATTTGCCAGGCTTTGGGCGGTTTTTGGGGTTTGCCAGGGCTCAGGGTTGAAGGTCGGACATCCCTAATTAAGCTGGCTGCTGCCCTCGGCCTATTCGTGGGCAATGCTGTGGGTCTGGGGTCTTTCCTTCCTTCAGCTGGTGACGAAAATGCACACGAACACATGCCGAAGCACTTCTAAGACAAAACGCCATGAAGGTCCTCAGTCCCGAAGTCAGAGTTCTCAGCCACTGACCCGTTGCCTTCGCCCTGACGCTTTGGCCCCTGAACCTCAAACCTCCTAAACCCTAAACCCTAAACCCTAAACCCTAAACCCTAAACCCTAAACCCTAAACCCTAAACCCTAAACCCTAAACCCTAAACCCTAAACCCTAAACCCTAAACCCTAAACCCTAAACCCTAAACCCTAAACCCTAAACCTAACCCTAAACCCTAAACCCTAAACCCTAAACCCTAAACCCTAAACCCTAAACCCTAAACCCTAAACCCTAAACCCTAAAACCCTAACACCCTAAACCCTAAACCCTAAACCCTAAACCCTAAACCCTAAACCCTAAACCCTAAACCCTAAACCCTAAACCCTAACCCTAAACCCTAAACCCTAACCCTTAACCCTTAACCCTTAACCCTTAACCCTTAACCCTTAACCCTTAACCCTTAACCCTAAACCCTAAACCCTAAAGCCCAAAAACAACTAAAGGGCCGGGACTGGGGACGGGGGATGGCCACAGCCCCCCTGGTCCTTAGTAGGGAATGGGGGAATGAGGTACCCTGCATAATCCCTTATAAACCCTAAACCCTAAACCCTAAACCCTAAACCCTAAACCCTAAACCCTGAACCCTACATTCCCTCATTCCCTACCAAGAACAGGACCGAGATGCCGGTCTCTGCCCACCAGGGCGCCCTGGGGCAGATCTGGGCTGCGTGTATCGAGGCAGGGTTTCGGGGTCTAGGGGGTTTAGGGTTTGGGGTTTAGGGTTTGGGGTTTAGGGTTTAGGGTTTAAGGGCTTTCGGGTGTCGGGGTTTAGGGTTTGGGAGTTCTAGGGTTTAGGGGTTCAAGAGGCAGGGCTTGGGGGTTTAGGGGTTGAGGGGTTGAGGGCTCTGAAGGCTTATACCGATGCAGTCACTGCATTGTGTGCACCCTAAACCGTAAACCCCAAACCCCAAACCCTGTGCTTTGACAGGCTTCTCGAGTTGGTGGCCTTCTTTATTCTAGGCAAGTTGGCTCGTAAACTCTACACATTATCTTGGGGCTCGGGGTTGTGAGCGTGTATTGTTCAGGGTTTAGGGTTGGGGGGTGGGCATGATCTTCCCATCTCCGGGATTTCAAGGCAGATTTGGGGATACCCTAAGCCCTAAACCCTAAACCCAAAGCCCTAAGCCCTAAGTCCTATTATAAGCCCTAAACCCTAAATGCTTTGTTTGCGTGCTGGGTTTGGGATTTGGGGAATTATGGGGTGTATTCAGTTGAGCCCCAGGAGTTTTTTTGTCTTTTTTCGTGGGTCGCGGGTGGGTTCGCTCTGGACACCGTTGCCTTGGGATGTTCCCCCGTATACCAACAGCCCTTAACAGGGATTGTAGTAGTGGGTACTATACTCCTTATTAAGGACTCGTAGTATAGGGGAGAGCATCCCAACGGTTGCCCTGAAACTGCCTAGGTCCCCTCAACTGGGTCAACCCATGACTCAATGCCCCGAGCCTCCCGTAGGTCCTAAAAACCACCTACACCTCCCCCCCCAACAGTCCTCTTCAAAAGACCCTTCAAAATCCGCGGCAAAACCCAAACCCCCAAAAGCCTAAACCGCCAAAATGAAAACCCTAAACAAAAACCCCCAATTATCCTTGAAAGCCAGAAAAGCCCCTAAGGACCCTAAACACTAAGCCCCTAAGCCTTAAACCCTAAACCCTAAACCCTAAACCTCGAGGCCGCGGTGCAAGGCCAGTCGCCGGGGCAGGAGCTCTTCGAGGCGATCTTCCAGCCTCCGGGCCGAGTTTAGGGTTTAGGGTTTAGGGTTTAATTAGAGGTTGAGGGGTTTAGGGTATAGTTAATTAGAGGTAGAGGGGTTTAGGGTATAGAGTTTAGTGGACTGCCGACCGAAGTCCGGCGAAGTTTTCGCTCTGGGGTCTCGAAACCAGGGTTTAGGGTTTGGGGTTTAGGGTTTGGGGTTCGGGGCTTAGGGTTTACAGCTTTTGCAGGGGTTTACAGTTCACATGTTTAGGGTTTTACGGTTTGCGGGGCTATAGGGTTTGGGGTTTCGGGTTGAGGGTTAGGGTTTATAGGTTTGTAGGGTTTGCGGTTTCTGTTCTCATCGGGTTTAGGGTTTGTAGTAGCTCAGAGGTACACTTTGCTCGTTGTGTGTTCTAGGTTCCCTTGCGACAAGGAACTGACCTCAAACAGGACATAATATTGTTACAAGGCTGCCAAGCACAATGCTATTCTTGTTTTGAGTGGGATTGAGAGGGGCTCTAGGGCGGTCTAGAAGCTTAAGGGCTTTTGGGGGGTTTGGATGGGGGATTTATACCCAAGCCCAGGCCGTTGAACCCTAAACCCTAAAGCCTAGACCCTGAGGCTCTACGATGTGAATGGTGACGGGGACCTCTCCTTTGAGGCTTGCGGTTTAGGGTTTAGGGTTTGGGGTTTAGGGTTTAGGGTTTAGGGTTTAGGGTTTAGGGTTTAGGGTTTAGGGTTTAGGGTTTAGGGTTTAGGGTTTAGGGCTTGGGTTTCGGGTTTCGGGTTTAGGGAATTTGGGAAACGAGGTTCCCCACGTGTCCCTTTAAAGGCTTTGAGTAGGCGGATGTCATGTGCATAATACCTTGTAAGTGCCTAGTCCGATCTAGTAAACAGTTTTACCCTGTAGGCCCTGACCTTGAAAACCCTGCAACCCTAAGCCCTAAACCCTAAACCCTAAACCCTAAACCCTAAACCCTAAACCCTAAACCCTAAACCCTAAACCCTGCAAGCCTAAGCTCTACGCAGCTGCTCAACTGATCATGATGTTTAAGGTAATATTCCTTGGTAGCCCAGTGGTGCCCTTTTGCCCCTTTGTCGGGTTCAAGGTTCAGTTTTGCAGCAGCCAACTCCAAAAAGGGTACCCTTATTATAACATGGTTGCTGGGCTACCAAGATTCTAAGCAAACAGAACTTGGATGTTCCTCCCACACCCTGAGCCTTAAACCCTAAACCCTATACGTCACCCTAAACCCTAAACCCTAAACCCTAAACCCTAAACCCTAAAACAAGCCCTGATGTCCCGGCGCGCCGGAAGCCCAAACCCCATGTCGCAGACTTCAAGCGGCGGTTGCCCTTCTCAGCTTCTCAGTTGGGGGCTTCCACCCGAAGCGCTACACCCTGTACCCTACATGTTCACTCTAAACCCGAAACCCGAAACCCTAAACCCTAAACCCTAAACCCTTAAACCCAACTCCCCAAACCCTACGCCCTGAACGCCAAGACTTTCCCTGCCAGCCCTAAACCCTAAACCCTAAACCCTAAACCCTAAACCCTACATGCCAGGAGCTCCAACAGATGGTTTGGGACCTGCTGCTGCTGCGGAAGACTGAGGCGCCGCAAAGCCATCGCAAGCTGGGTTAGGGTTTAGGGTTTAGGGTTTGGGGTTTAGGGTTTAGGGGTTTAGGGGTCTAGGGGTCTAGGGGTTTAGGGGTTTAGGGGTTTAGAGGTTTAGGGGTTTAGGGGTGTAGGGTGTAGGGTGTAGGGTCTGGTGGGGGAGGGGAGTGTTAAGTTTTAGGGTTTATGAGTTGAGGAGGTTGGCATGTTCGGAATTTCGGGTTTAATGGCTCATTGGTTGCTGCTCAAGTCTCATGGCCTTCGTTCGGTTCCCTGACAAGCTCCGTTCAAGAAAAGTCGGGGTGCACATTTCATCGTGTTTGGGGTTTAAGGTTTCGGTTTTAGGGTTACCGATCCTGGCAACATCCACTGACATCAACGTCCGGATGTGACATGCAGCACTTGGCAGTGGCCTTCTAGTGCGGGCGCTGTCTGACAGGGCTTAGGGTTTAGGATTCAGTGTTTAAGGTGAAGGCTTGCAGCAATCGATGCCTGAGGGCCCTTTAAAACCCTAAGCAATCCTTGCGCTGCCAACCACATTGGAATTTACCAACAAGCTGGGTTCCTAGGAACATCTTCCTTAAACCGACCCCCTAACAAGGGAACGGAACACCCAAGCCACAACTTCCACCTTCCCCTCCCACCCCTTCCCCCTTCCCCCACAAGTGCCCACAAGCAGGTGCAGCGCGCTCTGCAGCGCCGCGAGGCGATGGGAAGCAAGGCCGGCGCTCAAGGGGGAATTCAGGTGGCTTTAGGGTGTGAAGTTTAGGGCCCATGGCTTAGGATCTCTCTGCAAAGGGCCTTGAGCTTTTACATCCAGAGATAGATCATCCGGGCCTCACATATCGCTCAGGCCAGCTCCGGGGGTGGCTTTGGGATGCAGGCTTGTTCTAAGCTTAGGCTCAGGATTTTAAATCAGAGGTTTTGGGGCTGGTGTTATGAGAACTGGCGAACTTGGGTTTAGGGCTGCACGACGGAGACGGAGGCAGCCGGCAGAGCGAAGCAAGGCGACAAAAGGGTTTAGGGTTTAGGGTTTAGCGTTCAGGGTTCAGGGTTTAGGGTTGAGGTTTAGAGCACACCAACAACCTTACTCGAAGTACCTGACCCATGGGTCAGGCTGTGCTCCTGGACGCGCATAGCCAGATCACGCTGCGGACTGCCTCTGCGACGATGACCAGCCTGGGCCAGCGCCTGCTGTTGGACGCCCTCGGATTAGGGTTTAGGGTTTAGGCTTTAGGGTTTAGGGTTTAGGGTTTGGGGTTTGGGGTTTGGGGCTTAGGGTTTAGGTTTGGGGTTTGGGGTTTAGGGTTTGGTTTAGGGTTTTAGGGTTTTTAGGGGTTTTTAGTGATTTCGGTTTCTGACAGTGACATTGCTAGGTGCACGGGCCGGTTCCTGGGTGGATATAAGTAGGGCCACTTTGGCAGGTTCAGGGGTATTTCGAAGCAGCGCGATAAGTATGGTAGCTATAATTTCAATCCTTATTTAGGGCACTTGTAACCCTAAACCCTAAACCCTAAACCCTAAACCCTAAGCCCTAAACCCTAAACCCTAAGCCCTAAACCCTAAACCCTAAACCCTACTTTTTTGGGGCATAGGGTTCTTGAAACAAGGTTAGGGCTCTGGCCACCAAGGGGAGGCGGGGTGGTCCGATTTTGAAAGCGATTCGTTGCCTCTAAGCCCTAAACCCTAAATCCGACACCCTAAACCCTAAACCCTAAACCCTAAACCCTAAACCCGAAGCTTAGTGGCCCCTAAGCCCGATTGCTGACTGTTCTCAGCCAGAGAAACCGTCTGAGCCCTGAACTTCAAGCAGGGCGCATCCCAGGACTGCCCCAAGCCCCACCCCCTAAACCCTAAACCCTAAACCCTAAACCCTAAACCCTAAACCCTAAACCTTAACCCGTTGCCCAACAATGCAGGACTACAACTCCCGGCTCGACAAAGATGGTTTCGAGTCACGCTGTATCCGGTCACTGTTCCAGCTGTGAGTTGGAGTTTAGGGTGTAGGGTTTACAGGGTTTACAGGGTGTACAGGGTTTACAGGGTTTACAGGGTTTACAGGGTTTACAGGGTTTACAGGATTTACAGGGTTTACAGGGTTTACAGGGTTTACAGGGTTTGGGGTTTAGAGTTTTGCGGCTTATAGGGCTTGGGATCCAGAGTTTAGGATTCAGAGCATGTGGGAAGGGTTCGGGGGATCATCAAGTCTTCGAGAAAGCCCTCTCTCACTCGAATATTCTTGCAACTTAGTGTCTAGGGTTTAGGGTTTTAGGTTTTAGGGTTTAGGGTTTGGGGCTGTTACTTGTCTAGTGCATCGTGACACTGAGGCATACTGTTGCAGTCACAGCTGGACCTCTCAGCAGATCAGCGCGTGGCGCTGCCGGAATTCCTTGCCGGAGCACCTCGCATTCTGTTGCCCGACAGCGAGCTCCGGGCGGAAGCTGTATTCTTTGAAGCCTGCTCCAAGGCCATGAGATTGCAGACGCCGGCCAAAATGTCCAGCAACATGTTCGGTTTGAGTTGCGAGGCGCATGGCAGCTAAACGACCTCAACAGGGGGTTCCCCTTCTATACCCCCCCCCCCCCCGGGGGTTCCCCTTCTATACCCCCCCCCCCCCCGACCCCCGAAAAAGGGTAATCCCGATTATAGGATCTCCTAAAAGGGGTACCCCTCATTTCCGAAACCCCGAGAGAGGTCCAGGTTCCTCCCAAACCCTACATCCCAAGCCTTCAACCCTGAGCCCCAAACCCCAAACGCTAAACCCTAAACCCTAAGCCCTAAACTCAAATTGTCTGTAAGGAGGAAGGCGCAGCTCTACACGAATCCTAGCGGAGGAAGCTCCGACGAAGACGACGAGGGCATTTGCGTGCAGCAGTGATTGCTTCTTCGCAGGAAGCAACAAGAGCGTTTAGGGATGGATTTAGGGTTTAGGGTTTAGGGTTTAGGGTTTTGTGGATTCAGCGCCAGGGATCAGCAGCCAGAACCCTGAGGCCTCAAGCCCTCAAGCCAAGCGAGGGAAATCCTTGCAAAGACTGGGTTTGGGAGTACTATACTTAATACTTTGTTTGGTTCCGGGTTCCTCTTGCAGCTACTTATACCGAAAAAGTATTCATTATTTACAGGATCTACGCCAAAGTAGGGAAGAGTATGGCCCTCACCATGAGCACGGAAACGGCATGTGCATCAGAGTAGTGTAAGGGCATACTTGCAATCATCTCCCTGAAGGCTAGCAACCCCCAAGCCCAAATTCCAACCCTAAACCCTAAACCCTAATCCTAAACCCTAAACCCCACAACCCAAAACCCAAACCCCAAACCCCAAACCCTAAAGCCGGATTTTTTTAGATGGCAACGCTGTGTAGCCACACACACACACACAAACAAAAAAAAAAAAAAAAACGCATCCTCAGCCCTTATGTCTGGGTTCAGCCCAGGATCCTCCAGCCCTCTTAACCTGGGTAGAGTTGAGGGTTTTGGGGATTTAGGGTTCGAGGCCCTAAACTTTGAAATCGTTTTCGGATACTTGGCTTCGGCCTCAGCCCAATGCCCGATCGCCAGCATAGACTTCCTAGCCCACTGCACGGCGACCATGTGTGGGGGTCTAGGGTTTAGGGTTTAAGGTTTAGGGCTTAGGGTCCCGAATCCCTCAATTGACTCAACATTGCCAAACATGGCACTCGGCTCAGAGGAGGCACAGGTCCATATTAGGGTTTAGGGTTTAGTGTTTAGGGTTTAGGGTTTGGGCATGTAGACATCTTGGCTTCGTACGGGTTTGAAGGATAGAAAGTTCCTTAGCCATGCCGACTGATGGACCAGGACCTTGCACCAAAACTACTATTTGCGTTAAGAACTCCCAAAACATAAAATATTTGAATCCCTATATTGCCCTTACAAGGAAGTCCATTATATGCTTTTGGGCCTCTAGCCGTAAATCCGGGCTTGGAGTCTGCGCTGGCTTTGCATGGATCCCTAGCCCTAAACCCTAAACCGTTTAAGGGTTTAGGGTTCGGGCGGCTTTGGGCTTCACGCGTCTTGCTGCTTGGCCGGTTATAAGAATGCTTCGGGTGCCCAGCGTTTATAGGGTTCGGGGAGGTCGAATGTGAGGGTTCTTGGCTTAGGGGTTTCGGATTTGGGTGCTTTAGGGGTTTGGGGCTTTAGGGGTTTGGAGTTCAGGGCTTTAGGGTTTGTGGATTTCTGGCTAAGGGCTCAGGGCTTTGCTTGAAGCGCCAGGACAAGCTTTCCTCAAGGCCAAAGAGGGGGAGCCTGGCGTCGTGAAGCTTCCGTCTGGCCTCATGTACAAGGCTACGGATTGCCCGTGAGCACGACGTGAATTTAGGGTTTATAGGGTTCAGGGTTCAGGGTTTAGGGTTTAGAATGAGTGTCAACCCCAAAAAGTCCTAAAATCTCGCAAAAGCCCTGAACACAAACAGCCAGAGCTCTGTAAGGTTTAGGTTTCGGCTATGAAGCATTTTCTGCACCGACCCCTTGTCCACAAAACCAAACCCCTTAAGATATCTGGTTGCAACGGGCATGTCCTAAGAAAAGGGGCACCCCTTGATGCCTGATATCCCCAAGTATTGTAGAATCGCCTTAGCCGGGGGGTCCAGAGAGGAGCAAAAAGCACGAGTCGAGTCGGACGTAGCCTTACAAACCCTCAACCCTCAACCCTAAGCGCAATTCCCTAAACCCCTAAGCCCCTAAGCCCCTAAACCCCTAAACCCCTAAACCCCTAAACCCCTAAACCCCTAAACCCCTAAACCCCTAAACCCCTAAACCCCTAAACCCCTAAACCCCTAAACCCCTAAACCCTAAACCCTAAACCCAGCCAGCAGGTCTTGGAGACCGGCAGCGGGAAAACACCTGGGCCCAATACCCCATGTGCGACTCTGCTGGCGATTTTCTGGGCATTCTCTAAAGCAGTTGGAGGTCCATGGTACTTATTAACCAATTACAACTGTACTTATAACCATATTAGGGCACTTAAGGGGCTTATAAGTGGGTTATAAGTACAGTTAGAATTAGTACCCTTATTCCCTTTTTGGGGGGTTTAGGTTCCCTTATAAACCCCTTTAAGCAAAAAAGGGCACCATTTTTAAGCCTAGGTTCCTGGGCAGCCTAGAAGTAGGGTCTCCTTTGGGGTTGCGATTATAAGGCGGCCCCTAAATTTTTTAAGGGTACCCCAAGAGGGACGGCAACTTTGGGAAATGACCACTGTGGGCTTAGGTGGAGGTTCATGGGTACTGTACTTGTAAGTAGGGCTTTCGGTAGCTGTAGGTATGGTAACTCTGGTGATTTCCTTGTTTAGGGTACCTATAATAGTACTTATTATAGCTACCCATGAGCCTCTAAGAAAGGTCAGCCCAAGGCCAAAACCGCCTTTGGAAGGCTTGTGGGGCTCGCTCGGGCTCTCTTCGCGCCAGTACGCGGTTTAAGCTCCTTGGGGGTTTGGGAAAGGGCTCTGCTAGAACTTCACCCAAAGCTCAACCGGGAAGTTCCTCACCCCTAAAGGCCTCCGAGACCCTCTTTTAGCCCCTACCAAGGACTGTCACTATGCTGGGCAGCTCATCAACGGCCAGCCCCTCGCACGGAAATTAAGGAGACCTGGAAGACGTTGTTGTGCGAACTGCGCTGCTCCTCAACTTGCACCTACAAACCTGGCCCAGAAGGCCCACTGGGCCTGTTTTGGGTTCGGGTTTATGTTTTAGGGTTTAGGGTTTAGGGTTCAGGTTTGGGGTTCAGGGTTTAGGGCTTAGGATGAGAGTGGAAGCTACCAGCGCGCCCATTCCCGTCATCGCTCCCCCGACTCCCCTTGCCTCGGAAGTTAACTAATCCTAAACCCTAAGCTCTTTAACCAGTATAGCCTGTAGCTAGTTCTTGTTCGTCGGGAGCTCAGTCATGCTCATTGGAAAAACCAAAAATCCTAAACCCCAAACCCCAAACCCCAAACCCTAGACCCTAGACCCTAGACCCTAAACCCTAAACTCTAAACCCTAAACCCTAAACCCTAAACCCTACCTCAAGCCAAAACAGGCCGAGCCCCAGCCCTGAAACGCAGCCCAGGGAGTTCGATTCCTCCTACAAGCGCGGCCGGCCACTGACCTTCGCGCCCAGCCAGGCGTTGAGAAGGGCAAGGGTTTAGGGTTTAGGGTTTAGGGTTTAGGGTTTAGGGTTTAGGGTTTAGGGTTTAGGGTTTAGGGTTTAGGGTTTAGGGTTTAGGGTTTAGGGTTTAGGGTTTAGGGTTTGGGGTTGGAAGCATGGGGCCTTCCCGAAACTTGAGCCGGTACCCGTGCCATCCGGCAGGTGATCCCGGGCTGGACGGAGGCTCTGGGGCACACAGCTGCCTTGGGAAGGGGTTGAGAGGGCTCAAGCCCTAAAAGCCCTAAGGCCCCCAAAACCAAGACCGCAGCTTGCCTACATTGCCTGCTGCGCAGTAGCCCTAAACCCTAAACCCTAAACCCTAAACCCTAAATCCTAAGCAGTCATCGCGCCTGCGCCTGTGAGGCGATGCAGCTCATGAAGGAAGGAGATAAGCGCCCCGCCTGGCATTTAGGGCTCGCAGGCCCCTAGCGGGATCCATCCGTCTCCCCCCTCTCCCCCTCCCAAGCCGAATCTTCCTAAGCCCCTAAACCCCTAAGCCCCATTGACCCTAAACCCTGATCAACCCTAAACCCCTAACCCTAAACCCTAAACCCCTAACCCTAAACCCTAAACCCCTAGCCCTAAACCCTAAACCCGAAATCCTCAGCCCCAAGCCTTCGTCAATACCTCAGGTGGGAGCTCTACATCCCTTCGGAGCTGGGTTACGGTGCTGAGGGCACACCGGGAGGTCGGGATGTTAGGATGATGTTAGGGTTTTAGGGTTTAGGGTTTAGGGTTTAGGGTTTAGGGTTTAGGGTTTAGGGTTTAGGGGGGCAAGGGTTTAGGGTTTAGGGTTTAGGGTTTAGAGTTTAGAGTTTAGAGGTTAGGCTTAGTAAGGATTCTATGAAGCATGGTTGGTGGCTGTGGCTGCTTCTTTTTGCTCTCATTGCAATTGGGGTTTAGGGTTTAGGGTTTAGGGTTTAGGGTTTAGGGTTTAGGGTTTAGGGTTTAGGGTTTAGGGTTTAGGGTTTAGGGTTTAGGGTTTAGGGTTTAGGGTTTAGGGTTTAGGGTTTAGGGTTTAGGGGGGGAGGCGGGCCGGGATGAAGGGCTACGGTCTTTCAGATAGGGGTTTGAGTCTACCACTATCACCCTGAAACCTTGTCCCTCGAGCACTAGCATGCAAGCTACTTGGCTACTGGGCAGATACAGCTGCAGGGGGAAGAGAGAGACAAAGGGAGAGAGGGAGAGAGAGCGAGAGAGCGAGAAAGACACGGAGAGAGAGAGAGAGAGAGAGCGAAACGCAAGCAAGTGAGAGAAAGAGAGAAACATAGCGAGTGGCGCAGGGCCCATCCCCCCAAACGCGGCGCTGGTGTTTCAGATGCAGCATCTTGGCATGTCTGGTGTCGGGGGCTTGTAACCCTAAACGCTCAGAGTGAGGGTAAATCAAAAGGGGGTTAGGGAGGCTTTCCCTATTGAGTTGGCATCTGTGTTGGGAGTGGACTCCAGAACCTCCAGAACCTCCAGAACCTCCAGAACCTCCAGAACCTCCAGATCCTGAGCACTAGAAAAAAGCTTCAGGTTCACCCAAAGCTTGCGAGCTTTCGAGTTTTGGCCTCTAATTAGTACCCCTGAACCCAAAACCCGAAACCCCCTCAGAGTTACAACGAGGAGGAAGCTAGAAGTCAGGCTGTGTCTGTCCGTCCGCCTGTCCACTTATGCAATGCCCTCCCCTCCACACCCTAAACCCCCCCCCCCCCCCCCCCCCCCAAAAAAAAAAAAAGCAACATAACAGCTGTTCCCTAAATCCCCCAAAATCCCAAATCCCGAAACCCCCCACGCCCTAAGCCCTCAGCCGTAAGCCCCAAGCCTCCCCAGACCGCAAGACCCTGAACCCTGGCCCTTTGACCTCTTAGCTGCCAAGCCCCACCCCCTAAACCCCCTTCAGCCCGACAAGCCTAGTAAACCCCGCACCTCCCTAAACCCTCAACCCTCAACCCTTAACCCTAAACCCCCCAAAGATGCGTAAGCCCTAAACCCTAAATCCCAGCCTCTCCCCCAAGGTTCCTCAGCAAACCCCAAACCCCAAACCCCAAACCTCTAAACCCCAAACCCCAAACCCTAAACCCCAAACCCCAAACCCCTAAACCCTAAACCCCAGAGGCTCTGCCCCCAAGCCCAGGTTACTGAAAGTCAAGGGCTAGACCGGGTCTGGGAGGAGGAAGAGGCCCCCAGAAAAAACCCGGGTTTGAGGGTTTAGAGTTCAAGGTTTTGGGGCATCAGGGTTTAGGGCTAGGGTTTAGGGTTTAGGGTTTAAGGTTTTGGGGTTTCAGGGTTTAGGGCTAGGGTTTAGGGTTTAGGGTTTGGGGTTTTGGTTTGGGGTTTGGGGCTTGGGGTTTGGGATTTGGGGTTTGGGGTTTTGGGTTTTAGGGTTTGGGGTTTTAAGTTTGGGGCTCAGGGGTGCTTGAGTATTCGGGTTGGAGGGTTTAGGGTTTATAGGCTTCAGGGAATCAGTTTGTGCTTCAGGGGCTCTTGCGTATTCGGGTTTGGGGTGTTTCAGAGTTTAGGGCTGGGGTGGGGGGCGGGGGCTCTTGGTTTTTTCGCGTTTTTGGGCTTATCATGTTTAGGGTTTAGGCGCTTTTGGGGTCTTGGGGCTTGAGAGGTTGGGGGAGGACTCAGTAGCGAGCTTGAGGGAGAGACAGGAACTCCGAGCCGAAGCTATAGACGGTTTAGGGTTTAGGGTTTAGGGTTTTGGGTTTAGGGTTTAGGGGCGCTGTTTGAATGAAGGTGTCCATGTTCTGGTCCACATACTGGGCTGCACCTAACAGCGACATTCGCAAACGCACACGACATCCATGTCATCCAAGGCGATGACAGTCCAAACCAGGAATTTGGGTGTGGGATGGGGGGGGGGGGGGTGTTAAACCCTAAACCCTAAACCCTAAACCTTAAACCCCAACCCCCGCAACCCTAATCATGCTCCGGTCCAGGATTTTCGGGTTTGGTTGTGGGGTTTTTCGTGGCCTTGCGGCTTTGGCCTTCAACCTCGAGAGGTAACCTGACAACCTTACTGCCCTTCACCTCCGAGGGTTTGGGGGTTTAGGGGTTTAGGGTTGAGGGTTCCCTAAAACTATGGGCGAGGCAGTGTCTGAAGGGCTTGGGCTTCTGAACACTGAAAAAACCCCCAAACCGCAACCTCCCCGACACCATGGGACAATCCCAAAGCTCTTTTGAAGACCTGACATCCTTCAACCCTAAACCCTAAACCCAGGGTTTAGGGTTTAGGGTCTACCAGCCCTAAGCCCAAGACTCGCCGTCAAACCCCAGCCTGAGACGAGACTTGAGGGAATCACTTTTTGGGGCAACTCATGGCTTAGAGGTGAAGGCTTCATGATACATGGTATGTATGTACGTATGTATGTATATGTATATGTATATGTCTATGTATACATATATATATATATAGACGGAGACAGACAGACAGAGAGAGAGAGAGAGTGAATGGCCTGTCACGGGGCCCCATTTTGCCGTGGTTTTACAGTCTCTGCGCATGTTTTGGTCGCAGGGGTCATGCCTCAGCTTTTCTGGGTCTCTAATTTTCTGGGTCAAAACAGTTTCGCGTGGCCTGATTGCTCGCATGTCGTAGACTATTCAATCTTGCTGTTCGTTTTATGATTACTCAGTATTGTTTTTTGTAAACAGAATGTTTGTTTATAAGCAGAGGGTGGGTGGGGCGGGCGGGGGGCAAGGCGGGGGTGCGGGGGCGGGCAGGCCAGGGGGGGGGGGGGGGTGTGTGGGGTGGGCGGGTGCGGGGGCGGGTGCAGAGGGCGGGTGGGGGGCGGGGGCGGGCGGCCGGGGGACCAGCAATGAAAGAATATGCGGAAAAAAACCTCCTTTCTCGTCCTGATCAAATCTTGCTCCCAACCCCCCTTCTGCTTAATTATGTGCAATGGTGCCCTCCTTCTCAATCATTGGGCAGCTCATGCGCCTTTCGCTAGATCTTAAGCCAAGAATCAGATAAGGTTGAGGAATAGGGTTTGGCTGAAGTATTATAATTACTGTAAATTTAGGAATAATGAGGTTTAGTGATTTTGGTTTGAAAGTAGAAATCGGAATGTGGATATTGAAATGGTGAGTGGTTCCTGGTTAACATTTGTCAGACCTCACTCCTAAATCTCATTCGCTAAAGGTTCAGCAGGCCCAAACCTTACTCATCAACATTAGTCACTAAACCTTATTTGTTCTGACTCTTGTTCGTTTAGTACTTGAACCAAACCCCAGGCCTAAACCTTCTTCGGTAAAGGTGTTATTCGGACAGCGAACGCAGAACCAAGAAGAGACTTATATAAATGCGAAAGAGGGGCCCCGCGGCAGGCCGCTCTCCATCTACACATATCTTTCATTTCTTTTTATGCACATACACATGCGTGATTGTGAGTAGCTTGTGTCGATTGTACGTAGATGTGGGTATTGAATCGGGCTGTTTGCTTCCGTTGGTTAGGGCACGAGATAGGGCCGCAATTGAAAGAACGAGTCGGCCGATTCAGACTCTCATACAGGATCAAATGCAGCTCGAACATGAGTTCCATCAAGCCCATGTGCAAAACATGCAGATAACGTAGTCATGCTGCCTGTTTAGCAAGAAGACCTGGCAACCAGTAGCACATGGAGAAATGTATCTCTCCCTATATATGTATATTTAGGGATGTGAGGTTGTTTTTGAATTCTGAATGTTGTACTTTATACATGCTGATATACAGACAGATAGAGATAGACCGAGAGAATTCAGTGAGATAGATATCGATATCGATATCGATATTGTACCCCAATGCCCTGTTTTATATGGTTATTTCTCAAAATAGGGGTACCTCTTTTGTACCCCAAATAGAATAGAATCCCTTAAATGGACCCCCCAAAAGGGTGCCCCTATTTTCGGAAACCCCCATGTGCTTGTCTACCGGGCCAGGCGATGCGTCCTGATGTGCTGATGGCGCTATTCAGGACGCTGCTTGCCCTGAGGCTTCGGATGTTCCCCCTTATGCTAACGCCCTTCGTATAGGGACTATAATAAGGGGGGGGGGGGGGGATAGTTACTAGAATCCCTATTCAGGACTGTTAGTATTAGGGGGAACATCCCAACCTGAGGCAACCATTATAATGATGTGACGATGGGAATCTCTGTCCGGGATGCTGCTCAGGGAATCGATGCTCTTGCTGTGCCCCACCTGTGTGCCTGTGGAGTTTTGCCTAAAGCCCTGCACCTGTACACCCTGAGCCCTGAACTAAGCTGCCAGCGGGCATGTCCCTCAGCAACTCTCTGGACGCACGCAGCAGCACAGGAACAAAAGCTGGATATCCTGATTTCAGGTTTTTAGCTTAAGGGTTTTCAGGGTTTAGGGTTTTGTGTGTAGGGTTTAAGCCCCCG
The DNA here is from genome assembly GCA_905221605.1 of Symbiodinium natans. Classification (NCBI taxonomy): domain Eukaryota; class Dinophyceae; order Suessiales; family Symbiodiniaceae; genus Symbiodinium; species Symbiodinium natans. Next base: position 434,346 of record CAJNDS010002213.1, on the reverse strand, counting down.
GGGCTGGGGTACTCAAGCTGCCCAAGCCTAAACCCTGAGCCCGGAAAGAAAATGATCCCTATATTACCCCTATTCTATGGAAGAATATTCTTATATGTTTTAGGACGGTTCTATGGCAAAAGTTGTTCAGGGTTTAGGGTTCACGGTGGATGCAGCTTGTGGTGCACAGGATGTAGATTCAGTATTTAGTCGCACTCTGGATCAGCTCCTGCTACTCCGTATCCAAGTCTCACTGCAGACTCTCACCTTTCTGGTTTAGGGTTTAGGTTTGAGAGTTTAGGGTTTAGACTTTAGAGTTTCGGGTTTAGGGCGTGCCCAAGTCCTTGGTCGCCCAGTGGTACCGTTTTCCATTTTTTGGGGTTCAAGGTTCCCTTATCAAGTAGCCATGCAACCCCAAAAAGGATGCCCCTTGGTTTCTGGGCCACCAAGAGTCCCACTGCAGACTCTCACCTTTTTGGGGGTTTGGGCTTTAGGATTTACGGTATGTTGAGCTGTCTGAAAAGCATGGGCAGAATCCAATACTTGGAGGCCTGCATTAAATGCAATCATTCCCCCACTTCCCTCGTCAAAAGCTGAAGGCCAATCATGGATTTCGGCCACCGAATCTCGCAGTTCAGGGTTTGAGGTTTAGTGTCTCGGCGGCCTCTCAGCGCCGGTGTGCGAAGAAAGCGTGTGGCCCCAAACCCTAAACCCTAAACCCTAAACCCTAAACCCTAAACCCTAAACCCTAAACCCTAAACCCTACGCGGCCGTAGATGATAGAGCCGCCTTGCAGTCATCGTCGTTCAGGAGTTTAGGCTGCCTTTTCTTGGATGCCGGCATTTCTCAAGCTGTTGCAACGCGCACATGTTCGGCAAACAGCACGTCATGGCCAGAGTTCTCGGACTTGCGATCTACAGGCAGTGACTCGGGATTAACTGCCTCACACATCCAAAGCTCTTCACAAAAACCTACCAACCTCAACCCAGGCTCTTCCTCCCTAAGCCCTAAACTCCGCAATTTCGGGGACCATCCGGACCGGGCAGCATGGGCGATGTGCTGTCACCGGAAGCCTGGCCTGAGGTCTGGGGAAGCCCCTCAAAAACTTGATGTTTGGGGTTCAGGGTTTAGGGTTTAGGGTTTAGGGTTTAGGATTTAGGGTGCCTACTCTAGTTCGGGCTTAGGGGTTTAGGGCACTTGCAAGTAGGGCTAGACGTATGGTAGCTATTGCGTTAACCATATTCAGGGTACTGACGCCCCTGCTGATATGTCTCCAGAAACCTCCAAGCAGGTGCCTATTCTTCAGAGGGCTTACGGGTTTAGTTTGGTTTCTTTGGCTTAGTGAGTCAACGGTTCTAAGAGTCCCTTCTGCTTCCGAATTCTGTTTAGGGAGCTCACAGGCTCCCGTCCTGGGGGTTTAGGGTTTAGGGTTTAGGGTTCAGGGTTTAGGGTATTTAGGGTTTCCTGTAGACGTTGCCAGCGACACCCCCGAGACCTTCAGCCCGAGGCTCCAACCCAGCCAAGGCCCTAAGCCCATACACCCGCTACCTCTCTGAGGGTAGTTTCATGGGCCCTTAATGCGGTCCACAACCTCCCTCAAAGGGTTCTGATGTATGGGCCCTTAATTTGTCTATGTAAATCAGGGGTATGTAAGGGGTAACCTGTTTAAGGGCCCATACCAGGGGACCATGCAACTACCCTTAGATACCTCCTCATGTTATCATCCACTATAAACCCTAAACCCGAAATTCCCATGAACATCTTTATTACTTATTATGGAGTTGCATAAGAATGTGAGAAAGGTTTCGATGTAAAAATGACATAAGATTATAGGAATATATGCATAGACAAATACAAGACATATGAAATGTACGACTTTAACGCCTGCACCATCCAGCCCCGCTGTGTCGGCAGGAATCCACAGAACCAGCAGAGCTGGCGGAGCGGAGCTGGTAGGTTTAAGGGTTTAGGGATAGGGTTTAGGGTTTAGAGTTTAGGGTTTAGGGTTTAGGGTTTAGGGTTGAGGGTTTAGGGATTGGGGGGCTTCCTAGTCCAGAGCCCCACCGGGCGAAATTCCTGCGGCTTCTGCTACTTCGTTTTGGGCAGGTTTGCTACGCCCCCAAAAAACCTCACAAGTGTGCCTTAAGGGTGGATTTGTGTAAGTGGTGGGAATCTTGGGGCAGGTACATGGTCCCTTAGTATGGGATACCCGATAAGACACATGGGCTCACACAGAACCCTTTAAAGGAGGTAAGGGACCATGTTAAGGGACCATGAAACTACACTTGGATGGAAAGGCCGTCGTCAGCCTAAACCCTAAACCCTAAAATGCGCCAGGCGGCTGGGGTACGTACGCTAAGGATAACGACTTCGAAGCATTTACGAGGGTTCAGAAGGGCTTGTGGCGGATACAGGGTATAGGGCTTATGGGGGGTAGTTGGGGGAGTTAGGGGGTTAGGCGACTTCGTTCTACGTGCTTAGGGCTTAAGGGCTAACAGGGATCATAGTAGGGGATGCAGGCCGTTCGGGCTAGCTAGAGTTAAATCGTTTGATGTCGTGATGTTTGAGCTGTACAGAAGCTACTTGGGTGCATCTTGGACGCATCTGATGGAGCGTGGAATCTTGCAGGCCTTTTGATGCACGAGAAAATCATGAGCGTGAGATCTGTAGGTTAAGAGCCTTGAGCTCTCCTGAGCGGGAGTCAAGTGGGTAGTCTATGGCCGATGGCATGATGTTCTACGCTACTTTTGGCCTACCTGTGATGAGCAGGGCATTTAGAAGGCTGTAGCAGACTTTTGCAGTAGCCCTGATGCGCCGAGGCCTTTATCTCACCTAAGGCGAGAGGGGAGTGCAGGCCGTTCGGGCTAGCTAGAGTTAAATCGTTTGATGTCGTGATGTTTGAGCTGTACAGAAGCTACTTGGGTGCATCTTGGACGCATCTGATGGAGCGTGGAATCTTGCAGGCTTTTGATGCACGAGAAAATCATGAGCGTGAGATCTGTAGGGGATACCAGAATCCTTATGAAGGACTGCTAGTCTTAGGGGGAACATGCCAACAAAGTCACCTTAAACCCTAAACCCTAAACCCTAAACCGTGGAATCAAAACAAAGAAGCGCAGGAGCCGGTGGACCTCCTCCGATGCGCCGGTCTGGCCGTGGCGATGACGCAGCGCACCGTGCGGGGCGGGGCGCGGGTGGCCTGGGCCTGCAAGGTGCGGTTTAGGGTTTAGGGTTTGGGGTTTGGGGTTTGGGGTTTGGGGTTTGGGGTTCAGGGTTCAGGGTTCAGGGTTCAGGTTTCAGGGTTCAGGGTTCAGGGTTTGGGGGGGTGGGGGGGTGGGGGGGTGGGGGGGTAGGATGGTGGTGATGGTGGTGGTGGTGGGGGAAGCGAGGTTTACCCAAAGGGTCCACGTACCTATATGGTGTACACTTACGTACTTAAAGGGGTTCCTGTACAGTAGCTTTAGGGCCCAAGTAAATAGTATTACATAGGCGCATGGAGCCTTAGGGTTAGGGTCGCTGTTCCTTGTAAAGCTACCCTAAACCCTAAACCCTAAACCCTAAACCCTAAACCCTAAAACCTAAAACCTAAACCCTAAACCCTACAAGGGCTTGGGGTTCAGAGAACCTTGGCGTGTCCAAGCTCGTCACTGACAGGATCCTTCTGAAGCATTCTCCTGACCTTCCACCCTCAGGGCCCCTGAGGGTTTAGGGTTTAGGGTTGATTGTTTAGGGTTTAGGGTTTATATTTTAAGGTTTAGGGTTTAGGGCTTCATACCTATGGTTTCCCTCAAGAAATACTGTGTGTCTTGTCTACATAAAGCCTAAGGGAATATCAAGCAATTGCATTGTTCTTCGGGTTCCAAATCGAGTACGGATGCCCTGAAGCTCACCCTCGACCTGGCGCCCACGACGACACCCGTGAGCTACCGACCACTTAAGACCAACATCCACATCCTAGCCATACTAGAGTTTAGGGTCTGGGGTGTAGGTCTTGGGGTGAAGTACGTAGCACAAACCTACACCCTCCCCATAGGGTTCACGCAGTAGGGTTGAGCCTCAGGGGTTTAGGGTTTAGGGTTGAGGGTTTAGGGTTTAGGGTTTAGGGTTTAGGGTTTAGGGTTTCGGGTGCATAGCAAAGGCGAGTGGCCGCTCCAATGAAGAGCTCCTATCGTGGGCGATGCCCCGACCTCGGGCGGGGAGGGGGGCTTTTTTGGGGGTGCTTTCCTACACCCAAAGTTTGGTTTGGCTTGAGGAATTGGGGGCTGGCGTTTGGGGTTAGGGTAAAGTTTAGGGTTTAGGGTTTGCCGGCATTCAAGAGCTCTGGGGGGCAAGGGTTTAAGTTGGAGGGTTGAGGAGTTAGGGTTTTAATGCTTCAGGGTTTGGGGGCCTGCTCTTCATAATGTTTTCAGTCCAGTTGTGCTCACAAGCCTCGAGTGGCAGAAGCTCAGTTGTGCACTACTGGGACCGGGTGTAGGCCCTTTTTTCCTTTTTTTAGGGTTGGGGTTCCCTTATAATCCCCTTAAAACCAAAATGGGTACCGTTTTTATTCCTAGGCTACTCCCGGGTCTAGACTACACATGATTTAACAGCGGAAGGTTCAGCATTTCACCGTGTCCTGACTGAAATTGCGAAATCAGTAAGGGCACGATTTGATGTTACTACATGACCCTATTATCTGAAGTAGACCCTATATCAGCCCTAAACCCTACGACCTATATCCCCTAAACCCTAAACCCTAAAAAAAAACCCGAAACCCTCAACAGACACCAACTCCTCAAACCAAGGCACGCCAAGGCCCGCAACCTTTTGCACCCGAAATCTACAAGCCCAAAGCATTTCCTCAGACCTCGCGGAAGTAGGGGTTTAGGGTTGAGGGTTTAGGGTTTAGGGCTATGACTTGCCCGGGCACACTAGTGGTCAACACAAACACCCCCCCCCCCCCCCCCCCACAAAATAATACACCCGCAAAATTGGACATTCCTGAGTGACTCATGATCATACTTGAAGGCCTGGTACATGAGTGTGATTAAGATTTCTCGTGCTCTTTTTGGTGCTCAAGATTGTGCTTTTTCTGGTGTCATTGTTGTGCTCAAGATTGTGTTTTTGTTGGTGCAATTGCTCAAGATTGTGCTTTCTGTGGTGCTACTTGTTGCGCTCAAGATTGTGCTGCTGTGTTTCGTGCTCTCAAGTTTGTGTTTTCCTGCTGATGCTCCTAGTGTAGCGGTCTTCGAGAAATTGGTGTCTCAAGATTGTGCTTTCTCTGGTGCATGTTTTGGTGCTCAAGATTGGCAATTTTCTGGTGTTTTTTGTGCCAAGTTTAGGGTTTAGGGTTTCGGGTTTGGGGTTTTTAGGGCTTTTCGTTTAGGGTTTAGGACATTGGCAGCCGACCTGATTTAGGGAACATTGTGGCCCTTCTTTCAAGCAAAAAAGCTGCATAAACCCGGGAACCAGTGGTATGATTCTCGTCCCCTTGTGTATGTATAAGGGGTGACATAACTAAGCCTATTCATTTGCCGTACCAAGGCACAGCCCTCCATTCCTCAAAAGCCCCCAAAAACAAGCCCTAACCCCTTAAACCCTTAAACCCTTAAACCCTGAACCCTTAAACCCTTCAACCGGAAACCCTAAACCCTAGAAACCCAAAGCCCTAAACCGTGCAGCCCGAAATCAAAGTCCCAGGCCACACAGCTCGCCGAGCTGTGCAAGGCTGCCTCATGGGGGATGCAGGGGGTTAGGGCTCAGGGTTTAGGTCTTAGGGTTTCGGGTTTAGGGTAACTCAGAAGGCTTAGCATTTTGGGGTTTTGGGGGGCTTTGGGGTCCGCGGCTTGCAATTTAGGGTGTTCAGGACCCTAGGGCTTAGGGCTTAGGGTCAAAAGGGTTGAGGGTTGAGGGTTTAAGGTCTAGGGCTCAGGGCTCAGGTGCTCAGGTGTCCTGTTAGTCCCCCTTGGACCCCCAATGTAGATATTTCAGTAGCTGGGCAAACCGATAGGGGGGGTCTTACGATAACAGGGGTACCTTAATGGGGTCCTTTCTGTAAGGGCATCCTACTACTTGGGGGTCTATATTAAGGGTCCCCTATTTTCGTAAACTCCCATCGTTCTAGATGTGGCTGCGCGCGTTGCTGCCAAACGTGACAGGCATGCCTCGCAGCTGCCGGCGGAGAAGCACGACGAGTCTTAGTTGCAAGACATGAAGTTGACAGTTCTTTTTTGTTTCAGGTTTAGGGTTTAGGGTTTAGGGTTTAGGGTTTAGGGTTTAGGGTTTAGGGTTTAGGGTTTAGGGTTTACGTAGGCTACGTAGGGTTTAGGGTTCAGGGGTCTTTGTAAGACCTGCAGCATGCAGGGTCTGACAGAAGGCAGGGAGAAGACATGTAGTGGCCCTTATCGGACAAGAGACAGAGGGGAGGGTGGGCCTATGTCTCTAGAGCTTTCAGACATAGGGCTTTGGGCTTTAGGGGCTTGGGGGCATCATCCTCTGTTCAGCCCCAATCGAAACCCCTGAATCCTCAATCCAGAGATTGAGGGACGGCGCGACTAGTTCGTCACGTCACCTGTCTGTGGCTGCCTGACCCGCTCCCCTAGACGCAGGAGATCTTGCGTGCGTTTCTAGGCTGAAGCCTCGTCACCAAGCAAGTTTTGTGCGCAGCTTGTGGGCACTAGACCCTAACTAAACCCTGGACCGTATGCTAGAAACCTTTTGATCCTGAGCAGGGTGTTGCGATGTAGCGCTTAGGGCGTCGCATTTTGGAGCTTACGATGTAAAGCTCGACAAATTGCCTGATGTGTTTGCAGGCATCAACGATCCTCGGACATGTCCTGCGATTGCTGCTGCATTGTTTTGGCTTCACTCAGCTCCCTTTTCGAAAACTCTGCCTAGCTCTTTTCCAAACCATGTGGGACGTTTTTGAGACCCGGGCGGGTGCCGATGCAGTGGAAGCGGGACATGCACGGACCAGCGGCCAGAGAAGAAGCGTGTGGGCATGGGTACGGACATTGATGATGGTACGACTTGTAGTACGGCTTGTACTGGCAGTGGGCACCTTGCTGTTGACATTAGATGTTGGACACTGGCTGGAGCTGCCCATTCAATGTAGCTACAATGTGGGGTGCTACTACAAGGTTTTCGAAAAAGTGGTGGTTAAGAGTTTGGGTGAGAACGCCTTCGTCCCTACGTCCGAGTGCCTCATGCAACTATGGCGGCATGCAGTGAAGGACACTCAAGCCAGAGAGACCTACTTTTTAGCAGTTTGCTCCCTGAATTGGACCTGCTGGCAAGATGTTTGCCCCAGTCTTTCCCATGCCAGCTGGCACACATGGCCATCAGTCGTATCTTGCCTGACATATGGCAAAGAAGAGGATCACTGTGGGGCTGCGTACGTACCTCTGACTGTGGCAGATGTGCAGAGTACCTGCTGGATGCCTTCTGGCTTGGATCCCCCCACCACCGAGGAGTTCAAAATAAAATTGAAATCAGGCAGCGGCGCAAAGGGTTTTCGGAGCAATCTCCACCAGCGACACTGCGGTTTGGATCCCAGCAAGAGAGAGCACGTCGAGGCCTTTTTGGCGAAAGAAGTGCAACAAATTGATGAGGATAAGGACGGGCACATCACCGCACAAGAGTGCAAGGCGTATGTGGGCCAGTATGTTGCTGAAGAAGACAGAGCTGTTCTGTTGGGTGGTTCACGCGGGTTACCGCGAGAACTGTGCAACGCTTTCACTCGCTTTGGGTCTTTCGAACCTGAGCAGGCTGCTGACACCTGCAACTTTGGCTTTGATGCCCCTTCTCCTCCGTCTCATCAACATGGCGCGTGGACACTTGTGGACATGCTCAGTGCCAGTCAAGAGAAGCGCACAGATCTGCTTCAGAACCTTTTGCAGATCCTGGAGTCCGACTCGGATGTCGAAGGGAACATGCAGGTGTCGTATCGAAATCGGATTGTTTTTATCCTCGTATTGCAGCAGGGAAGCGTCGGAAGAGAGGATGAGGCAGCAATGAGGACCATCACTCAAAGATTTTTCACTTTTGGTGTGATTTTGGTGGGTGGCACCAATCTTGATGCTGCTGCCAAAACAGCTCTTGAAAGAGAGATTAACCAAGTCAGCGAACGCAGTCACATCTACTGGTTTGCCTCTGACGACGATGATGGTTTGTGGGATTACATGAAATCACTGCCACATGTTGACGCGGGCGACACCCTGCAGTGGCAGAGAAAAGAGACGGGTCAGATGAAGGAAGATATCAAACAACTTCAAAGAGAGATGGGTCAGATGAAGGACGATCCCAAACAACTTCAAAGAGAGATGGGTCAGATGAAGGAAGATCTCAGACAACTTCAAAAAGAGATGGGTCAGATGAAGGAAGATCTCGAGCAACTTCAAGCTGTTGTGCGAAGACTTCGTATAGAAATTGTTGGTTTGAAGACCGTTTGACATAGCGAAAACCGAGAAGCCGCGAGCTCGAGCTAGAGTACAGCATAACCGCGTCGGTGCGACCAGATGAGCTGTGGCAGCGACATGAAGAATTTGACCCCATGAAGTTCCCTCCAAGACGACACGATCTTTGCTAGAGTGTCCTTGTCACATCCTTAGCAGAGGAGCTAAACTCTGGGATTCCACAGTGGGCGAGCTTAGATGTTTATAGGCCCCCACATTTTGAATTTGAAATCCAACAAACCCCTACCCCAACCCCCCAGAGAAACCTAAACCCCAACCCTACACCCTAAACCCTAAACCCTAAACCCTAAACCCCAAACCCCAAACCCTAAGCCCTAAACCCTAAACCCTAAACCCTAAACCCTAAACCCTAAACCCTAAACCCTAAACCCTAAACACTAAACACTACACCCTAAACCCTGAACCATTCTTGGCTTTGCCAGCTAGGAGGCCACCCATGTTGCAGCCACGTGGCCAGCGACGCTGCTGGAGGCCCTGTGAGCGCCAACCATGGCCTCCGGGCTTCAGGGTCTCAGAGTGGAAGGGTAGGATTTGTGGGAGTTAGGGTTTAGGGTTTAGGGCTTAGGGTTTAGGATTTTCTGGTGGGGTTTGGGGCTTAGGGTGTCGGATTTCTGGGGTTTGGGGTTTGGGGTTTAGGGTTTAGGGTTTCAATCTTCTGGCGGCCAGGAGCGTGCCAGCCCTGCATCCGTGCCCTGCGCGCCACGCGCGGAGGCCCGGCAAAGTAGCTCTGAAGCCCGAAGCAAATGCTTGGCTCTTATACAGCCACAAGACGTATGGCCCTTATATCGCCGCAAGCCGTGTAAATCCTAGTCGGAATAGTTCAAATTAGCAGAAGCACACACACACATGTCAACCACAAAGCCCTGCACCAGGAGGGGCCGACTTATAACCCTAAACCCTAAACCCCTAACCCCGAAACCCCTAAACCCCTAAACCTCTAAACCCTAAACCTCTAAACCCTATAAACCCTAAACCCTGAACCCTGGCGCACCCTAGGCTCATCGGCTGGCAGAGCAATGGTGCAGTTCGGCGCTACCTCGCCTCAGCTTAGGGTACTATCGCATCTTACTGTTGACCTCTTACGGCGAGCGTTCAGGCCGTTCATGCGAACCCAAAAGAAATCTCTAAACCCCAAAACCTGAACCCTCATGGACTCTGTCTCGGCCAGGAAATAACCTCCCCCTCCGGCCGCAGTACCCGTGCGGCCAAGTCGCTAGATCGAGGAGACGGCCCCTCGGCGTCTGCTTCGTGTTTACTGATTTAAAAAATAGCAAGAAGTGCTCGGAATGATTGCAGTGAGATTCGTTTCCGGTACCTGGTTGACTATAGTAACTATAGTATTCTGGGTTTGTTCCTTCTGTGTACCCCCTATTTTCGGAATCAGTTCCGATAGGGTTGAAGAATACTCGCTAAGAAAGCCCGAAACCATGAAGGCACATAGTGCACCGCAAGGAGGAAGCCGCGCACGCAATGCAGAGCCCTAAGCCCTAAACCCTAAACCCTAAACCCTAAACCCTAAGCCCTAAACCCTAAGCCCTAAACCCTAAACCCTAAACCCTAAACCCTAAACCCTAATTAAATTAAACCCTAAACCCTAAACCCTAAACACAAAGGAGACACGCGGCTTCGGAGAGGGCGCCTGCACCATGTCCGCTTCGACCACAATGCGGCTTGGCCGCAGTCTTTGGAGGGTTTAGGGTTTAGGGGTTTAAGGTTTAGGGTTTAGGGTTTTTTTTTTTTGCTATGGCCCTGCGCGCCAGTCCGCGCGCTTTGGCGTCTTCCCGAGTTGGGGGTTTCTCAGCTCCTTGTGTATTTGGGCGTACTTATAATGAGGTCCTAGGGCGGGGTGGTCGGGGGAGTTGCAAATGTGAGGAAAGTACTGGCGAGAGACCACTTCAACCCAGTAGGGAAATTGCATACCCCGCCGACGTCCCTGGCTGAGAATCCGATCCTTGTGAGCCGAACCGAAGACTACAGAGTGATATACCTCCTTTCTAGGGGCCAAGAATACCTCCCTCATCATTTTATATTGCATGTCCGAGAGCAGGTGGGATGGAAGGCGTGGTCTGTGTGCCTGTTCATAGACCTCTACGTTGGGGATTCTGGAGTAATAGGAGGCCTTAATTCGCACTACTCTTCTAAGGAAACGAATGTAAAATGCATCTATTCTTTTGAGGTGCGGTGTGGTTAGGGTAAGTGCGTCTAGACCGTAAGTTAGAACGGGAAGAAAGGTGGCCTGGAAGATTTTGAGACGCTCTTTGAGGCAGAGTGTGCTATTCCATATAAGTCTTAGTTTTTTGAATGCCTCTTCAGCTAGAGCTGCCCGGTGATAAAAAGCTGTCTCGAAAGGCTTGGTCCAGGAGATCATGCTACCCAAGTACTTGACTACGGTTTTTGTGGGGACGCTTGACCCATCCTTAAATCGCAGCGCAGGCTCGGAGTAGTTGGGGCGTACCAGGAGCTCCGTTTTAATTTTATTTAGGGACATACCATATTCCGCTGCAAGCTCCTCCAGGGCGCTTAGAATGCTTTGGAGTTGCGGTGTGGTCAGAGCAAGGAGTAGCGTGTCATCTGCATATTCCATATCTGCCACCGGGAACCCCTCTGACCATGTGTTGGTCGGGACCCCCCTTTGTTGCAATTCCCCGTCCAGGTCCTCGAAGATCACAGTTAGCACAATAAGGAAAAGGTAGGGGCTGAGCGGACATCCTTGTCTAATTCCAGCCTTAACTTGTCCTACGGCGGTGTGGTCAAGACCTACTGTTTGGAACGTTGGATTAGCATAGATAGATTTTATGTTGTCCAACATCTTATGTGAAAGTCCAAAGCGCTGCAGCGCTTGTAGCATAGCGGTGTGGTCCAAGGAGTCAAAGGCCTGTTTCCAGTCTAGAAATAGTAATTGTAGGTTTCTGTTAGTCATGGTCGACCACTCCATAGCCCTTCTGACCACGAACAGGGGGTGACGTGTGCCCCTTCCAGCCCTGAAACCAAACTGCTGTGGACGAAGTCTTTCATCAAATGCGCTAGCCAGCCTAGCTTGGAGCATTGCAGCATACACCTTGTAGGTAACGTTAAGTAAGGAAATGGGGCGGTATGATGCCGGGTCCGAGTCATCCCCCTTTCCCTTGTAAATAGAAACTATTGTTGCGTGAGACCAATCTGGCGGTGTGGTCCTGTTGTTCCAAACTTCGTTATAAAACTCCAGCAGGCGCCTTTCGCCCTCCGCGTCCAAAAGCTGAAGGATTTCGTTAACTATACCATCGGGGCCCGGCGCTTTCCCCTTTTTGGTTTTTTTACCCAAGGCATCCAACAATTCGCCGCGGGTAAACAAGGGCTCATCCGGTGCTGGCTGACGGAGGGGTAATCTCGTGGAGCGTTTCTGTGCGGAGTGGTCCGGGATGTGTGGTTGTCCCCACTGTGTGTCCTGTAGATGATTTCGGAAAGCAACATGGGTTGACGTCCATGGTACTGGCTTACCCTCTACTATAAGCTGAGTACGGCGGCCTTGAAAACCTTTACGCTGACGTCTAACCGTGTTCCACACTGGCGATGTGGTCCCTGCCGGATCAGCCAGCAGTTGCTCATGAACCCAATGGACCCTATCTTTACGTGCTAATCTTTTAGCCTGGTTGCGCAACTTTTTCCAGTCCTCCGACTGTTCAGCTTGAGCAACACGGGCCTGCGCCAGGGCCCTCAGCGTGGCTTCACGAATCCAGGGTTTGGCAATGGTGCGCTGTTGCAGGGGGAAGTGTTCCTGGGCAGAATGTTTGGCCGCGTTGAGGAAATCGGTGAGCGAGCCGTGCATGGTGGGGGGCGTGGTCTGTGAGGCGTGCGTTGCTATTGGTTGTCTCCTGCCTCCCTTATACTCTTTGCTATCCCTACCCTGTGCTGCCAAGCCATCTGCTATGCAGTTGTAGTAGTGACCTGCATGACCCTTAACCCACTGAAAACTTGTTTTGATTCCTGCTTCGTAGGCTAGCGTCTGCGCCAAGAGCACCAGGTCTTTGTTGGTTTTAGGGCGCCACTTACCTGTGATCATGTTAAGGGACCATTGGCTGTCTGTGTAAATGCCCACTTCCCTGTACTCCAGCTCATGTGCGTATAGCAGTGCCTCTATGATGGCAGTAAGCTCGCCTGTGTTATTGGATCCTACTCTAGCGCCGATGTATTTAACGTGTCGCTGGTCGGTACAAACCGGGCCGGAGGCCGTAAGATCTGGCGGTGTGGTCCCGTCCCCGTTTGGGGAGAGGCGTGCGCACCAACCCCAACCTGCTGGTGTGGTACCCGTGGCTTTCCCTTTGGTGCCTGCTCCATCTGTGTAGAACCAAATGGACGGGCTATGTATGCTTGTTTCAGCGGGGTGGTCTTGGGGGGCGACTGTTGTTGAAAGAGAAGCTCGGATTGTACGGTTGAATGCATCGCGAACTGTTTGTGTGACCTGCGCAAAGTCGAATTTGGCGCGATACTTGGGGCGCTGTTTTCGTTGCGCAAGTTTGATCTGGACCTCAGTTACCAAGAGGTAGTGGTCCGATGGGTACCCTGTGTGTAGCTTTGACCTACAGGAGTTAACCGACGACAACCACTGGGATCGAACGAAGGTGTGGTCCAATCGTTGAAACCTAGTAGGGTCCGGCGAAGGTGTTGAGCTGGGGGGCGGTAAGGGTTGATCCAGTGGAAGAAACGCACGGATGTGTGAGGCCAAGGACAATGCCTGTGATCCGAATTGCTTGAGTGTTACGTCGTAAAACTGCTGCATTATGAGCGGATCTAGGGCCAGTTGGCTCCAATCTGCCGGAGGGGCCGTTTTGTCACGGAAAGTGATCTGGTGTATCGGATTGGGTGACTTGTAGGAACCCGCCTCAACCATGCCTAACTGCTGCATTGCTTTAACACACAAGCTTCTGTTGGAAGTAGCGGAGTGGTCAATGTAGCTCCTACCCTTACCATATGTGAATGGTCCAGTGACCCCTTCATCGTTCGAGTGTTGGGCCTGAAATCGTGCATTGAAATCTCCTGTGACAATGACTGGTTCAGGGTGTGGGATTTTGGAAAGATACTCCTCTAACGTATCCCAAAATGGCTGCCTTATGGAGTCGTGGTCCAACCCAGAGTGAGGTGCATACACTCCCACTATGTGGACTCGTCCACCCTTCTTATTCAAAGTAAGATGTATGATTCGGTTAGAAACCTGCACAACATCTGCTAGGTGTGGTCGGATCCTAGGATGGATGATGGCTCCAATGCCTGCAAACCTATCCTTATGATTACCTGACTGCACAACTAGGTGGCCCTCGGCAGTGTATGAGTAGTAGGATGTAGACTTTGTCTCACTAAGAATGAGAATACCTAGACTGTGCTCTTGCATCATTTGGATGAGGTTCTTTAACTTCAGGGTGTCAGCTAGTCCCTGGACATTTTGGGCACCTACCCTAAGCTTATGGTTATAAGCCAAAGGCGGTGTGGTCTGTAGTCTGTCTCTGGTCGGCTTTGTCCTTCGCTGTATGGCATTCTGCCATTCTATGCTGTCGCGAAAGATCTTTGTCTTGTTGTGGGAGACTTTTTTGGACTTCGGGGGGGAGGTTAGTGGGGAGTCCGCCCCCTCTAACCCCAGCTGTTTGCACTCTCGGCACCAGGATCTGTATGCTCTACGACAGAGCCTCCTTCTCCTGGTCCCCTGCCTAGAGGTATGGTCCCCCCCCGCTTTTGGGGAACTCGCTTCGTTCGCCCTAAAAGGGCTCCCGGTGTGCCTCATGGAGGCGGAGTCGGCGGCTGAACCGGCTGGTTTTAAATTCTTCCTAATTCGTGAATTCCTAGACCCCTTCAGGGTACGGACTGATGGCTTGTAGTTTACAAAATGTCCTTGAGGGTGAAGAAACCGAATTCTTTTACCGGAGCGAGAGGATCGATGTTTGTGGGGGAGGACGGGGTCTATGCGCGGTGTGGTCTTAATACTTAGAACAGAAACCGGCTGCGAGTTGTGGTCCAAGGTAAGCAAACCAGACCTAACTTTGAGCAATTGAGCTATATCGTATCTGGGTGGGGATGGGGGTTCAGGTACAAAATATTCAAGGAGTAAAACTGTCCTAAAAGGATGAACAGTAGTGTTGCCATTCAGGGAGTGCATTAATCTATTTCTGGTGCTTTGTGAAACAGCATCCACTGTTTGGGCTCTTGGGGGTGTGGTCTGTGCTGAGAAACCCCTTCTGTACATGCAAAACCGAAGCTCAAACGCGGTATGGTCCGAGAAGGACGTCTCACCTTCAGAAAGTTTCAAATGGTGTGAGTGCTCCCTCTGCCTTGGACTGGGTTGGCTGCACCAATGACATAACCCCGAACTAAAGACTACAGGCACCCTGGTGTGCTGCGGAGCAGACACACCAGGGGCTTGCACCCTGGTGTGCTGCGGAGCAGACACACCAGGGGCTTCAAACTGTGCTGTGGTTCGGGGATCAGTCACAGAAAGACAAGCAACCATAACACTGAGAGTGTTGGTCATCTCCGTGCACCAGTTAAAACTTCAGGAGCCTTTGGCTCCCTTGCCCCCTGCTGTTGGGGGCTTGGGGGCTGAAGCCTTGGAATATGGCATCTGGGACTGTGAGGGCGTGGTGGTCCCATGCATCTCTTCGTCGCCATCGTTGGGAAGCAGGGGTTTGCCCTGGTAAGTGCAGGCACGAATGTCTCCCACACACTCACCCGGCTGTCCACTTTTCGTACAAAATTCGTCCCAGATGTAGGCTACAGCCTCCACCTGAGCAATTTCAAGCTCAAATGGAAAGGGACTGAAATGCGAATTGTGCAACAGCATGTTGGACCAATGGCGACGACCACCTCCATACTGGGTGCCCTTCCCAGAGCCTTTGCCCTGCTGCTTGGCAGCCTGGTAGGCGGCCTGGTCCATCTGATCCATGGTCAGCTGTGTGCCCCAAATAATCTCATTCCACTTTTCCGACCAGAGGGATTCTTCCTTGGCGGAGTGGTCAACAGGCCCACTCATCATGATGCGCAGCAGGTCTGGGCATACCTCCAGCCTGCCCTTGAAGGAGCCATTGCTCTCTTCATAAAACAGTCTCCCCCAGGCCACGGCGTCGTGGTCGAAGTCCGGGGTCTCTGCAGGGGCCATAAGAGTGAGGGATTTCCACAAGATTGTGAGACGCTTGTCCGCACAATCTGGGTGGGAATTACAAACTGCAATCAGAACACGCAGGGGAGCCTCCAACTTACGCTGCCATTGGGGAGCACAGGGACTGACCCTGATATGCTTCCCCACCTGCGGAGTGGTCGGAGCACTGTACAGAGGAGTACCGCTCGATCCCCCATATCTGCTCAGGAAAGCGCTCCTCAGATCCCACGCTTTCAATGTCAGCATAGTCATGGTCGAGTAGAATCCCTGTCCTTGCGGGACCGTGGTCGGGTCAATGGTGAGGATATTGAACCAGAATGCAGGCGGGAGTGCGGAGTGGTCCATGTCGTCTTTCAGGAGGCCTCTCTTCGTCAAGAAAGCCCTCGCCTCCGGCAGCTGCGAAATCATCCAGCCCAACATATACTGGCGCTGTTCGGGTGACAACCCCGACGGCCAGCCTGTGGTAATGAGCATGAGCCCACTTTGGTGCCGCTGCTGGGAGCGGTTCTCACTTGCCATGAACCTCAGCTCGGACTGTGCGCTGAAGAGGCGGTCGTTAACAACCTTGAGGGCGTTCTCCATCTGGACGACGGCCCCATAGAGCTCCGGACGAATGATGGCCTCGTGATATCCCTTGACCAGACGTAGCACGTCGCGAGCAGTGGCTACTTTGGAGTTCAGGAACGACTCGACCGCGTGCGGGTTGTTGATGTCGTGTCCCAACCTGCTTGCTGTCAGCTGATACGCTGCCTGATCGTCGAGGTGCGGTGTGGTCACAACTAGGCCTGTTGTGCCCGTGGTCGAGCTCGCGCCGCCGGATCCGGTTTCCGCCGCTTGGTCAACTTCTGCCTCGAGCGGAGTGGTCCTGGTTGATGCTATTGGGGTCGGTGCGCTGCGTTTGCGGCTGCTATGCTCATCGAAGAACAGTCTTGTGTTGGCCGCAAAAACTGGTCGTTGGTCCACTGAAGCCCTAAACTCTTCCAGGGTGTTTGCTGGTGGCAACGACATGGCGGATTTGGCAAAATGCCTGGGTGAAAGAAGTTACACTCGCCCTTGGCGGAGTGGTATCTGTACAACTATCGAAAGAACTTGCACTTGCTGACGTGCTGGCCGGGGCCGATACACCTAGGGTTTAGGGTTTAGGGGTTTAGGGTTTAGGGTTTTGGGGAGTTTTGTTTTCGAAGAGCTTTTCTGCCTTTGCGCCCGGCCTCGTGAGTTGTGTCGTGCTAGCGCGCACCTGGAGCCTAAGCCTTCGAAGCCCTCCAGTGTGTATGGCTGCTGACATCTCACTAGCTGAGAGTACACTTTGCACTTTGTGGGATACTATAACCCCCCTATAAAACTGAAAGTGTACACTTTTTTGGGGGGCTTATGAACTCAGCAACCAAGACATGGGGTACGATGCTGGAATGAGTGGCTTGATCTAGGGGTCGGAATAATGACGAATACTATTCCCTGAGGGCCCCTTGATAAATCTACGCGTAAATATATTATAAGAACCCTCCAGAGCCCATTTCTAATGATTCAGGCCCCTATATTGCCACGTCACCAGCCCCTGATGCACCCTGAGCATTTCCGGTTCCAAGCGTGTATCCCCTGAACCCTAAACCCTCAACGGCCCGAAGCCCCAATACCCCAAGCCCGGTTTAGGGTTTGGGGTTTAGGGATTAGGGTTTATAGGGTTCGCCGAGGTATCTCTCACAGAGTTGCCTTGTGACAATGTCAGCAACAGCTGCCCGGCACCACTGGGAATTTGGGGCGGGGCATGAGGGTGAGGGCCTCGCAGGGGTGCATGGCCCTTAGTCCCTAAACCCCCAAATAATTGACCAAACCCTAAACCCCAAAACCCTAAACCCTAAACCCAAGTATTACTCCCTGTATAAACGCCCAAAGGGCTTAGGGTCTAGAATTCCGGATAGTGTTTCCTCCTCCCGCAGCCCAGGAATGCGCTCCATCCGGAGAAATCGCAGCCGTCGGAAAGTCAGGAGGGCATGTAGAACGTCCTGGGGGGGGCGGAGGGTGAGGTAACCTGACCCTAACCCTAAACCCTAAACCCCAAACCCCAAACCCCAAACCCCAAACCCTAAACCCGAAACCCTAAACCCTAAACCCTACACCCTACACCCAAAACCCTAAACCCTAAACCCACCCCTACTAAGAGCCAGCCAGAAGCGCATCTCCAAGTCTTTGAACCATCGATGTCGCGCAAGAACTCCTTACGCAAACCCCAAGCCCCAAACCCGAAACCCTAAACCCTAAACCCCAAACCCCAAACCCTAAACCCTAAACCCAGTAAACCCTAAACCCTATACACCTGAAAGCCCCTTCAACTTCAGAGGCGGGCTGGCAGCACAGAGGGGCCCGACGAGGGCGTCCCACGCACGCGGCACTGGCGCGTGGCCACTTCGGCGCGCTTCCAGAGTTTGAGGCGGTAAACGGTTTAGGTTGGGTTTAGGGTTTAGGGTTTAGGGTTAGGGTTTAGGGTTTAGGGTTTAGGGCTTAGGGTTTCGGGTTTAGGGTTTGGGGTTTAGGGGTAAGCCCTTGGGATTGTTTTTCATGTTCCCTCATTGGTTGTAAGAGGGTTATGTCTAGGAATAGGTTCCAGAGTTGCAAGGGGCCATCCTATCCTGAGAAGGTTTCGAGGTTGAGGTTTAGGGTTTAGGGTTTAGGGTTTAGGGTTTAGAGTTTAGGGTCCACCGTTTGGGGGCCCCAAAACCACATCAACAGAAGGATCGGGCATAAGGGCCCCCTTCAGGGGATTCTGGACAACTCCAGGGAACTCACATCTAGCGTTTAGCTAAACGCTATGAACCCAGCCCCGCTGCCAAAACCCACATAAGTTATATCCTTGAAGGTACTTAGCCGCTATTAAGCTCCTACAATGTCCTGAGATTTTGGCGGACCACATGAACCCACAACATAAGAGGGGTCGCAAAATCTCTGTTTTACTACAACCCCTGTTAGGGTATGCGGGCCGCAAGCCATTTTAGGATCCTTGTAGTCCCCAAGGTTAGGAGCCCCCCAAAAAAGCACGTAAACATAAGGATTCGCATAGACAACTTCTTGGGGAAAGGCTTGCAGACTAGGCATCATGCTGGAGGAAATCGGACGGACTACGTTGCCTCCTCCGAGAGCTCACATACTCCAAGAAAATGCTCTCACAATCTTTCTCTTAAATCCTAAACCCTAAACCCTAAACCCTAAACCCTAAACCCTAAACCCTAAACCCTAAACCCTAAACCCTAAACCCTAAACCCTAAACCCTAAACCCTACCAGAGGCCCTCGCTTTCGAGTCTTCTCCTTGGCTGCAGGAGGCATCTTAGAAGGAACAAGTCCACTTTCCAGGCGTGGACAACGCGCTTCACTGCCGGCTGGCCCTCTTGTCTCATGCCCTCCTTGGACAATACTGTCCGCTCCTAAACCCTAAACCCCCAACGCCGGCGGGCACTAAACCCTAAACCCTAAACCCTATAAACCCCAAACCCCAAACCCCAAACCCCAAACCCCAAACCCCAAACCCCAAACCCCAAACCCCAAACCCCAAACCCTAAACCCTAAACCCTAACCTCCCCAAACCCTCAACCCTCAGCCCTAAACCCCAAGACCTCAACCCGAGCTCTCAGTGAAGCCAAGGACTCCGCCAAGGCCAGGCGCAAGGCTGGCGGACCCAAACCCCAGGATTTGCCTACAATAGGGTTTGGGGGTTTAGGGTTTAGGGTTTGGGGTTTGGGGTTTGGGGTTTGGGGTTTAGAGGCTCAGGGACTGCTTGAGTAGCCCTGAAAGCGTACACAACAGCAAGTCCCTGAAATGTAGGCACAGCTGGCATGGCGGTTCTTCATGCTCAGTGTTTCTTTAAGCCAACCTTAGCGAAGTTTCACTTTGGCTTTTGTGTGCTCTTGGGCATCGTGGCTTTGGGGGCTGTTTAGGGCAGTCTTATGGGTTTTTTCGGGATGCATGTTGCAGGGCTTCAACTTTCGGTTTGAATTCAGCTGGTCCGAGAGACATGCAGAGGTGATGCGGGGACGATCGATACAGAACTGGTTGTCTTCAGTGACCCTTGGCCAGCAGTTCCCAAGCCTAAGCCGAAGCCCCACAAGCAGCACCTTTATGTAGTCGTCGTCTCTTGACAGACCCCGCCAGCAGCGGGAACACGTTTAACTGCAAATCTGGTTCTGCGCTCCAAGCAACTTACCTGTCGTCGAGTTTCGTGTGCAGGGCATCGGTTTTTGGGGGTGCAAGGCCTCGGTTTTTAGCCTCCATGTCACCTGTTTGATGGCGCAGGTCTCGAAACCCTGGCGGCTCGAAGAAATCAATTAGTCCCCAACAAAGCCTGAAACCCTTACACCCTCAAGCCTAAACCCTGAACCCTAAATCCGAAACCCATACCCTGAACTTTATCAACCCTGAAGCTAATGATCCCGAAAGCCAAAGCCAGTTGAGGCTTTAGGACTTGTTGTCCTCAGCCTTGAACCCGATCGTCCCAAAACCCAATCCTTTAGTTTCGGGTTTAGGGTTGAGGGTCTTCGGGGTTTAGGGTTTAGGCTTCAGGGTTTAGGGTTTAGGGTCTTCGGGGTTTAGGGTTGAAGGTGTTTAGTGCACCCATTGCGGCAGCGCGACCCAGGGAAGGCGTACACTTTCACCACCGGGCCATCGTCCCGTTGATGCGCCTCAGTTGAAGTTTCAGGGTTTAGGGTTTAGGGTTTAGGATTTAGGGTTTAGGGTTTAGGATTTAGGGTTTAGGGTTTAGGGTCTAGGATTTAGGGTTTAGGGTCGGAGCGATGTTAGGGTTCAGAGACCTGAAGCCCTGAGAACCCAAGAAAGCCCTCCCCCGAGGCCCCCGGCCGGGGCCCTGAGCCACAATCATATGGGTTTAGGGTTTCATGGTTTCAGGGTTTTAGGGTTTTAGGGTTTAGGGTTTAGGGCCAGATGCCCTTCAGGCTTATGAGGGGCTTTGCGGGGGTTATGAATTCCTTATTTGGGGGGGGGGGGGGCCCTCCCTTGTAGGGTTTAGGGCTTAGGCTTTGGGCTTAAGGGCTCTTTTTTCGGGATTAGGGTGGTTCCAGTTCCACATGGCACAAGGCTCCTTCCAGCCGTGCCCTTTGCTGACACTTCCACCTACAGCGGCTTCTGAAATCTGGACATTCTGCCTGCTGCATGCAGCCCCTGGTTCTGCCAGGGTTTGTAAGGTAATAGGGTTTAGGGTTTAGGGTTTAGGGTTTAGGGTTTAGGGTTTCGGTTTCAAGGTTCAGGGTGTAGGGTTTAGGTTTCAAGGTTCAGGGTTTCGGGGTAGTGCGCAGACGTTGTGTCTGGTTCTTGCAGTCGGGCTCTTCTTGGCAACTTCCGGGGCTCTTCTGGGTTTAGGGTTTGGGGTTTAGGGTTTAGAGTTTAGGGGATTTCGGGTTGAGAGCCAGGGCGTTGCCGGAGATGGCGAGCAGTACACCGTTGCGTGCAGGGTGCCACCAGCTGGAGCTCAATGCCCGGAGCTGGGACACATGGGGACAGAGAGCAAACAACTCGTGAAATCTCTACAATTTACAATGGGCCTTTATGTTTTGTTTGGGACTTGGTTGCTTGGAGGATGGTGTCCGAGGTGCAAAACGTAGTCGGGTGACCAAAGCTCAGCTTACTTAAACTTTCGGATTTAGGGTTTAGGGTCACACTCAACCCCAACACGACGGGGAAAGCTTGCAGTCGATCCTGAAAACAAACCCTCAAGGAACCCCAAGGCCAATTAACGCCACAACGCCCGAAGCTGCACGACCTCAGCCCTTCAACCCCTCCACCCTACCTCCGTAAACTGAAGTCTTTAGGATTCCTAAACCCTAAACCCTGAACCCTAAACCCTAAACCCTAGGTCCTAAACTCCAAACCTACTTCTTGGTACGTATTGGACGCCCTGTGTCCATGGCCTTCCGCTTCAGTTGAGGGGTGACTGGCGGAGCCTGCACCAGGCTTGACTGCAAGCAGCGATTTCACCGCATTTGAGCCGTAGGCAAAGCTCTTCATATGGGACTGATCTAAAATGTAAGGCCTAAAAGGGTTTAAGGTTTAGGGTTTAGGGTTTGGGGTTTAGGGTTTAGGTTTTAGGGTTGTTATAAAGATCAACCCCATAGTTAGGTCCCCGCAGAATGTCTAACGAGGTAACCCTCGACATGGCTTTGACTACGGCCGCGGCTCAGGCTATTTGGGGGTTTGCGACCAAAAAGGGACCTAAAATTTAAACCCCCAAATAGTAGGATTCCCTCAGAATAAGGACCCCGATAAGGTACCCCTAATTTCGGTAACCCCCATTTGTGTCAGAGCGCCTGTCTCAGTGGCGCAGAGTTTCTGCAGGGCGCATTGACATGGCAGCGTGTAACGTACAGGGCGCCAAGGGGTGCTGCGGGCACGCCTGTTGCCAATCGAACGACAGACTACCAATTATTTGCTTAAGAGCCGCCCAAAAATCTGGAATATGAGTCCCTATATTGCCCTTTTTAGTACTTTTTGGGTGGTTCTAAAGCAAGTAGTAGCAGAGGGCGTGCGCAAGCGGTCATGCCTGCCCAAGACAAGGGATTAAGGGTTTTGGGGCTGAGGGGCCCTCAGCCCTCAGTTGATTTTAAGTTCTATGGGTCTATGGTCATCAATCGCCCAAGAGCCTTACTAACCCATAGAGGCTTCACCTTTTCCAGGAACCCCACCCCCTCCAAACAAAAACAAGAAGGCGACCAAAAAAATCAGCATGGGGGTAAATGGCCGTTTCGTCCTGCATTTTCTACCCCTAAACCCTAAACCCTAAAACCTAACACCTAAACCCTAAACCCCTAAACCCTAAACCCTAAACCCTGAACCCTGAACCCTGAACCCTGAACCCTGAACCCTGAACCCTGAACCCTGAACCCTGAACCCTAACCCTAACCCCGAACCTCTAACCCCTAACCCCTTCACCCCAGACCTCCTTGGTGCTGGTTCAACCTGTAGACTCGTACAAGTGCGCCGTTTGGGTTCAGGGTTTGGGTTTAGGGCTTGCGCAGCCCTACACCGACTGCCATTGCTGCAGCGTTGTCGGATGTTTCTGCGGGGTTCGGGATTTCGAGTCTGAAGCCCGAAAGAGAGGTAGCACGATGTAGCCTAAACATGCCTAGACCTAGAACTCCATCCCATGCCCGGGCACAGAATGCAAAGCTCACGCCAAACTGCATCATGGATCTGGGGCTGGCGGGCTCAGATTGCTGCCTAGAGGCGCTATAAGCCCTGAACCCCTATCAGCTCCTACAAAACAGTGAACCGGGGAGCAAGGCTTGAGCAGCTGTGCGCCTGGTTGTACAGAGAGGGCTGCCCTTCTTGCGCAGCATCTCTCTTGTTGTCTGTGCGCCGGCGGATGTCAATATAAGCTGGAGCCCCAGGCCTGAAACACTGAAGCCCAGCTCGCTCGTTTCGGTTTTGGGTTTAGGGTTTAGGGTTTTAGGGTTTAGGGTTTAGGGTCTAGGGGTTTAGGCCAAAGGCGCACAGATCAGATTGCAGAGAAAATGATCTTCAGAGCTTTGCAGGTTTCAATCATGCATTGCCGGTGTCCCACGAGGGAGGCCTTTGAAAGGTGAAATTCCCCCCCCCCCCCACTTTCTGAGAATGTGTGCCAAAGGCTTCCCATGCGAGCGAAAGACCCTTAAGTTCTAAACCCTAGACAACAATCAAGATCATGTTATATATATATATGTATGTATGTGTATATGTGTATATATATATATGCATATGCAGGGCATTTTCGGCTTTTGGGTGTTAGGCCTAAACCCCAAACCCTGAGACCTTCCGAAACCGGCTAGGGGTTTAGGCTTTAGGGTTTTAGGCGTCTAGGGCTTTAGGGGTTCAGGGGTTTAGGGTTTAGGGTTTTGGGGTTTTGTGGTTTAGGGATTATAGGGCTTAGGGTTTATGGGTTCTGAGTGTAGCAGAAAGGGGCCATTGTTTCACACTGAAGCTTTGGCCCTCGGCTGCACCTTTCCTAAATGTATGGTCTTTCTTGTGGTTCCGAGTTTACAGGGGGACGCTTGCTCAGAAAACTGCTCATGTGCTTTGATTGTCCCAAGTTGGGATGTTTCCTCTTAGACTAACCGTCCTTAATAGGGATTTTGATCGGTTTTACTTTAATCCCTATTAAGGACTTTTAGTATAAGGGGGTCGCTACAACTGCCCGAGGGCACTTAACGCAAGATGCCTGTAGGGACCTCTGTCCGGGTTTTTGATTTTGTAAAGCAAAAGCTGTTTTCATAACTACGAGTCTCAGGAAAGTTTGTGATGTGAGCATGTCAGCTTGGAGTTTCATGCTCAAGGGACTAAAGGAGGGACCCTTATAAAGGGACCTTGGGGGTTATTTAGGGTTGATTTGGGGGGCTCCTTCGGTATGTAGGGATCTAGGGGAATAAGATTGAGGGTCCCTTCTAGAATTCCCCCCTTCTACGCCTTAATCATGGGTAGTAACCAGGTAGGGTTATTAGTACGTGAACTATCTGTCTCCCAACTGGTACCGACCCCCCTTGTGCACAACACAATCAGCCCAAGAAAGGGTGTGGGCTCATGGTTTGTTTAGGTTTTTTGGTTTGGGGTTTAGGGTTTAGGGTTTAGGGTTTTGGGTTTTGGGTTTTGGGTTTTGGGGTTGTTTTTGTTGGGCTTCGACGGTTTCTTCGCAGCTTACTCGCTGGGTCTGCAATAAACCTGTAAGCCGTAGGGTTTAGGGTTTAGGGTTTGGGGTTTGGGGTTGTAAGCCCACCCCAGATTCGCCGACAAGGGGAAATCCAAAACCTTTGCAAGCTGCTGGGGTGTGGGGTGTCCGGATTTGACTTTTTAGGCTCTGAGGAGCTTTTAGGGTTTAGGGTTTAGGGCTGAGGGTACCCTGAACCCTAAACCCTAAACCCTAAACCCTAAACTCCCTTCAGCCCGACAACCCGACAACCCGAGATTCCAGGACCCAGGTAGGCCGCCATTCCCATGTTTTTGGTTTGGTTCCTTTAAGCCCGAAACATAGGGATTCTGATTTTTTTTCAAATTTTGGGTGCTGCATTTCCTAGAAACAGCTAACATTATGATTTTTGCTAGGGTTCCAAGTTCAGTATAGAAAAGCGTACCCGTTGTTGTGCCCAGGTTACTCTTGGGTCTAAAGTTCATGTACGACGGGATGCTTTGGCACGCGCGTTTTGCAGAGTTGGAGCTACGACCGCCCTGGTACCGCGTTGTCTCCGCACCCTTCCTTAAAAGGAGGGCTCAGGAACCCGTTTGGGTGGTTTCCTAGAATAAGCCGAAGGGTTTTTGGCAAAGAAGCCTGAGTCCGATGTTCTTCGGCGACACAAAGAAGCTCAGAGTTCGGAGGTTTTGGGCACAAACATGCCCCGAGCCTAACCCTAAACCCTAAACCCTAAACCTCAAACCTTTAAGTCCCAAACCCTAAACTCTTTGGCCGAGTTTTGCGCTTAGGGCTGGGGGTTTAGGGTTTAGGGTTTTGCGTTCCGGGAGTGGGCCGAGAAGTGACAAGCACCAGTCTAGCCAAAACCCTATAAACAAGATAACAACCCTAAACCCTGAACCCTAAACCCTAAACCCTCATATAGACCCTGAATCTTTTTTCCACCCGGCCCTTCGACCCCTGACCCGCGCCTCACCTAAACTGACATCCCTCACAGCCTTGTAAGCTTCCGAAATAGACCGTGGTTTTCACAAACCGCAAAGGGCAAGATCAAACACGTTGAGCATCAGCAAGTTATGATGAAGCCCCCCCCCCCCCCCCCCCCCCCCCCCCCCCCCCCCCCCCCCCTACGAAGCTCTGGATTTTTGCCTTCTAAACCCTTGAAGCCCCTAAACCCTGAACCCTGAACCCCAACCCCCCTGTAAACCCTATCAATGAGTCCCCCCGGGTATACATCAGAGTCCTCCTGGGCACATCCCGAACAATCTGGAGCCTTGACGCTCTGGGACTAGGGCTTTTAGGGTTTGGGGCTTTTCGGCTTTCGGTGCTTCAGAGTTCGGTGACGAACGCAGCGGACTATACACATCCTAACACTGGAAATCGGGGAGTTAATTAATCCGTGGACTCCGTGGCCTCAAGCCAACGTGCCACGGCCGGGGAATGCCAGCCTTGCCTGATTCGCTCCGCGAAATCAGGGTCTTCCACAATTTGCACAGCTAGCTCTGCAATAGGCTGTGCCAGCGGAAGGGGCGGCCCAATCAACCGCACCGCTGGGAGGGTCTGGCAAGGGTCAGGCTTCGGAGGAGAACCGATACCGGGGGAGCGGTAGTCGTGCTCTACGAGCCTGGCCAAGCAGGTCAGGCTATCATGCTGCAGATGACGGCATAGCCTGCCATGTGTCCAAAACTGTGTGTAACACACCGGGCAGGTGCTACCCGATACTCTCTGCGCCGCCTCACAGCGTATCTTATGTTGAGCAAAGCAGTGTGCAGAGAGCCGCTGCTGTGACGCGAAGGAGCGGTGGCAAAGAGAGCACTGGAAGTTGGCTGGTCCTTCCGCAGGGTGCTGCTTCGGGGCGCGCCATGCAGGTTCATGCTCGTCCCTGTGTCTGCAGCCAGCGCCTTCCGGACCGCAGTGTGCAGCGCGGCGGGGGCTTCAACCGCCCAGCGGAGTAGCCCTGTAGGAAAATCCTGCAGGATGGCGGAGGGGACCTTCGTGAGCTGTGCCAGCCAGGCAGCATCCTCTTGGAGAAGTCCCAACCAGGAAGCAGCGCCGAACTCGAAGTCCGCCTTGAGGAGGGCAAACAATGTCTCCTGTGCCGGCATGCAGCGTCCAAAGTGCAGCAGCCTTTGTCCCCTGAGGAAGGCGCAGGGGGAGGGGGATTGGAAGAAACGGCAGACCGTCTCTTCATTCGGAAGGGAGGGGGCCCCCGTCCAGCGGTCATCCTTGGCTAAAAGCCTATGGAGCGCCACATAGCCTCTGCGCCAGGTATCGCTTTCCTGCCGCGTCATCCTGTCCCACGTAGCAGATGTGCAGCTGGCAGCGGAGAGGGCCAGGGATTGCAGACACAGTCGTCTGGACGCAAGCGGGATCCGCGGGTTCCGCAAGAATGGCCGGGCCAACGGACGGACCTGACGCATGCCTGATGCCAGATGCTGCACAACATCGTTCAGCACTGTGACTTTGTCTTCAACCCGACCCCCCAAGTGCTGATACGACCTCACACAGCAGACTGGTACACTATGGCGGTGGTGGTCCTGGAAGTGGATGATGCCCCCATTCCATACATGTATGCGCCTGCGCATGGCCGGAGCACCCCTGCCTCTGAAGGCCATCATTAGCTCCGTTTTCCCACGGTTGTAATTGGGTTGCATGCCTCTCTGGATGAAGCCAGCATGAATGTGCGCCAGTGCCGCTTGCGTCCGGGGCAGGAGGCAGGCGGCGTCTGCGTCCGCAAACATCATCGCGGTGTCGTCGGCCCAGACTGGCGAGACGAGTCGGCCCCCTAGGTTGGCACGCTGCTGGACTGGGTCTTCCAGCAGGCCGTCACACTCAAGTCGATGCTGTGCGTCGCGCAAAAAATCGGCTTGGACAAGCGCGAATAGTAAATCAGCGACTGAATCGCCGGGTCTGGTCCCGGCCGCTGTGGAGGTAACTCCTGGTGCGCCTCTCATATGAAAGAACGTGCCGGCTAGAAACTCCCGGATAATGCGGGAGGTATGGGCCGGAGCTTGCTGCAACAAGTTTGTGCTGGAAATCCAGCTGCAGACTTCATGCACCGACTCAGGGGCCACGTTCAAGCGCCGCAGAAGCTCACACAGAGCCACGTCGTCCTCCAATTCGTGTTCCCAGAAGGACTGGCGCAGCACACGGTAGTAGGCGGACGCAACGTCCAGGAAAAGGACCGCGGAGGAGATTTGTGCATGCGCTGCAAGGGAAGTGTAGGCACGGACAACGTGGTGCGCGGCCTGTAGGAGCGACCCTGGGATACCACCTTGCAAGAGATCATTGTCTGGCAGGGCATTGATCAGGTCTTGGCGGATCCCCTTCCTGAGGTGCTTGCCAGGGCCATCCATTAGGGCAATTGCACGGAAGTTTGCAACGCAAGTGAGTGCGCCTTTGCCCTTAAACATGGCGATGAGGCATGTTGATTTGAACTGCACTGGTTCGCAAAGGCGGATGTGCGTTTTCAGGTAAATGGGGTAAAGAGCACGAGCAGCCGCTGGCACATCTAGTTTCCAGACCCACTCCGGAATGGCACTCGGGCCTGGTGCTTTCCCATTTTTGGCGCCACGGAGCGCTCTCTCAAGCCCGACAAGAGTGGGCAGGACTCTTAGCTCGAAATGCCCCTCGGTCACTCGCGCTGCGTAGCGGATATTCGCCTCGTGCACGTAGGCCTGTGGGGTGATGGGGGTGCCTCCTTCCAGGGCAGCAAAGTGTGACGCCTGTGCCTGCGCCAGCTCAATTGATCCGTCCTCGGCAGCACTCGGGTCGACGATCAAAGGTTGGAAAGGCTTCCGGACACGCTTGGAAGGGGGGCGCAGTGATGCAATGGCTTTGAAGAAGGCCTTGGCGTCGAAAGGCTGCGCGGCTGTATGGATGCCAGCGAACCTCCAGTTGATGAAGGCAGCCTTGTCCTGGACTACGCTGTGCTTAAGTTTGCGTTGCGCATGTTTGCGCAGGCAAATGGCCCTTTGTCGCCTCTGTTGGACTTGTGCCAGAGACCAGCCTTCCCTGGTGCGGAAGGGAGCCACGCGCTTCCATGCCCGGAAGATAGTCCCCAGGGTGCACCTGATATTGAGGCGATCTAAGGTGCGACAGGCCTTACCGAGGGCTCTTTCACATTCCAGCCAGAAGCGGGAGAGTGGGGAGAGAAATGGTCTGCATTTTCTCTCTTTGGGGAAGAGCCTTTTGGCCTCCTGTGCCGCGATGGCTATAGCATCGTATAGTGACTGGGTGTGCTTATGGATGTTGGCCTCCCACGCGGCACATGGGAGGTTCAGGACAGCTTGCAGGAGGGCATGTTTAGGTGCCTCATCAACAAGGTCGGCGTCACTCGGCAATCCGACCTTGTTTTTGGCTGGGAGCCTCTGCCGAGTGCCGAGATATTGTCTGCAATCAAGTTGCAGCCAGTGATCTACTGTTGTTGTGGTAAAATCGACCAGGACTTCAGGGCGGAGGGCGGTGTCCTGCCAGCTTCTGGGGACGGCAATATAGTCAATCCTGTGCTTGCTGCCTTTATGCGACGTCCAGGTGGGCTCGCAGCAGCTTGGCACACACGCGCCGTCCTTATCGAAGAAGGTGGCCGGTGCAAAAAGGGCAAAGGCATTGAGCCATTCCCTGAAGAGGGTTCCGGCAACGGTCTCTGCAGATGCAGCATGCTCCCCGATGGCTTCGTCAGTGACGGTGCCAACTTGCGCATTGGCATCAAAGAGGCATAGGCACTCTCTGCCCTTGGCCAGAGGGGCAATATCGGATTGGAGCTCCCGCCACCATTTCTCTATTTCAGCCCTGGGCGTACCTGAGTGAGGTGCGTGTGCTGCAACGCAGATGGCTCTCAAGCACGGTGCAGTGATGGTGACTGCAATCCTTCTGTGGTCTGCCAGCACACATCGGAAGTGCTCTGCAACGAAATGGAGAGGGGTCCCATTCAGTTTGGCATATGGGACGTGTTTGGAGAAGAAGAGGGAGCATCCCCCTTCACCCGCTTTGGCTGCCGAGGCGAATTCAAAGAAATGTCTACCTCTGCATTGTGTCGCGGTCCGAGATCGTGTCTCTTGCAAACCAACAATGTTTGCCTTGCGGTCGACCATTTGTTGCAGCACTATGTCGCGGCTGTCAAGAAGGGACAGTGCATTGTAGGAGACAAGGCGCAGCTCGAGGGTCGCCTGCTTGTCCTGTCCGAATTGGACGGTCTGGTCAACCGGGTTCCGTGGGAAGCACTCAGCTGGAACGGGATCTGGTGGCTCATAGAGGCCGCTGCAAAGCCTTTCGAGCCCAGGAAGGTCATGAGGCTGGTGTGGCAACATCCAGATCCACGGTAGCAGAGGCGATTTCAGAATGGTCCAGAAGGCATGTGGGAGACACGATTCAGGACTGGCCTCAGTGGCTTTGTGTTTGGCAACTCTGTCAGCAAGCTCATTGAAAGGGTTGCCTTTGTGACCAGGCAACCAGCGCGCTTCCCATGAATGTCCACAAGCCCCGACAAGTTGAGCAAGGCACCGCAAACGTTCCGGGAGACTGAGCCGCCCGACGACGGTGGCAGCAGGGGAGGCGGTGCCATTGATTATTTTAAACACCGAGCTATTGTCAGTCCAAACGCAGACACTGCATGCAGGGGGGACGCTGACAAGCCATGCACACGCAACAATGGCAGCCTGTACCTCCGCGCTATAACTCGAGAAGTCTGCCCCTACGGCGTGTTTGGCGAACTCCGTGGTGGAGCCCCCCTGCCACCCGACAAGGTGGAGGTGTTGCCCCGCGCTATCAGCTGTCTCCAACACGGTGACCACTGCCCAACCGGCATTTGATATGCCCTGCAGTTTGCCAAAGGAGCCATCCGTGAAAAGATGCAGGCGGGCAGGCGCATCTCGGAGCGGGGGTAAGTTGCTCAAGTATGCAACAATCTCAGCAGGTAGTTGTGGTATCTGCGTGACATTCCGGTTCCAGAACCTCAGCCAGGGCATGCTGAGTGCCTTGAAGGCCTTGTGCATAACATCCTCGGCTGTAGTCGTTTCCGGAACAGCCTTGCAGAGCGCTATAGGCGTGCCAGTAGCCGGGGTTGCGATCGTGCGCCTGCCTAGCGGGGTAGCCACCTGTTGTCTCAGGCCTTCAGGGGCGTGTTTGCCGTGGGAGGGGGGGGGGGCACTGCTGCCCACCTCGGCAGGGCCAAAAGGGGCGCTGGAGGGGGGGCGGAACTCCTGAAGGCAAAGGGCTACCCTGCCTGCGGGTGCATCATCCTTCAGATCTGCGCAGGGCGGGCGGGGGCGCTGACGGGGTGCGATGCCACTGCGCTGTATTTGCACCAGACTGGTGCCCTCGCTCGGCTCTGCTAGGTCTCTTCTGCGCAGTGTATGCACATGTCCGTTGAGAGGCCGTTCAGTGCTCTCAACCTGTAGGTGCGGCTGCGCCGGCAGGAGATGTGCACTTGCAAGGAGGCCGGGAGCAGTCGGCCAAAGCAGTTGCATTTTTGTGGCATATACGGTACTGGGATCAAGTGAAAAACTGAGCGACGCTCGAAAGGGTCGCGCGCAACGAAGACCGATGCATCCAGCGACATATGCCGCGTATCAGTTACCTCGTGGATGTCCTGCCAGGTAGTGATGAGGCGAAGTGCTTCGACCACCTGCTCTCTCCCTACAGGGAGCCGGCCTTGCACGTAGAGCAAGATGTCTCCGAGGTTGCGGTTGTGCACGATAGCCTGCCGTCCCGGCACAATCCAGTGTCCCAGCCTGATGGCATGGTTGTCGAGAGCATCGCGCGTGCATTGACAGAAGGCCGCAAACAAGGCATGCGGTGTGGCAGGCACATGCTGCAAGTTCGGCGTTTCAATGTCAAGACCCAGAAGCCCGAGAGCCGGCCACTTCCTGAAAAAGGCGGACCGGGGGACGGCCGGTACGTTGGGCACAGCACGAAAGACCGCAATGAGGTCTCCGTCTTGCAACGGTCCGTGGAAGAGTGCATGGGGGATACCGTTGATGAAAATCCTAATGCCTTCGAACCTGTATTCAGGACTGATCAGCTGAGCTGGGTCGGTATCGGAATCAGTCGCCTCATGCGAAAGGCCCCCCCCCAGAGCCCGGCAATCGATGACAACGTGTATGTCAAAATCGAGGGGATGCCATATGAGGAGCAGTTCAGCGTGTGTGTCTGAGTGCCGCGGGAGAGCTTGCGCCAAGCGGAGCACCCCGTGCCTGCGCCCGCTGTTTCGCTCGCAATGCGTGTAGAGCAGTTCAGCAATAACCCGGGACAGTGAGACCAGATTGACCTGGCGAAGTTCCTGGCAAGCAATCGTCCCCCCTGACACAATGGACACAAAGAGCCGGTTCGGCGGTGAAAGGACGGCAGTGGTTGTGACCGAAGTGCTGGGCAGGATGGCTTGTGCGGTGGTCTGAGTGGTGCCGCTGTCTGCATCACTCTGCGAAAGGGATTCCCGGCCGCTCGCAGTGCTGGGTGCTTGTGCTGGGTAGGCCGCATTCCTCACACTTCTGCGTTGCCACCTAGAGAAGCCAACCACAGAAGGGGATGTGTGCACAGGTGAGTCTCTCAAAAGCAGGAAGACCGAGGCCTCGTGGTCGCATGGTGGCCAGAATGGGGCATAGTATGCCATTCCGACCCTGGGTCTTCCTGGCAATGCCTGCTCGAAAGGGGCAATGCAGGCCATCTCATCCGGGCTCGCCCCGTGTGGGATCAAGTAGGCTGCTAGGTCAGCCAATTGCGTGTTGATGGCAACGAACTTATCCTGGGGGTCATTAAAGCCCGGTACAGCGACAAAGACCCACCGACCCTTGTGCTGTGCTCTGGCGTCGAAGAGTCGCATGGGAGGCACCCTTCCTCCCAACCAGGTCTCGACCCAGTCAGCAACTGCCTCTAGGGTGGGTCTGTCCGTCCCAACAGAAGCAGTGTGCGCAATGCCGGGACCTACAACCACAAAATAGGTGCGACCCCTGCTAAACCCCAATGACCGAAGTCTGGCACTGATGGACGATTCCCAGTGGAAAATCGAGTCAGTCTCCAAGTTGAGCGCTGGGTGGCTCCGTCTATTGATGCCAGTGGGAAGGGGGAGGGGAATGCATGCAGCGTGCATACCAAAGAGGGAATGCGCGATGGTGTCAGGTGCTCTGGAGTCGGGTGCCTGGCGCGCAAAAGACGCCGCCACAAGATCGCCATCGTGCATCTGTCTCGGCCCGTCCCACCGATGTGCATTGGCATAAAGTGCCCTGACGTTAAGCCTTCTATGGGCAATTTCGTCGGGCTCAGCTAACCTATTAACCCTTAGGAAAGACAGGGAGCCTGCCGGGCGCAGGTCAACCCAGACAAAGCTGAACACTGGGTCGGGCTTAGGGGGCACGGCGAAGAAGAGAAGCTCCCGCTGTGCAGCACGCGCAGCTGGCTGTGTCAGGGACGCTGCAATGGAGTAGCCTGCAGGCATTGCATTCTGTGCAATTGCTTGTTGGGTGAGTTGATGCAGGACTACATGTAGCTCGCCCTCGCCCTCCAGTGTTGTCTCAAAGATGAACCCTACGGTCGTGCTGGAGGGTACACCCAACCTCGCTAGCGTCCGCCTGGGTGTGGGGAGCAAGAAACTAAAAGGGTCATTTCCCAGTACGCTGGTTGTGGTTGTAGTGGTAGAGGTGCATACTACGATGTCCGTCGCCCTATATCCCATCATGAACTGTCGTAGTCCTGGGAGCTGCGAGATCACGTGCAGTGTGTCCTCGACTGCACTGGTGAGCCCATCCATGGCAGGCACGGCCAAAGCAGCATTACTTAGTGCCGTGACATGGAATGACCAGTTCTGCTCAGCTAGGCCCACGCGCAACAGGCAATCGTATGCCGCCGTTTCAACACCGCTGCGAGCGTCGGCATCACTTGCGTCTGCTTGCAGCAGGTGCAAGTTACGAATGTCATGCCCGAAGATGCGGCGAGTGTCAAAAAGGAAAACCTTATCCGCAGACCCTATCGGCACAACCAGCACATGCAAATGCACCCCTGGGACAATAGGTTGGCTTGGCATGAAGATGATTTTCCATGCAGCATGACCAGTGGTGTCGTAAAGCCTCCGGGCTGCGTGCTGTGCAAGCATTTCTGGGGTGACAAGCCTTGAGAATGCCCACTGCCATGGGTGATGCCCTGCGGCATGAAAGGCCACCTGTATGTCCTCTTCTTGTTCAACCGTATGGAAGAAGGTGCAGAAGGGGGTGCTCCGATCGAGGGGCCCTTCACCGGAAGAGGCGGTGGTGCTACTCGATGGAGTGTCCACGTTGGTGGAGCTGGAGGAACTGCCCAGTACCACAGTGCGATCAGGTCGGCCTGGTTCAAGTATTAGCGTTGCATCTCTGTCCAAGACGGAAGCGTCCATCGGTTGGACATTTGTGCCGTCGCCTCTGTGCAGATGCCAAAGCCCTCTAGCAACCAGCCTATGTGCCGCCTCCGGAATGGCCGGGCAGGCCTGTGTGGCCTGGTATACATGGGCAAAGCCTGTGGCTGCAAAGGGGGCCTGTACACAACAGAACACACCGCTGGAGCCCCTTGCATCTATGGGCAGTACAACCCAATCCGGTGCGATGCCTGCCGGCTCGAGGACAATCTGAAGCCTCGGGAGGGCAGCAAAGGGGGTGTTGAGGATTCTGATGCGGCCAATGGGGCCCGCTCGTGAGCGGTGCATTGCGTCCTGAATGGCATCGATCACACTCCACTCAGCATTGAAGGGGCAGGTGCGCATGTGGTCTACTGTGTCGAAGAAGACATATTGCTCAAACTGAACCCCTGCATCTGTGAGCACAGCAATGTCCCCTGCAGTGAAATCGGTTGAGAACCAAAGCCCGTCTGGGTCAGTTCCCGTTCCGCCACCATTGTTGGCACCGATCGCAAAGATGCAGGGCCCTACGACAGGGGGCAGCATGTGGAAAGGTTGCAGGAGTGGACATTGTGTGGTGTCCTGAGGACACCATGGCCGGTCCAAGGGAGGGGGCCAAGAAACCTGCTCCTGGAGCACGACTGGGCACCTCTGACTCAGCAGAGGATCAAGGGCCGTGCACTGTGTGTGATATGCGGAAAGCTTGGCTCTCCTCCATATGCTGAAGGCCGGCTTCAGGAATTCAGCAAACCTGGTCTGGCACCCTGCCTGTGTGCTTGCATGCTGAAACCATACGTGGCCCGGAGGGCTCGGCCTGAAGGAAGTAAGGCAGGGGGGGACCAACCGGGGGGGGGGGGAACAAAAGGGCCGGTCCCACGGTGTCCGCCGACAAAAGCATATCTGTACAAAGGCTGGCCTGGTACTTGCATCCAACAGCCATTCCAGCACCTAAATCAAGGGCTAGATATGGAAGTGGTTTAAAAAAGGGGGCCTCTGTACAGTCATCGATTCTCGGGTCAAGAAAAAAGGAATGTCTATCATCTAGCCCGAGGTGGGTTAGCTGCACTTCAAATGCCAGCTGTTGTCCAAGAACTGCCGCTTGCCATTGATTGACAAAGTCTGTACAGTTGTGGACTGTAAGTTTGGGGAGCCATGAATCAACACACGCTTTGGTGTGGAAGGGCTCAAGCCTCTGCGAGACCCGCGGGCTCAGGCAGAGGCCGCACCAGGGGGCAAGGAAAGTCCACCAGGTTTGCCATCTGTGCTTGGACCAGCCACACGTTGCTTTGTGGCAGGGGGTTCCTCCCGGTGAGATCGACCTGTGGAGGCTGCCGCCGTGGAGTCCGAGATCCGTCTCTCTTGGCACTTTCCAGACGCTCGGCAGACTTGGCCTTGATGGTCTGCAAAGCTTTCTGTAGTTGGGCAGCGCTGGCTTGGTATTGTTGTTTCTCGGCCTCCATCTTCTCCGCAGTTTCCATAGATGCATCCGCCATGGCTGAGGCTTCCGCCACTGCCTCGGCCGTGCCTGGGTCGTCGAGAGGGGCATCCGCCACTCTGCGGCTTAAATCCTGCGTTGCGGCATGTAGGGCTTGCGACCATTGCAGCTCCGACTCCGCGTAACCATCCAGGATGGCCTCCTGTTCTCCGATCTGCGTACCGAGCATGTCCGTGATCTGTTCCACATAGGACAGCCAGGCTTGGAGGTACTGTTCCCTTTCGGATCTGACTTTGGCCAGTTGCTGTTTCGCATTGGCCTGGGCAGTGACTGCACGATGTAGTGACTTCGCTGCAGCCTGTGTGTCGTCTTTCCTGAGGTTGTCCATCGGCAAGGCTTTGCATCAGTGCCTCGAGCTGCAGACGTTCCGACGATGGTGTCGTTGAGCTTGTCGATGTAGCCTTTGGTCCTGGTACTGCAACCGAGGTTGGTGGAGGAGGAAGGGCAGGGCGCGCCGTTGTGGCAGCCGTCGGGGGCTTGCTCGGGGCCTTGCCCTTGGCTTCTCCCTTGCCCTTGTCGGCACCTTTCTGTGGTTTGCCTTTGCTCTGCTCTTTCCACCGGCGAGGCGATCGATTGTGTCGTCTGGGTGACTGCCAACCGTCGTCCTGACCCGATGATCTCCATGGGGCAGGCGTGCGTTCCCAGGAATGATATGTTGGCACTGTATAGGCGTCGGGGCAACCGCCACTGACTCCCAGTGCCCGCCACATTGGCCGCAAAAAAGGGCCTGTGCACGGACATTCTGCTTGCAGACCGAACACTTCCAGGGTTGTGGCCTTGGCGAGGTCGTCATTGTATAAGTATTCCTGCGCTGTGCTAAGAGTGCTCGAGCCCGCACCGGCAATGTAGATCTCGAGTGGTGGCCTCTGAGCCTCCGAATAGCAGTTGCAACCGCCAGATGGTTGGCTGGCTGGCCTGCTGTAAAGGTTCGCAGCACTGTGCGAGCCTTGCACCTGAGTCTCCTGTGCTGCCGATGCCAGGCAGGCTCGGCGCGCGCCGTACTGTGTCTCAGGGCCCAACAGGCCCCGTGTCAGTCCAGAAAAGAGAAAGCACAGTAATAAGAAGATCTTGTGAAGCAGCCAGCAGTGCATCCACAGTGTGATCGGGTCCAGGGAAAAGCCTCCGGACCTATTCCAGGTGGGCGCAACTCCACAGGTAAAAAGCGCAGTGGGGCAAGATAGCTGGCCAAGTTAATGACAGCAGGTATCCGCCAGAGTGGAGCGAGTGAGCACGAAGTAGATGGCCAAGTAAATGGCAGCAGTACTCGTTCAGCACGTCGCCGCGGTGTTGTCACACACGCTGGGGTATGGCAAGGCCAGTGGATCCCCCGAGGGGGAAAACTACACAGACCTTAAGCCAAACGCCTAGGGGGTTTGGGGTTTGGGGTTTAGGGTTTGGGGTTTAGGGTTTGGGGTTTGCGGTCTAGGGTATGGGCTTTAGGGTTTCGGGTTTAGGATTCGGGTTTGCGGTTTAGGGTTTGGAGTTTAGGGTTTGGGGTTTAGAACTTTGGGGTTTGGGGTTTAGGGTTTGGGGGTTTGGGGTTTAGGGTTTGGGGTTTAGGGTTGTTGGGTTCTGGTGGAGGCGTCGATGGCTTTGCCAAGGCGGGCCCGCGCTCAAGTGCGCGCCTCCTTGCAGCCACACGAGCGATGCGTTCTGCATCCGCGCCAGGCCGACAGCTCTTTGAAGCCTGCCTGAGGTTGCCCTAACCCCAATCCCCAAATCCTAAACCCCAAATTCTAAACCTTAAACCCTAATTAAACCCTAAACCCCTAGCCCCTAAACCTTGGAGAGCGTGGGGTTGTATACAAAAGCCAAGTCCCAACTTGAAGTGTCCAGAGGTGAAGAGGTTGAACGAAACGACCACAGGCTCTAAACCCTCAGCCCTACTTAGGGTTTGGGGTTTAGGGTTTGGGGTTTGGGATCTAGGGCTTGGGGTTTTGGGTTTTGGGGTTTTAGTTTTTGACGTCTAGTGGGGAGTGAGGCTGTGCTTGGAGGTTCATGGAGGGTCATACGTACAGTAACTATAGCAACAGCCGTATATCTTTTCACCCTAAAGCACGAAACTCCAAGCAATCCCTTTCGGGTTGTCTACGGTGGGTGTTTAACGCAGGCTTTCAATCCCTGACCCCTCAACCCCAAACCCTAAACCCCAAGCCTAAAGCCCCAAAAAACACTAGAACCCTAAACCCTAAAGGTTTAGGGTTTCGGGTTTAGGGTTTAGGCTACTTCAGCTGCTCAAGCTCGAAGCTTTTTCCGACACGAAGTGTGGTGGGCGGAAGAGGGGTTGGCCTCCTGCTTCCGTGCACGCAGCTGTCCAAGTTCCTCTGAGACAAGAGGCTGCCGGAAATGACCCAGGGTTTAGGGTTTAGGGTTTCGGGTTTAGGGTTTAGGGTTTAGAAGGAGCCTGCGGGTGTCCTGATATTTAGGCGATGTTTTTTGGAAGCTCTGGGAAGCCAGACTTGGATCAGAAATTCGCATCCGGGTGCGAAGCTGAAAGGAAGCCCCCTAGACTCCCCCTGAACTCAATTAGGCACCCCAAGTAGTCTCTTAAGAAGGGTGACATAGGGGGATGTCAGGTACCTGATTCCCCGACCATGAAGTCGACGCCCAGCACCCTCCATCTGAAAGCCCTCCCACTTTGCTGGGAAAGTTTGGTGCAGATAGGGTTTAGGGTTTAGGGTTTAGGGTTTAGGGTTTAGGGCTTAGGGCTTAGGGTTTAGGGTTTAGGGTCCAGGTGCCAGAACCCCATTGATTGGAGGAGTCTTCCTTCAACTAAAGTATGGGATCCTACTTCGATTGAGGATCTTTTCTGGTTTGGGGTTTGGTGTAACTTGGGTACCCTAAGCCCAAAGCCCGAAGCGAGCAGTTCCACTTTGTGAGCTGCCAGGGAACCGCGTCTCTAGTGCAGAGCTGGGTTTAGGGTTAAGGCGGCTGGGGGTTTAGGGTTTAGGGTTTCGGGTTTAGGGTAATCGGTTTGGTCTTTGGGCGTTTTAGGGTTCAGTGTCCGTGTCTATGGGTTGACTGGGACTGTGGTATACCTGCGGCTGTGTTTTTGGGGTCCCAATTCTTTCGCTTTGTTTTGGCCTGTTTGGGAAGGGAAGCTGGTTAGGGTGGGGTACGGAGAAATCCCCCCCTCCAACAACGAGGGAGCAGAAAACAAGAAGAACTCAACTCCTAGTTCCCACGTCCTACTCATAAAGCACACCGCGTCGTTCCTTCAGCTTGCTTGAAGCTGCTTGTCGAACTATGGCAACGGCAGCCGGCCATGAACCGGGCCCCAAAGTTTAGGGCTTAGGGTTTGGGGCCGAGGGTTGCTGTAGACTAGGGGTTTAGGGTTTAGGGTGTAGGGTTGAGGGTGTAGGGTTTAGGGTTTAGTAGCCCTTTCCTTAGACCGTTCTAAGGACCTTACTTTCAAACAGGGGACATATTATCTAAACCCAGATCGCACTAAGCTCGTAGCATCGCTAAGCCCTGAACCCTTCGTTAGGAAGTTCTGGGACGCTCGGGTTAAGATCTGCTGGGGCAACCCACCTGCACCCACCCCGCCCCCTCCCCCCCCCGCTGCCCCACCCCACCAAGTAAACGGCTTACTGCGTATTTTGGGTAGCTTGAGATACTTGGATCTAGGCAAACCCAAAACACCCCAACCAAGTGAAACAAGGGGCGTCTGTGGGATAGCATGCGTTCCCCCGTAAACCCTAAACCATAAACCCTAATTTCTGAGCATGGTGTCGGGTATGTACCCCATATGTCCCATACTTCAGATCATGCCGCAAAGAGGCTCTGGACCCTAGACCCTAAACCCTAAACCCTAAACCCTAAACCCTAAACCCTAAACCCTAAACCCTAAACCCTAAACCCTAAACCCTAAACCCTAGACCCTAACCCTAAACCCTAAACCCTACAGGCTTAGAGAGGCAGGCCGACAAGTCATCGACCCCAAGCCCTGTCACCACACGACGGTGAAGCTCCATGTGGCACGTTGTTGGGGTCTAGGGTTTAGGGTTTAGAGTTTAGGGTTTAGGGTTTAGGGTTTAGGGTTTAGGGTTTAGGGTTTAGGGTTTAGGGTATATGGATAGGGTCGAGGCAGTTGTGATTGGGGCGCTTCTGGATCCCTGACCGGGGCGTAGGAGCCTCTTGGCGTGAGTGAAAATGAGGGGTCCCTCAGTTTATGAGCTCTGTAAACCCTTAACCTGCATGGGGAACCCGATGCCACAAACAGCCGAAGGCCTCCGCATCAAAAGACGTATCTTTCGGGTTAGGGCTTATAGGGCTTAGGGCTCAGGGCTCAGGGCTTCTTGTTCAGGGCTTATGGCTTATAGGGATTAGGGCTTAGGTCTTATGGCTTATAGGGTGGGTTTACGGTTTGCGGGGTGTGTTGACTTCCGGACCCGATGTTGCGAGTTTGGGGTTTAGGATTCAGGTGTGAGCCCAGCCCCCTGTTCTGGCCGCGCGGACTTACACTACAGGGTCATGTTCAGATCCCGACAAACCAGCGCTTACTTCACCGAAGCTCTCAACAGCTTGAAGTCCTTTCACCCTCGCCCAAAACCCTAAACCCTAAACCCTAAACCCTAAACCCTAAACCCTAAACCCTAAACCCCCTAACCCTAAGCCCTGCGCCCAGCCAAAACCTACTCAGCAGCTCGTGGGTGGCTGAGATGACCTGGAAACATGGCAGAAGCGAGAAGGCCTCCAAGTTGACCCTTTAGGGTTTGTACTACTATTTGCTTCAGAGCCCCCAAGAAATAGACAACACACTAATCTCTAGATTGCCCTTCTAAGGAAGATCATGTTTTTCTTGTTTCGGTGTTCTTCAGCAATTAGTAGATTAGGGTTTAGGACGTACAGGGTGGAAATGAAGGCAGACCATCCGAGACTGTGAGGCGCTTTTTTGATACCTGCAGTAAAAGAACCAGAGGGGGGCGGGGGGCTTAAACCCAGCTGCTGGGGGACTTTAGGCTTTTAGGGCAAGGCGATATACTGGCTGGCTCTTCTTCTGCGTTGAAGATGTCCCTGACGACTGCGGCCATCCGAAGGATTTTCCTCACTAGCCAGACATGTGCTCAACAAACTCCACACCGGCCAAGTTCACATGGGATGCCCCCAGCCGCTCCCACACCCCGACGCTGAAGGCATCGCCAGGAGTTGAGTATCTAGGGCGTTTAGACCACATTGGGCCAGCCCATGCGATTCCGGTGTCTAGGATTCCGGGGCGGAAGGTGGCTAATCCCATAGAACAGGAATTAACCCCGAAGGTGCGGTGTGCGAATTTCATCCTAGAAGTTTGTGTTCGGCGCGGTGTAGTTTTTTAGGGCTATAGGGGCGCCAGGATCTAGAATAAACGTCGAATTTCTATGGTGAGTCCTAGTCCCTATATAGCGCTGAGAACCCAACTAAACCCTAAACCCTAAACCCTAAACCCTAAACCCTAAACCCTCGGAAAGGGCTTTAGGGGGCCCCCAGGATTTTGTCACTTTAGGGCTTCCAGCACTGGCCATGACGATGCTCGCCGAGGTGGGTGTCAAAGGGCTTAAAAGGGGCCTTAAAGGGTCACAGAGGTTGGGGCTTCGGGTTTAGGGCTAGGGCTTTAGGGCTTTAGGGCTTCAGGGCTTTAGGGCTTTAGGGCTTTAGGGCTTTAGGGCTTTAGGGCTTTAGGGCTTTAGGGCTTTATGGCTTTAGGGCTTTAGGGCTTTAGGGCTTTAGGGCTTTAGGGCTTTAGGGCGGGCTTTGGGGGTTTGGGGGTTTGGGGCTTGGGGTTTGGGGTTCACGGTTGAGGGGCTTTAGGGCTTTCGGGGCCTTGGGGAGTCGAGGGTTTTTAGGCCCTTAGGGTTTGAGGGTTGCATTGTTTCAGGGAGCTTTAGGTTCGTCGGGTTCTAGGAAACTTTAGGGCTTTTGGGGTTCAGGGTTTTGGGGCTTTCGGGGTTTGAGGTTTGAGGGTTTAGGGAAGGCAGCGATCCAATGGAAGAGAGCCTGAGCGCCTGCGTACGAGGGACGTCAGGGCTTTCGGGTTTAGGGTTTAGGGTTTAGGGTTGAGGGTTTAGGGTTTAGGGTTTAGGGTTGAATTAGGGGGTAGGGCCCGAGGGCCCGCATAAATACTTTCCAATAAATTCTTTCAGGGCCGAAACTTAGAAGTCTACAAGGGTCGACTGTCACATGCTCTCACCCCAGGGCTTCGGGTTTAGGATTTAGGGTTTAGGGTTTAGGCTTAGGGTGTAAGGTTTGAGGGTCCAAGCTTTCTGAGGGTTTAGGGGTGGCAGAGCGTTGTAGGGTTGAGGGGCCAATACTCCACTCCCACCTTCAAGCCCAGAACCCCAAGCCGTAAGCATCCCAGATACTCCCATGAGAATGGCCCATTTTGTTTCGGTCACTGTTAGGATACGGCCGCATAGACTCGTAGGGGGCCCGAAAAAGAGCTCAAAACTCCAAGCCATAAACGCAAAATCCTAGCCCCAAACCCTAACAACCGAACCCTAAACCCCAAACCCTAAACCCTAAACCCCAAACCCTAAAACCCTAAACCCCAAACCCCAAACCCCATACCTTGCCAAGCGTAAGCTTGGCTTCGAGACCTCGGCGAGGCATTTGCCCTCGGGACGGCCCCACCAGCGCTGCCGGTCTCCAGGCCCCGTCGTACCTGTGGGTTTTGGGTTTTGGGTTTGCGGTTTAGGGTTTGGGGTTTGGGGTTTAGTGTTTGGGGTCTAGGGTTTAGGGTTTGGGGTTTAGGGTTTGGGGTTTAGGGTTTAGTTTCGAGTTAATTTCGTCGGGTGCAGATCTTGGCTCATTCGAAACACACCTCGTGCTTCCGGGCACCAAACCCTTCAGGCCGCAAAGCCTTATCCAGCGTTGCTAGAGCCCCTAAACCCTGAACTCCTTCAAATCCAAATGAAAGTAGGGTTTAGGGTTTAGCGTTTAGGGTTTCATTCCTGCGTTACTCTTGGGTCTAGCAAAGTGGTATACCTTGACTCATGCCCTGAACCCTATATATATATATAGACCTTACACATCACTAATCCTAAATCTTCCCCGAAAGCCTGGTACATCCGTAATTCAGATCTTTAACCCAAACTTTCTTGTAAGCCTCACCCTGAACCATCAATTTTCAGCCAATATGCCTGTTTTCTATAAGGGTCTACGGGTTAGGCTTTACGGTAACTTCTCCACCCCTAAAACCCTAAACCCTGAACCCTAACCCTAAACCTGCAACCCCTGAGTCTAACCCTGGCAGGTTTGCTCTGAGACCTGGGCAGGCAGTGCATGAGCCACCCGAGCGAGGCGCGTCAATGAAACCTAAATCGTGAGACCGAACTGCAGATTAGGGCCAGTCAAACAATATCCTTGGCTTTTGCTAGTGGCGAATCCGAAGCCCTAAACCCTAAACCCTAAACCCTAAACCCTACACCCTAAACCCTAAACCCTAAACCCTAAACTCCAAACCCTAAGTTAGAAGAAAGCAGCCCGAGGGTCCTCGTGGGCGCTTGCCGCGGCGTCTGCAGCGGTGGCGGCCGTGGGCGCTGTTGCCAGACGGTGCCTTCCCTGCAAGGGGGGTCAGTGTTAGGGTTTAGGGTTTAGGGTTTAGGGTTTAGGGTTTAGGGTTCAGGGTTCAGGGTTCAGGGTTCAGGGTGTATGGTTTAGGGTTTTTGGGTTTAGGGTTTAGGGTAATTAACTAGGACCCAGAGTAGGGGCTTATTTCCGTTTTTTAGGGTTGGGGTTCCCTTAGAATCCCCTTAAACCAAAAAGGGTATCTTCCTCGGCAGGGGGGGGGGGGGGGAGGGGGCCAACGACGAAAGTCAACCCTCCCCCCCCTCCCGCTCTGCCCCCCCTGCCCCCCTCTCCGAAACCCTTGCCCTCCTCCCCTGAACCCTACACTACCCGATGATATAGGACCCACGGGCAGGTGCTACTAGCGCATTGCTTGTTTGAAGCAATGAGGCTGTCATGCATGTACCTGATAATATGGGACCAGTGGGTGGGTGGGCATTTCTTGCGCGGGTGCGCGGGTGCCAGCATCCTCATACTGCATGAAAATTCAAACCCTAAATTCCCTAAATCCTAAACCCCCCAAAAACCCTAAAACTTTAAAACCCCAAAACCCAAAAACTCTCACAACCCTAAACCCTTCCTAAATCCTAAAACTGTAAAACTCTGAAACCCCAAAACTCTCGAAACGCGAAAACCCCAAACACGAAGCTTCCTCCAGGCGCCATGGCGAACTGCGGGCGTCAGCCCCGTCGATGAGGGCGCGCGCCTCAGGAGTTCGGGCTTTTCCTATGGGTTTAGGGTCTATAGGGTCTATAGGGTCTATAGGGTCTAGAGGGTCTAGAGGGTCTATAGGGTCTATAGGGTCTATAGGGTCTATAGGGTCTATAGGGTTTAGGGTTTAGGTAGGGTTAGGGTTTAGGGTTGGTAAGGTTTCTAGGTTTGTTCTAGCTGTTAATTTGAGGCGTTTGTTGAAGCTTAATTTGGACTTGGCGAACTGTCTGCGAGTATGGCGCAGGGCAAAGCCAAATTTCTCCCTCGAAGCCCAAATATAAGGTTTAGTGTTTAGTGTGTAGGGTGTCTTGGATTTGGGGGTGTATACACCCTAAACCCTCCCTAAACCCTAAACCCTAAACCCTAAACCCTAAACCCTAAACCCTAAACCCTAAACCCTAAACCCTACACACTAAGCCCTAAAGTTGCCCCACCCTCCAGGCAGGGCCGGGGCCGGCGCCGCTGCCTCCGCTCCCGCCGCTGCCTCCGCTTCCGCCCATGCCGGGTGAGAAGGAGGTGGCCAAGTGGGTTTAGGGCTTAGGGCTTAGGGTTTAGGGTTTAGGGTTTAGGGTTTAGGGTTTAGGGTTTAGGGTTTAGGGTTTAGGGTTTAGGCCTGAAGCCCCACCAAGCCCGCCCCACCCCCACCCCAAACAATGTAAACCAAGAATCATAAAACACCCTAGATCAAAAAAGTCCTAAACCCTAAAAACCCGCAAGCTCTTAGTCCCTAGGCCCCCAACCTTAAAGAACCCAAATCCTTGAACCCCAAGCCCCAAACCTTAACCCCCAAACTCTTCAACCCTAAGCCCCCAAACCTTAAAATCCCAAAGCTCCTAAACCCCAAACTCTTAAACCCTAAGCCCCAAACTCTTAAACCCTACAAACCATAAACCCTAAGCCCTAAAGCCGAAGCCCCAAACCTTAAAACCCCCCAACCCCTGTCAGCTTGTGGACGAAGGCTGTCGGGCCTCGGGGGCTTGGGGCTTGGAAGTTTGAGTTGGTAGGGTTTAGGGTTTAGGGTTTTGGGTTTTGGGTTTAGGGTTTAGGGATTGGCATAATTGCCCCGGGATGTTTCAGAAAATCGGGAGGTTTCTGAAGTTAGGGGTACCTGATTCTGATCCTCATGATAAGGGAATCCTACTGTTTGGGCCCCCAAATCGAGGGAAC
The DNA here is from genome assembly GCA_905221605.1 of Symbiodinium natans. NCBI lineage: Eukaryota > Dinophyceae > Suessiales > Symbiodiniaceae > Symbiodinium > Symbiodinium natans. Next base: position 389,867 of record CAJNDS010002213.1, on the reverse strand, counting down.
ACAAGGTGCAGCCCCTATTTTTTCGGGGGAATCCCCGCGTGTTCCTGCAACAAGCCGCTCCAATCTTCGCAGCCTCCCGGCAGCTCAACCTTTGTCCATCGCAGGTGCCGCCGCTGCCGCCCCTTCCACCCCTACGGGGCCGGAAGCAGAAGGCCTCCATAACAACGCGGGGATTTAGGGACCTCTGTAAACCCGAAAACCCCAGAAGGCAACTGGCTGCGCGCCCGCACGTGCCCGCGTGCACCCGCACGCACCCACAGATCCCCACAGAATCCCACAGACACCCACAGACACCAACAGACACAGATAACAAGAGAGAGAGAGAGAGAGCGACACACCCCGACTCAGACAGAGAGAGACAGAGAGCGCACCCTGCGCACTGCACACTACACACAAGCAAGCAACGTGATGGATCTGTAAGGATCATCTGCCCTTGGGCACTCCCAAGCAAGGAGAATGGTTGAGCTGAGTTACTTAGTAGAACCCCGCAGCCACCCCTAACCCTAAAGCCCCCAAACCCCTACTTCTGTATGGGATCCGAAGTATGGGCCCTTTGGACCATACTAAGGGCGCACGGTTCCAACCTTACATTCTGGGGTGCCCTAAACCCTAAACCCTAAACCCTAAACCCTAAACCCTATAAACCAAAAACCAAAACCGGGTGCATCATCGGAGTCTCTCTCTGCGCTTGAGGCCGAGGCAGAGCCGCCTAGTATGCCGCCATTGCCTGAATTGCCGGGCAACGGTCGGGAGGCCACCTGCAGCTCGAGTTGCTGGGCTTTTGGGTTTAGGGTTTAACCCTAAACCCTAAACCCTAAACCCTAAACCCTAAACCCTAAACCCTAAACCCTAAACCCTAAACCCTAAACCCTAACCCTAAACCCTAAACCCTACTTTTGGATCCCCTCAGTTTGCGGGGGGTCTTAAATGGTGACCCTTCGGTGTCAGGGAACCAGGGGTCTGAAATGGGTCCAGAGGCATTTTAGACCCTTCCCGGCTTGCCCATTGCAGACCTGTCGGTGTCGCGCTCTTTGGGCCCGGCTGTGGGTTGTCTTAGCCATGTTGCAGATTGCAGTCCATAGCCAACAAAAGGTCTAAAATGGTTTGCCCGGGTTATGCCCAGTCCCTGGGAAATAGCACAGTTGGGGCCTAAAATGGGCGCCCTAGGCCCCTCCCCTGACAACCTGAGGGCGTACTTTTGGCTTGTAGCGGTTCCTTGTGTTAAGTGGAGTGCGCAATCGGGCGTTTTCGTTGCGTTCATGAAGTGGACCAAGCCAGTTTGGTATGCAAGTAGCAAAGACTACTCACATCCACCCATCTAGACTCTGGGCATGTGTTGTAAGCATGAGTGTCGCCATCCACACTCATACCACAACCTTGATGGTAAGGTCCGCGACAAGGGCGACAGAACGTACAACTTTCTACGGCCACTCTTGGCACCATAAACATCATGTTTCGATTTCGCAGTTGCTCCCATGATGCGGCAACTGCATAAGTGCGATGCAGAAACCTGACACCCTGCTACTCGCTTTAGGAACTGAGTGGTTTGGAGGTTTTGGAGTCGCGAAGCCCGAAGCTAGAAACGCAAACCCTAAGCCCGTAAACCTGTAGCCACTGTAGCCCTATTTCCCCCCCAACCTGTCAGGACCTATGTGCCCCCCCAAGCTTTGAAAGCTTCACCCTGAACCCCTGAACCCCTCAACCCCTCAACCCCTAAACCCTAAACCCCAAACCCCAAACCCTAAACCCTAAACCCCAACCCGCAGAAGCCGCCGAAGGCAGAGGCACCTGCCTCGCTGCCTTCGACACCCCTCCCCTATCTAGGGGCCAAGGCCTGGGTTTAGGGTTTAGGGTTTAGGGCTTAGGGTTTAGGGTTTAGGGTTTGGGGTTTGGGGTTTAGGGTTTAGAGAGGGAGTTACCCGCGTTTAGGGGTTTTAGGGCAATAGGGCTTTCTAGGAGGTTTTGGGACCTGTAAGTACGGTTACCAGCTTGCAGGCTGTTAGGATGCCCAAGTTATGAAAACTACTTGAAATGTTCGTCAGGGTGGTGAGGCTTTCAAGGACTATTCGAGCTAGTCAGGTTTTGAGTCATGAGGGTTCCTTGCCTGTGTTTCGGGTCTGGGCCCTCGAGGGGGGGTGGTGGGGGGGGGAGGAGGGCACAAGGAAGCCGAAGCTAAGCTGCTTGGTTTTGCCGATGGGTGCGCCTCACAACGTTCTGGGTACTCTAGTGGTGTAGGGTGTAATGTTCCACCCTGCTGAGTGTGTTCCCTTCCCCTCTCTTTTTCCTGAACAGCCGAAGCTGATTTTGTCCCCCCTTTTACATGGTGCCACACGAAATATTCTTGCGACACCCGGAAGGGATCCCACCTGGCACCCCCAAACAGCCACACGGCCTTTTTTTAGCCCGGGCAAGCTTGACTTAGAAGGTGAGGCACCTCCGAAACTGATGTGCAAGATTAGTGCTTAGCGTCCCTGAACCCTAAACCCTAAAGCCTAAACGAGCTGCTTGAGGCCGAGGTGCCCTTGCCGCCACTCCCCAGCAGGGGGCAGAAGGCTCTGGGCCCAGTGCCTGCCTACTCGTGCACAACCCTAAACCCTAAACCCTAAACCCTAAACCCTAAACCGTTTAGGGTTTAGGGATGTTTAGGGTTTAGGGTTTAGGGTTTAGGGTTTGGGGTTTGGGGTTTGGGGTTTGGTAGGGTTTAGGGTTTAGGGTTCAGGGTTTCGGGCAGTTTAGTGTTTGGGGTTTAGGGCTTCGGGTTTATGGATGGGTTATGACTTGTGATGAGTGTACATATTGGTGAGTTTATGTGAGTGTATACACACATACATATAGAAAAACGGTGTGTTTATTTATTTATTTGTTAAGATGTACATACACAGTTTCATTAATTTGATGTATGTATCCATATGCCAAGCGCCCCCAACCCCCACAAGCCTGCCCTCCCATAAACACAGTATGCATGTATGTTTATGTATGTATGCACGTGTGTATTTATGTATGTATGCACGTATGTATATATATATATTTTTTTTTTATGTTGTGCTTCTTTTTTCTGGAGCTGTCGGACACTATGCACGTGTACATAGCAGATATATATTTTCCTATATACATTTATGCTGTAGGGCTAGCGGGAAGGAGTGTGTCACATAAACCAGGACCTTAAAGCTGTGTTCTCGAAGGATGGCATCAAAAAGCAGAAACATTGGGCGTTCCGTACTGTTAGCTTACTGGGGAAACTGGTACAGAGGGCCTTATCCCTGAATCCCCAACACCCTTAAGCCTGACCCTAAAAACCTACAAGCCTTAAGTCGCTTTCATGCTCGGGGTTTTACAGGGTTTACAGGGGGGTGGGGGGGGGAGGGCACAAGGAAGCTGAAGTTTAGCGGCTTGGTTTCGTCTGGTACGCCTTACAAAAACCTGGGTATTTAGAGCGCAGGCTTTCGACCCTAGTGGTGTAGGGTGTAATGTTGCACCCTGTTGAGTGTGTTCCCTTCCCCTGTCTTTTTGCTGAACAGCCGAAGCTGATTTTGTCCCCAGTTTACACGGTGCCACACGAAATATTCTTGCGACACCCGGAAGAGATCCCACCTGGCACCCCCAAACAGCCGCACGGCCCTGAATAGCCCGGCAAGCTTGACTTTGAAGAGGCACCTCCGAAACTGATGTGCAAGATTAGGGATGAAGGTCCTCAAGCCCTAAACCTTAAACCCTAAACGAGCTGCTTGAGGCCGATGTGCCCTTGCCGCCACTCCCCAGCCGGGGGCAGAAGGCTCTGGGCCCAGTGCCTGCCTATTCGTGCACGAGACCGATGTGTGATTGCGGTTTAGGGTTTAGGGTGTGGGGCTTCGGGTTTAGGGCAGTTTAGGGTTTGGGGCAGTTTAGGGTTCGGGGTTAGGGGTTAGGGGTTAGGGATGGGTTTTGACTTGTGATGAGTGTACATGTTGGTGAGTGTATACACATATATACACACATATATATATAAATATACATATGCACACACGCTGGTTTTATTTGAATGTATCTATCCATATGCTAAGCCCCCCCCCACAAGCCTGCCCTTCCGTTATGCATGTATGTGTGTGTGTGTGTGTCTTATTTGTTCATTCATTTATTTACCTGTTTATTTTCTTATTTTAACTAGTTAAAAAACTATTCATTCATTTCGTATTTATTTGCTTACTTGCTTCTTTTTAAAATTGCTCTTCATTTTCTCGAGCTGCCGACCCTTAAACGCTACCTGACCCCTAACAACCTACAAGCCTGAAGTCACTTTCATGTTCGGGGTTTTACAGGGTTTACAAGGGTTACGCGGTGTTAACAGGGTTTTACAGGGTACAGGGTTTACAGGGTTTACACGGTTACATGGTTTTAACAGGGGTTACGTGTTTTTTACAGGGGTTACAGGGTTTTTGCAGGGTTAAAGGGTTTACGTGATTTAAAGGATTTGGGGTTGGTAAGGTCCCGCTGCCATCCGAGCCTGCGGCGCACTCAGCTCCTGGTCAACTTCGGAGAAGCACCCCGAAATTCTCGAAAAGCAGCCCTATGTTCGGGTGTAGGGTTAGGGTTTAGGGTTTCAACTCAACCCTAAACCCTGAACCCCCAAAAGGTAGCCGAAAGCCCAAAGCCCGAACTCCTACAACTTCACAACCCTAAACTCTTAAACCCCTAAACCCCGAAACCCCGAAACCCCTAAGCCCCAAACCTGGTAACGTCATCGATTGCGGCCCCCGCGCGTTTGTCACAGGGGCTTTTGTTATCCGACAGCACAGAAAGTTCGGGTTTTGCGCGCGCGGATCCGCCCCCAATGTTGTTTTCGTATGGCCAAAACCACCACTGCCACCAAGCTTTCGTACTCTCGCGCGCGCAAACCACTGCGCAGCTGTATTTGCGACACGCGCGAAGTGCAATTTCCGAAGTGCTTTGTTTTGACACGTTTTTCCGGACACCCCTGACCCTCCCTCCCCGACCCCCCCCTGCCCCTGCCCTCCCCCTCAACAATCTTGAGAAAAAGCCTGTAAAGATTTAGAGTTCAGGGTTTAGGGTTTAGGGTTTTAGCTTAAACCTCAACACCAGAGGCCCGGCAACACGCCAAGTACACGGCTCTGGAACCAACAGCCGAATCTGGGTTTTGTTTCGGGGAGTTTGGGGTTCCTGTGTTTAGGGTTTAGGGCTTGGGGTCCCTAATTATCCCGTTTATGTTATCCCCTAAACCTCCTAACCCTAAACCCCTAAACTTTCTAATCCCTTCAACCCGAGTTCTGCGCTCGGGTCATCCTTCGCCCTCTCAACCCTGAGACACTGTTACGTGCTATTGAGGGGCTAGGGTTTAGGAGCCTCAGGGCATGGTTTGGGGCTATAGGGCTGTAGGGTTTCAGGGCTGAGGGGAGTTGATGATCCCAGGTTTTAGGGTTTAGGGTTTAGGGTTTAGGGTTTGGGGTTTAGGGTTTAGGGTTTAGCAGTAGGGTTTTGGGTTTGGGGCTTGCGGGTGAAGCTGCCTTTAGGCAGAGTCGTCATCTAGTACGTTTGGGTCTACGCAGGCATTCTCTGCCCGGGGCCCGAGGGAGGAGGAGATTTGCAGGTTGCACTGACAGGCCCACAACCATGGGTTTCCTACTAACCCCCTCGGTACTCCCCCTAGGCTCCCGCATTAAATAACCTTAACCAGGCTTGATTCTTCCTAAATAGCCTTAATTCTGGGGGGGAACCTAGCAGGGGTAGTATAGCGGGGG
>CAJNDS010002213.1:236635-379135 GCA_905221605.1 Symbiodinium natans | reverse complement strand
CGCCCGCAGCGCCCCAGCCTGTGTCGGCAGAGGGCTCGGGGAGCTTGTGGTTGAGGGTTGAGGGTTGAGGGTTGAGGGTTGAGGGTCTAGGGTTTAGGGTTTAGGGTTTAGGGTTTAGGGTTTAGGGTTTAGGGTTTAGGGTTTAGGTGGGGGGCTCAGGGTTTAGAGTGTAGGGGTTTCGGGGCTTAGGGGCTTATAAGGAGTCAGAAGGGCTTCGGGGTGTTTTTGGTTGGGAGGGTGGACGCAACATCGGCTTCGAATTGTTGGAGCTGCTCGTCCTCAGACTTGGGCTTAGCAGGGTTTGGAATTTAGGTGTTTATGCCGGGCCATGCCGAACCCTGCAGCTTCTAGAGGAAGCCTCACTCTAAGGCCCCCCAATTCCGACATTGTTTAGGGAAGGATGTTTTTGTCAAGGGTTGGGGGGGGGCTCTCTCCCTCTCCTCTCCTCGCTCTTAGCTTGCCACTGAAGGAAGGCACAGAAACTGCTCTCCCCCCGCTGCCGCCACTGCCCCCGCTGCCGGGCATGACGGAGAAGGTGGCACAGCTAGAGGGCCTGCAGCGTGCAAGTCCAGGGGGAGTGAGCGTTGATGGCTGTGTTTTTGAGCTTTGTGTGCTTGAGGTCTAGGACCAGGATCATGGGAGAAGGCACCCTGATTGCAGGGCCCCATACAGGCTTTAGTGCTTTGGGCTCTCAGTGTCGCGAGGCGTGTGCGACTTGTGTCCCGTAGTCTGGCTCGGGATCTGGCCCCCTAAACATCGAACGGCCTAAACCTTGCTAACTTGAAGCCCCGAGATACTGATCCGAAACCCTAAACCCTAAGCCCTCTGATCCCACCTAACATGGGCCCATGTTCCCTGTTCTTTAGGGACTTAGGGTTTAAGGCTTCGGGTTTAGGATTCCCTTTTGAGGGCGAAAGCCCTAAACCCTACACGCTAAACCCTCCTAAACCCAAACTCTAGCATCTAGCGCTTAGTTTTGAGGACAAAAAATGACACCCTTGGTGATTTAGGTGGGACCCTGCTTCGTGGCTCGGTCTTGCCACGCCTCCTGCACTGGCAAACCCTGCACTCCGAACGCCATGAAATGTCAGGGGCTAGGGTTTAGGGTTTAGGGTGTAGGATGTAGGAGTAGGGCTTAGGGTCTAGTCTAGGGCAGTCTAGGGGTTAGGAAACGACTCCTAAACGCTGTCAACCTCCAACCTTGCTCCTGGCAACGTTCGGATCCTCCCAAGTATCCTTGCAGAGCCTGGGGGTATTTCGATGAGGGGTATATTTGGAGGCAGTTTACAGCCGGTTTAGGGTTTAGGGTTTAGGGTTTATATAGGGTTCAGGGTTTAGGGTTAAGGGTTGTCTAGGACTTGTGAGCGTTAATTTGGCCCTGATTCGCTGCCAGGCTCGCTCGCCCGCAGCGCCCCAGCCTGTGTCGGCAGAGGGCTCGGGGAGCTTGTGGTTGAGGGTTGAGGGTTGAGGGTTGAGGGTTGAGGGTTGAGGGTTGAGGGTTGAGTTGAGGGTTGAGGGTTGAGGGTTGAGGGTTGAGGGTTGAGGGTTGAGGGTTGAGGGTTGAGGGTCTAGGGTTTAGGGTTTAGGGTTTAGGGTTTAGGGCCAAAGTTTAGGGTGTAGGGTTTAGGTGGGGGGCTCAGGGTTTAGAGTGCAGGGGTTTCGGGGCTTAGGGGCTTACAAGGGTTGAAGGGCACTTGGGGTGTTTGGTTGGGAGGGTGGATGCAACATCGGCTTCGAATTGTTGGAGCTGCAAGTCCTCTGACTTGGGCTTAGCAGGGTTTGGGATTTGGGTGTGTACGCCTTTTTTGGAAGCAGGGCCATGCCGAACCCTGCAGCTTCTAGAGGAAGCCTCACCCTAAGGCCCCCCAATTCCGACATTGTTTAGGGAAGGATGTTTTTGTCAAGGGTTGGGGGGGGGGGCTCTCTCCCTCTCCTCTCCTCGCTCTTCGCTTGCCACTGAAGGAAGGCACAGAAACTGCTCTCCCGCCGCTGCCGCCACTGCCCCCGCTGCCGGGCATGACGGAGAAGGTGGCACAGCTAGAGGGCCTGCAGCGTGCAAGTCCAGGGGGAGTGAGCGTTGATGGCTGTGTTTTTGAGCTTTGTGTGCTTGAGGTCTAGGACCAGGATCATGGGAGAAGGCACCCTGATTGCAGGGCCCCATACAGGCTTTAGTGCTTTGGGCTCTCAGTGTCGCGAGGCGTGTGCGACTTGTGTCCCGTAGTCTGGCTCGGGATCTGGCCCCCTAAGCATCGAACGGCCTAAACCTTGCTAACTTGAAGCCCCGAGATACTGATCCGAAACCCTAAACCCTAAGCCCTCTGATCCCACCTAACATGGGCCCATGTTCCCTGTTCTTTAGGGACTTAGGGTTTAAGGCTTCGGGCTTAGGATTCCCTTTTGAGGGCGAAAGCCCTAAACCCTACACGCTAAACCCTCCTAAACCCAAACTCTAGCATCTAGCGCTTAGTTTTGAGGACAAAAAATGACACCCTTGGTGATTTAGGTGGGACCCTGCTTCGTGGCTCGGTCTTGCCACGCCTCCTGCACTGGCAAACCCTGCACCCCGAACGCCATGAAATGTCAGGGGCTAGGGTTTAGGGTTTAGGGTGTAGGATGTAGGAGTAGGGCTTAGGGTCTAGTCTAGGGCAGTCTAGGGGTTAGGAAACGACTCCTAAACGCTGTCAACCTCCAACCTTGCTCCTGGCAACGTTCGGATCCTCCCAAGTATCCTTGCAGAGCCTGGGGGTATTTCGATGAGGGGTATATTTGGAGGCAGTTTACAGCCGGTTTACGGTTTAGGGTTTAGGGTTTATATAGGGTTCAGGGTTTAGGGTTAAGGGTTGTCTAGGACTTGTGAGCGTTAACTTGGCCCTGATTCGCTGCCAGGCTCGCTCGCCCGCAGCGCCCCAGCCTGTGTCGGCAGAGGGCTCGGGGAGCTTGTGGTTGAGGGTTGAGGGTTGAGGGTTGAGGGTTGAGGGTTGAGGGTTGAGGGTTGAGGGTCTAGGGTTTAGGGTTTAGGGTTTAGGGTTTAGGGCCAAAGTTTAGGGTGTAGGGTTTAGGTGGGGGGCTCAGGGTTTAGAGTGCAGGGGTTTCGGGGCTTAGGGGCTTGCAAGGGTTGAAGGGCACTTGGGGTGTTTGGTTGGGAGGGTGGATGCAACATCGGCTTCGAATTGTTGGAGCTGCAAGTCCTCTGACTTGGGCTTAGCAGGGTTTGGGATTTGGGTGTGTACGCCTTTTTTGGAAACAGGGCCATGCCAAACCCTGCAGCTTCTAGAGGAAGCCTCACCCTAAGGCCCCCCAATTCCGACATTGTTTAGGGAAGGATGTTTTTGTCAAGGGTTGGGGGGGGGCTCTCTCCCTCTCCTCTCCTCTCCTCTCTCTTAGCTTGCCACTGAAGGAAGGCACAGAAACTGCTCTCCCCCCGCTGCCGCCACTGCCCCCGCTGCCGGGCATGACGGAGAAGGTGGCACAGCTAGAGGGCCTGCAGCGTGCAAGTCCAGGGGGAGTGAGCGTTGATGGCTGTGTTTTTGAGCTTCGTGTGCTTGAGGTCTAGGACCAGGATCATGGGAGAAGGTACCCTGATTGCAGGGCCCCATACAGGCTTTAGTGCTTTGGGCTCTCAGTGTCGCGAGGCGTGTGCGACTTGTGTCCCGTAGTCTGGCTCGGGATCTGGCCCCCTAAGCATCGAACGGCCTAAACCTTGCTAACTTGAAGCCCCGAGATACTGATCCGAAACCCTAAACCCTAAGCCCTCTGATCCCACCTAACATGGGCCCATGTTCCCTGTTCTTTAGGGACTTAGGGTTTAAGGCTTCGGGTTTAGGATTCCCTTTTGAGGGCGAAAGCCCTAAACCCTACACGCTAAACCCTCCTAAACCCAAACTCTAGCATCTAGCGCTTAGTTTTGAGGACAAAAAATGACACCCTTGGTGATTTAAGTGGGACCCTGCTTCGTGGCTCGGTCTTGCCACGCCTCCTGCACTGGCAAACCCTGTATTCTATGAAACCGCAGGGTTTAGGGTTTAGGGTTTAGGGTTTAGGGTTTAGGGTTTAGGGTTTAGGGTTTAGGGTTTAGGGTTTAGGGTTTAGCTCCTAAAGGCTGTAAACCCCCAACCCAACCTTGCTCCTGGCAACGTTCGGCTGCTGCCCTGTATCCTTGCAGAGCCTGGGGGTATTTCGATGAGGGGTATATTTGGAGGCAGTTTACAGCCTGTAGGGTTTAGGGTTTAGGGTTTAGGGTTTAGGGTTAAAGGTGTGATTTGTGAGCGTGAACCTTCAGCCGCCCCTGATTTCGATGCCAGGCTCGCTCGCCCGCAGCGCCCCAGCCTGTGTCGGCAGAGGGCTCGGGGAGCTTGTGGTTGAGGGTTGAGGGTTGAGGGTTGAGGGTCTAGGGTTTAGGGTTTAGGGTTTAGGGCCAAAGTTTAGGGTGTAGGGTTTAGGTGGGGGGCTCAGGGTTTAGAGTGTAGGGGTTTCGGGACTTAGGGGCTTATAACGGTTCAAAAGGGCACTTGGGGTGTTTGGTTGGGAGGGTGGATGCAACATCGGCTTCGAGTTGTTGGAGCTGCAAGTCCACAGCTCCAGACTTGGGCTTAGAGCTGCATCCTACAGCTTCTAAAGGAAGCCTCACCCTAAGGCCCCCCCAATTCCGACATTCTTTAGGGTAGGATCTGTTTGTCAAGGGTTGGAGGGGTGGGTCTCTTTCCTTTCTTTTCTCTCTCTCCTCTGCTCTCTTCCTCTCCTCGCCTCGCTCTTTCTCTCTCTGAGTCCCTATCTCTCTCCTCGCTCTCTCCTCTCCTTGCTCTCCTCTCTCCTGTCTGACGCCCAGTCCTTATCTACCTAAGTATCCCAACCCTAAACCCTAAACCCTAAGCCCTAAACCCTAAACCCTAAACCCTAAACCCTAAACCCTAAACCCTAAACCCTAAACCCTAAACCCTAAACCCAACTAACAAATCTGAGGGACCCGTAGAGTTCACGCAGAAGACCCAGGCGCGTCGCGCCCCCGAGCTGCCACCCCTGCCGCCACTTCCAACCAGGGTGGAGGATGCTTCACACTCAGGGGGTTTAGGGTTTAGGGTTTAGGGTTTCGGGTTTAGGTTTAGGGCTTCAATGCTTTAGGGCTCTGAGGGTTCTTATAGAGCTTCAGGTCTTTAGGGTAAGGTTCAGGGCGACCCCCCCAAGGCTCCAAAGCTGTATCAACTTTTGCACACCTTCAGCCCTAAACCCTAAAACCTAAACCCTAAACCCTAAACCCTAAACTCTAATCTGACCCTAAACTCTAAACCCGAAACCCTAGAGTCCGTTGGGCCGCAACATCCCAAAGTTGGCAACCGCCCTGCCGAAGAGGGACTCCCATAGTGTAGCGCTTATGACCCCCCCCCCCCCCCCCCAATTTTAGGGTCCACTGGGTTTAGGGTTTAGGGTGGACGGCCCTGAGCCCAAACACCTGAAAATCGTTGGCCTTAAGTTCCATCCGAAGGGTTTGGTGAGGTCGGGCGGCGTGGAATGCAGAGCTCCTTCCTGAAGCAAGGGGTTTGGATAAACCCCAAACCCCAAACCCCAAACCCCAGACCCTAGACCCTAGACCCTAGACCCTGGGGTGGGGGAGGGCAGCTAGCCGGTTAGCTGTGCCCGAGGATGGCCCGACCCAAGCAAAGCTGCCGCCACTCCCGGGCGATGCTGTGAGCTCAGAGGGTTTAGGGTTTAGGGTTTAGGGTGAGCTCAGAGGGTTTAGGAGGGTGTGAAGGCGTCTCGTTCATCCTGTCAGTCGTTCTACATGCTACGCGCCAACTCAGCCTCCACATGCCCCCCCCCCCCAAAGTAGGGTTCTTTAGGGGTTTTTAGGATTTTGAGTTTAGGTGGTTTTAGGGTTAAGGGATCAGGGCCTGCCACCCTGAACCCTTCACCCCCTCGCCCCCTAAACCCTAAACCCTAAACCCTAAACCCTAAACCCTAAACCCCAAACCCCAAACCCCAAACCCCAAACCCCAAACCCCAAACCCCAAACCCCAAACCCCAAACCCCAAACCCCAAACCCTAAACCCTAAGCCCTAAACCCTAAACCCGCCAAGGATGGGCCGGCCAAGCGCGAGCTGCCGCCGCTGCCGTCGCTGCCGCCGCTCACCCTCGGGGCAGACGATGCTTCGAGCTCAGGGGCGTTTGGTAATTAACAAGGGCTTAGGGTGGTTTTAGGGTTTAGGGTTTAGGGTTAGCAGGGTTAGCAGGGTTAGCAGGGTTAGCAGGGTTTAGGGTTTTTGTGTTAACAGGGTTAGCAGGGTTAACAGGGTTTAGGGTTTCGGATGAACAGGGTTTAGGGTTTAGAGAGTCGAGAGGTTTTTTAGGGCTTATAGTTTATACGGTGTTTAGGTTTAGTCGTTTGGGTTTGGGTTTTGGTAGTTAACAGGTTCGAAGGCCCCGAGCCCGGAACCCCGACGAGTCCCCAAAGAGAAAAACATCAAGTCGAAAGTAATCGTTTGGGATGTTGCCCGTTATACTAACAGTCCTTAACATTGTAGTGATTATCGTATCCCTTATTGTAATCAATCCCTAGTAAGGACCGTTAGTATAAGGGGGAACATCCCAAAGAATCGTCCTTTCAGTTCGATCCGAAGCGTTTGCGTGGGCTGGTTGGCGTGGCATGCGGAGCCAGGGTCTGCCCGAACTTCCAACCCCTTCATCAAAGGAGGGTTTAGGGCTTAGGGTTTAGGATTTCGGGTTTAGGGTTTTAGGGTTTGGGGTTTAGGATTTCGGGTTTAGGGTTTAGGGTTTCGGTTTAGGGTTTAGGGTACCCTGCAACACGGACCCTTCAGAGCATTAACGTTAAAGAACAGACTCCTTCATGAAGGCATTTTTTGAAGCTCTGGGGCAGCCAGGGAGAAAACCCAAACCCAAAGCCCTCTACACCTTATGAACCCTATAAGCCCTGTAAGCCCAAATACACCCCAAATGAATCCTAAATCAAGCCAACAAGCCCAAAAAAACCGCTGATGCCCAGTATAAACCCAACATAAACCCTGAATGCTAAATTGTGCGGAGCGAAGCGAAGCACATGAGTCGTCTCGTGGGTTTGATCTTGTATGGTAAGTCCGAGCGCGGCTAGCTGCTCGAGCCGGGTACAGTTTGTGGATAGGCCCCGGGCAGAAAGGGATCCTAGCCGCTTTAAACCCTATGAGCCCTAAAAAGACCTGCAGGTTCCTTAAATAAACCCTATCAACCCTACCTGGGTCTCCAAACGACCCTATTATTGTTGGTTGTTTGGAAAAAACCGGGTTTTTTAGGAAACGCCCGTAAAAAAAGCAAACGCCCGTAATTCGGGAAACGCCCGTAATTCCGAATTCGGGGAGGATTAGGATTTTACTGGAAACGCCCGTAATTCCGAGATCGGGGAGGATTAGGATTTTACTGGAAACGCCCGTAATTCCGAGATCGGGGGGTATGAAGAGTTTACTGGAAACGCCCGTAATTCCCAAATCGGGGACATGAGAATTCGGTATAAAAATGTATAAAAACAAATATACAACCCACCAAGCACCAAGCTTATAGCGGAGCCTGAACCTTTGTCCCCTTCCAGAGGTTGAAGGGTTTTGGGTTTAGAGAGGGAACACAGGTATGCTTGGGTGAACCCAACTGTCAAATCCGACCCACAATCAAACCTTTCCCGAAGTCCTGTTTTGGATTGAGAGTTTTTAGGGTTGAGGGTGCTTGGGGTTGAGGACTTTTAGGGTTGAGGGTGTTTAGGGTTGAGGGTGTTTAGGGTTAAGGGTGTTTAGGGTTGAGGGTTTTTAGGGTTGAGGGTTTTAGGGTTGAGGGTTTTTAGGTTGAGGGTTTTTAGGAGGGATTTTAGGGTTGAGGGTTTTTAGGGTCGGGTTGAGGGTGTTTAGTGAGGGTTTTTTAGGGTTGAGGGTTTGTAGTGAGGGTGTTTAGGGTTGAGGGTGCCACTACAGTTGCATGTTGGACTGTTTTTTTCCAGTTGAGATCGGCAATAGCACCCCAAACGCCTGTAAAACCCCGTAATTCACCCATAAAAACCCGTAATTCGCCCGTAAGCTTGTTGATTTAGGGTTTCCGTGGCCTTACCAAGAGCCCCTACGGAAAGAATCCACGCAAAAACGCCCATAAAAAACCGTAAAAAAAACCATAAAAAACCGTAAAAATCCGTAAAAATCCATAATTTGAGCTGGCGCGGAAAGGTCACCGAAAGGGTTTCTGCTCTGTGATGCCTTGAACGCACTCTCGAATTCGAAACATTGCACCTATAATTCCACGGAAAGCCGAAATACGGGAAACTCCCACGGAAAACCCTTGATCTACGGAAAGCCCCCTGAAATCTACGGAAAACCCCTGAAATCTATACGGAAACGCCTCATGTATAGAAAAACCCATGAATCCCGCCCCATCTCAAGCCGAGAAGGGTGGGTTGCCAGGTAGGGATTCGGGATTGGAGTTTTGAGGGGCTCAGGATTGGTTGTTTTTGGCATGCTCAGCCCTGTTTGTTTGGATCAACCCCGAAACCCTGTTTTTTTTGGATCAACCCCGAAACCCCTAATGCCCATAATTCTGCACCAATCCTCAAAAACCACTACACGCCCTTAAAACCCCTAAACGCCCATAATTCTGCACCAATCCTCAAAAACCACTAAACGCCCATAAAACCCCTACACGCCCATAATTCTGCACCAATCCTCAAAAACCACTAAACGCCCATAAATATCCGTAATTTCAAGAGCCAAAAGCAGAACGCCCATAAATTTCCTAAACGCCCGTAATCACCCGTATTCGCCCGTAAAAACCCGTAAAAAACCAAACGACCAAAAATAATTGGGTTGTTGGGGTTCCAGGTAACTATCACCCTCAATAAACCCCATGAGCCCAAAAAGCCTGCGGATGCCTTTCAAGTCAGGACCCGAAACCCTAAACCCTAAACCCTAAACCCTAAACCCTAAACCCTAAACCCTAAACCCTAAACCCTAAACCCTAAACCCTAAACCCTAAACCCTAAACCCAGGATGGCCGAAGCCAAGCAAAGCTGCCGCCCATGCCGCCCCTGCCGCCACTCGCGGGCGGTGCTTCGAGCTCAGGGGGCCTACAACCCTAAGCCCTAAACCCTAAGCCCTAAACCTAAACCCTAAAACCTAAACCCTAAACCCTAAGCCCTAAACCCTAAACCCTAAACCTTAAACCCCGGGTCCCAGGGCCGATGGTTTTGTGTTCGGTTGGCACTCCAGTTGAACAGATTGGGCGCCGGTGCGCCCGCCCCTTGCGGCGAAACTAAGACCCTAAGCATAAGGTTGGTTTGGGGTTTGGGGTTTCGGGTTTAGGGTTAAGGGTTTAGGGTTCAGGGTTCAGGCATGAGGGTTTAGGGTTAGGTTGGCTCTAAATCTCATAACCCTAAACCCCGACACCAGCCAAGAACCCTTAAAAACGGAACCCAGTATACGGTAAGCCCCTTGCCCATAGCCCGGCTGGGAGGGTTTAAAGGTTAAACGCTCAAAAGGGATGTTGCGTGGGACAGCCTGAGCCATGGAAATCCGACGTCCGGTGGGAACCCTAAACCCTAAACCCCAAACCCCAAACCCCAAACCCCAAACCCTAAACCCTGAACCCGAAACCCCAAGCCCTGACAGGATGCGTTGGGTGGGAAATGTAGGAAACCCTGAGACGTCTTGCGGAGCCCTTAGTCCTCAACCCGGGGGTTTGTGGTTTAGGGTTTAGGGTTTAGGGTTTAGGGTTTAGGGTTTAGGGTCAGAAAGAAGATGTTTGGGTGGGAAGCCTTCAAAACAACATGACCCTAAACCATAAACCCTAATGTCACGAAGTTCTGGGGTGCGAAGCGCGAAGCCGCCTGAAGCTCTAAGTTTTTTTTTTTTTTTTTTTTTTGGGGGGGGGTTGGGGTTTTTGGGTTGGGATGTTCCCCTTAGACTAACATCCGCAATCGGGATTCTAGTAGGGAGTACGAGAATCCCTCTTAGTATAAGGGGGAACCCTAAACCCTAAACCCTAAACCCTATTAGTATAAGGAGGAACAGCCCAAGTTTTGGGGTTTCGGGCTTCGATCTGGAGGGCGGCTGCGTGCTGGAACAAAGAAGCGGTGGCTGCTTTAGGGTTTAGGGTTTCGGGTTTAGGGATAGCCTCCCTAAGATTCTCATCAGAGGCTAGTAATATCTACTATCTGCTTTAGAACTTAAGAACCCCTCCTCCCCCCAAAAAAAGAGAAAACAAAAACAACAATAATAATAATAATAGTAATAATAATAATAATAATAAGTATCCTTCCCTACAAGGGTAAGATAGGGGTAATTATCTTTATTTGGGTGGGTTCCTGAAAAACACATATGAGTGCTCATGGAAATAAATATTGGGTAATGGGGGTGATAGGGGGGGTGGGCTCCTTAAGCAAAACAGTCCCTAGACCCTAAACCCTAAACCCTAACCCTCTAACCCCCTAACCCCCAAACCCCAAACCCTAAACCCTAGGATGTCGAGCGGCCGCCCCTGCCGCCCCTGCCGCCGCTCACCATCCAAGCAGAGGCTGCCTCAAGCTGAGAGGGGGTTTCGACCTGGTAGTAGAGTAGGTACCTTCTACGCTTTTTGGGGTTTAGGGTTTAGGGTTTAGGGTTTAGGGTTGAGGGTTGAGGGTAAAATACCCTTAGAAAGTGGGCACCCTCAAATAAGGATCCCAAACGGGATACTAATTCAACGAACTACAAAAGTGGAATGCAGACTATCTGCACTGAGCAAGAGGTTTGGGGGTTCTGAGGCGGGGGGCGGGGATCAATTCGAGGAACGTTCTCATTGTGACTTGCTCTTACTATTCACTTGAAGTTTCAAACAGACCCCGAGCTCGGTGTAACCCTGCAGATGCCTTAAACCCTAGACCCTAGCCCTAAACCTTAAACCCTAAACCCTAAACTCTAAACCCTAAACCCTAAACCCTAAACCCTAAACCCTAAACCCTAAACCCTAAACCCTAAACCCTAAACCCTAAACCCTAAACCCTAAACCCTAAACCCTAAACCCTAAACCCTAAACCCTAAACCCTAAACCCTAAACCCTAAACCCTAGCCCTAAACCCTAAACCCTCAACTCTACACCCCAAGCCACGCCCGAGGATGGCCCGACCCGAGCGCGGCCGCCGCCCCTGCCGCCACTGGGCGAAGTTTCGAGCTCAGATCTCACAAGGGGGCCACTTAGATCCCGGTTGGGGTGGGGGTTTAGGGTTTAGGGTTTAGGGTTTAGGGTTTAGGGTTTGGGGTTTAGGGTTTAGGGTTTAGGGTTTGGGGTTTAGGGTTTAGGGTTTAGGGTTTAGGGTTCAGCATCTCAAGTACAAGCATCCACTAGTTCAGCAGCTTTTCAGGCGCCCGAAAAGTACCCACCCACCCCAAGCCCTAAACTTGCACCCTATATTAGCCCCTTAAACCCTGCGTGGGGGGCAGGGGGGAGGGGAAGGGGAGGTGGGAAGGAGGGGTGAGGGAGGCTGGGGGGTCGTTCACAAGGCTCTCGCGGACCTGCTGGGTCGTTCCTCTCTCGAGGCCACTGCCGTCGAGCGGTGGGGCCCTGGTGGACTTCCATGGTAGCAGGCGGTCCCTCCAGATGATGGATATTGCGCTTCTCAGCAGGATCGACTCTTTCATGGATAGTGTCGGCGTCCCAGACGCCTGTGGCATCCCAGAGCAGGTGGCGTCCCAGAGCCGGAGCTTGAACTCCTTCCGATTGCCTAGACCCGGTCTTAGGCCTGTTCAACAACGGACCTTGTAGTGACCTTGCCCGCTATTTGTCCGACCTTGCTCACTACTTGTTATGACAACGGGTAAGGTCATCAAAATGAAGGTCATTGCAATGTCAAAAAATCGCGGGCAAGGTCACTACAAGGTCATATTGACCTTGTCATGACCTTGCCCGGCCCGTATTTTTTTGACCTTGTAGTGACCTTGCCTGCCAAGTTTTATGACAAAGAGCGGGCAAGGTCATAAGAATTGCGGGCAGGTCACTACAAGGTATAAAATACAGATAGCGCGCAAGCTCATGAAATAGCGGTCAAGATCACTACAAGGTATAATAATAGCGGGCAAGGCGAATTACGAGGTCATAAAAAATAGTGAGCAAGGTCACTACGAGGTAATATTGACCTTGATATGACTTTGCACGTTTTTTGACCTTGTAGTGACCTTGCCCGCTAATTTTATGACCTTGTAGTGACCTTGCCCGCAAAGTCATTCACATGTATATTACATATGATAGAGTGGTTTAGGGGTTTTCTACTAAACCCCAAAACCCCCAACCCATGAACCCCCAAACCCAAGACCCTGAACCCTCAACCCAACACCCCAAACTCCCTAGCATCATCCAACCCTAACCCTAACCCTAAACCCTAAACCCTAAACCCTAAACCCTAAACCCTAAACCCTAAACCCTAAACCCTAAACCCTAAACCCTAAACCCTAAACCCTAAACCCTAAACCCTAAACCCTAAACCCTAAACCCTAAACCCTAAACCCTAAACCCTAAACCCTAAACCCTAAACCCTAAACCCTAAACCCTAAACCCTAAACCTAACCCTAAACCCTAAACCCTAAACCCTAAACCCTAAACCCTAAACCCTAAACCCTAAACCCTAAACCCTAAACCCTAAACCCTAAACCCTAAACCCTAAACCCGAACCCATGAGGATGGGCAGTCCCCCTTCGAACTGCCGCCCCTGCCACCTCTGCCAACCGAAGTGGACAACGCTTCAAGCTCAGGGGGTTCTGGGAAGTTTTATCCTAGGTTAGGGTTTATAGGGTGTAGGATTTAGGGCTTCAGGGATACCAGGTCTCGGAGTAGGCCCTAATTTCCTTACTTCTGGGAAGGGTTTTAGAGTTTTAGGGTTTTTGGGTTCAGGGTTTTAGGGTTTTCGGGGGTTTTAGGGTTTTGGGCTAGGACCCGCCCGGAGTAGGACCTTATTTCTCTTTTTCAGGGTTGGGGTTCCTTTTATAATCCCCTTAAAACCTCCTTAAAGGGCACCCGTTCCATTCCTGGGTTGCTCCTGGGAAGTTTGGGGGCTTTTGGTTTAGGGTTTTAGGGCTTAAGGGCTTTTGGGTTTTTGGGGTTTTTGGGGTTTTTGTTTTTTGGGTTTTAGGAATTTCGGGCTTAGGGCTCTTGCCTCTTTAGGTGAATCCCTCAAGCCTCAACGGCCCAAACCCTGAGCCCAGGGCTTTTTCGGTTTGGGGTTGCAGGGGCCTGGGTTCTAGGCTTTGGGCTTTTTAAGGGTTTATGTTCAGGGCGTGGCATGTTTCAGGGTCTGGGGGGGCCGGTTGGGGTTCAAGGCTTGGCTGTTTTGGTTTAAGGCTTAAGGCTTAGGCTTTAGGGTTTAGGGTTTAGGGTTTAGGGTTTGGGGTTTGGGGTTTGGGGTTTGGGGTTTGGGGTTTGGGGTTTGGGGTTTGGTGCGTTTGGGTTTGGTGGGTTAAGGGTTTAGGCCAGAGCTTGGTTAGGGTTTAGGATCAAGTGCTTGGAGCGTGGTCCATGGCAAATCCTTGTGCGCAACCCCGCAATGCGCCCAGGAACACCTTGCGGCCTCAACCCGGGTAGCGCAAACCCTAGACCCTACACCCCAAACCCTAAACCCTAAACCCTAAACCCTAAACCCTAAACCCTAAACCCTAAACCCTAAACCCTAAACCCTAAACCCTAAACCCTAAACCCTAAACCCTAAACCCTAAACCCTAAACCTTGCCTTGAGGGTGGCGTGACCGACCCCAAGATGCCGCCGCTTCCGGTAAACTTTGCCGAGGCTGGGTTTGGGGGATGGGGGGTGGGGGGGGGGGGGGTTGGGGTTTAAGATTTGGGGTTTAGGCTTTAGGGTTTGGGGTTTGGGGTTGGGTTTGGGGGGGGTTAGTGTTTAGGCTTCCTAGAGTTTGGGGCTCTACCGAGAGCCCCTAAAAGGTTGTACCCGGTACCCTTGGGTTTGGGGACCCTTGCTGAGAGGCGCATGTTGAGGGAACCTCTTTCGGGGGCACCTTTAAGGGCAAAGTATAGCTCCAGGAGGGTAGGGTTGGGGGGTAGGGTTTAGGGTCCCTAATTTAGGGTTTAGGGTTTAGGGTTGGGGTTCAGAGTTTAGGGCGTGAGGTTCAGGGGGCCAAACCCGTTGTGAAATGTGTCCCTACAATAAAGGGGGAGGACCTGGGCTGAAGCCATGACCCTTAAAACCCACAAAAGGCCACAAGCTGTCTAGCCTTCTCCTGGTGAAGAGCGGCCCTCCAAACCAGAAACTGAAGGGTCTTAACGAAGCCCTTGCTGAGTCTGAGAGAGACAGCTCCGTACCTGATTTTTGTGAAACCAGCAAAGGGAGCTGACCTATATAATCCCAAAATATTCCACCAACAAACTCGTGATCCTCGCAAGCACCCCAACAAAAGCCTACTGTAAGCGAATGGGGCGGCCCGCGGGCTACGTATTCATGAGAGTGAGAGAGCTCTGCGCCGGAGTTTTTGGAACCAGCACAGGGACAATAGGCCTCAGACAGCAGTTGCCCTAGTCCCAAAAAACTCCCCCCCCCCCCCTCCCCCCCCCAAACAAAAACTTGTGAATCTCGCGGTGTGACCCCAACAAGCTGAGTTCGCAGAAGAGTCCCGGGAATCTTGTGATTCTAGCGGGCATGTTAAACAAAAACGCATGCACCACCAAACCCTAAACCCTAAACCCTAAACACTCCTAACGAAGAATAAAGGACCTGGGCGGCCAGACATCCAGCTTCGGGACATCCTTCGCGCAGCCCTCAGATGAGGTTTACGGTTTAGGGTTTAGGGTTTAGGGTTTAGGGCGCCGTTCGGATGGGTTTAGGGTTTGGGGCTGGAGGGCTTAGACGTTTAATCTCCCACAAGCCCAACATCATGCAGTTCAAGAGCCTCTAAACCCTAAACCCTAAACCACTTGCAGGGCTTGGCTTAGAGTTTTGGGAGCCTGGAAGTCCAGGAGTTTGCTTGCAGGCGGCTTCTGAAAGATTGGCTCTCGCCACTGGCAATGTGGCCCCCACACCCCCAGCCTCTTTCAAGAAATGTGTCCGGAAGCCCCCCCCCGCCCCCCCAAACAACATGTAGGGGGGGAGGACCTGGGCTGAAGCCAAGACCCTTAAACCCACAAACCTTTATGCCCAAAAGGCCTGAAGCTGTCTAGCCTTCTCCTGGGCTGAAGCCACGGCCCTTCGCACCTGAAACTTGAAGGGTCTTCACCTAAACCTTTGCTGAGCCTTAGAGAGAGCTCCGTACCCGAACACCCTAAACCCTAAAACCCTAAACCCCAGAAACCCTACACCCTAAACCCTAAACCCTAATTAAACCCTAAACCCTAAACCAGGCAAACGAAGAAGTCTTGAAAGGACATGGGCAGCGAGACATCCAGCTTCAGGAGGCCCCTCAGGGCACCCTTCGCGCAGCCCTCAGATGAGGTTTAGGGTTTAGGGTTTAGGTGAAAGGGTTTAGGGTTTAGGGTTTAGGGTTCAGGGTTTAGGGTTTAGGGCGCCGTTCGGACGGGAGTTCCTCTGGCTGAGGTCCTGGGAGGGCTGATAAGGGGCTAGTACAGGGTTTAGGGTTTAGGGTTTAGGGTACAGGGTTGAGGCCTGCAACCTCATGGTTGAAGCATTATTTCTTCGGGTGCTATCTCTTGGGTTGTAGGGTGTCTTCTTTACAGGGTTTAGGGTTTAGGGTTTAGGGTACATGTTTGCTTTTTTTCGGATGCTGGAGACTCCATGAAGTGTGGCTGCGGGTTCACATTCTGCAAGACTGGGTCTGGGGCTTACCAAGGCTTTCTATTTATATTTCCGATGCAACCCACAGAAGTTCGATTTTGCGCAGGCCCCTCCAAATCCTCCGAAACCCTAAACCCAAAACCCCGAAATCCTAAACCCTAAACCCCTAAAACCTTAAACCCCGAAACCCTAAACACGAAATACAGGGAGGTCGGCCCAGGGTGGCCACCAGAAATCTATCTTTGTGCTTACGGCTGAGGATGGTGTAGGGTTTAGGGTTGGGATGTTGCCCGTTATACTAACAGTCCTTAATCCCCTTATTATAATCCCTATTAAGGACTGTTAGTATAAGGGGGCACCTCCCAAGTTTGGGGTTTAGGGCTAGGGTTTAGGAGACGCTGGATACCTGTGCTGTGTTTTCTGTTGCTCTGACCGGTCTACACGCCCTCAACGCGCTAACCCTGCCTAGACTCCGCATTGCAGTTAGAAGGCATGTGGTACCGAAAAATATTCGACTGGCCACAGGAGTTCGGCACTTGCCGCAAACCCCCAAACCCTAAATCCTAAAACCTCAACCCCAAAACCTAAACCCTCAACCCCCCATCTCTGTCAACAGGCACCGCCGCCGCCACCAGACTGGAGCGTGGGTCTCTCAGTGCAAATCGTCGCAAGCCTAAGGAGGTGCAGGGTTGTGGGTTTTGGGTTTTGGGTTACTTGACTTTACAAATGCTTAGATACTTGATAGATCAGTGGTGCCCTTTTTGCCATTTCCTGGGTCTAGGTTCCACTCTTACGTAACCAAGCAGCTTTCAAAGTCCCAGCCAGTTCAGTCAGCCGGTCCGGATGGATGGACCATCCCACCCTAAACCCTAACCCTAAACCCTAAACCCTAAACCCTAAACCCCACTTCAGAAAGCTATTTCACCAGAGGCGGCCGCGGAACCGGGGTCAATGTGGAACCACCTCGAAGTGTGTGTGCCTGATCCCACACCAGCTTACTCTCTCTTAGGGTTTAGGGTTAAACAAAGCCTAAACCCTAAACCCTAAACTCTAAACCCTAAACCCTATACCCTAAACCTTCCCGCAGCGTTGTTCTAAACGAGGGTTTCCTCAGGCAACCTTCAGGAACACACGCTCTTACTTCAGGAACACACGCTCTTACTGAAAGGAGGGAGTGCTAAACCCTCGACCCTAAGCCTAAACAACTAGGCAAGAACATGCCCCTTGGCCCTAAACCCTAAATCCCTATCCCCAAACCCCTCAACCCTAAACCCCAAATTCTGATTTCTCTAAGTTATGTTCTCGTTTGGGATCCTGATTATAAGGCGGTCCCTATTATTCAGGGCACACCAAAAATTTGTTGGGGCTTACAGGGTTTTGGTTAGGGGTTTAGGGTTCAGAGAACTGACCAAATGTTGGAAGAGGTTTCCGGTTTCCAGGGCTGCGGGGCTTCTCACGGGCTTCCCTGAGACCCTAAACCCTAAACCCTAAACCCTAAACCCTAAACCCTAAACCGGGGAAGCTACGACTTGGAGTTGCCAACCCCGACTTCGGCCCAACCACCTGAGGGTGTCGGGGTTTAGGGGTCATTAGGGGTCCTTAGGGGTTTAGGGGTTCGGGGTTTGGGGCTTTCGGCCCCCCTAAACCCGACGCACCTCCTTAACTGTAGGTACTTCATGTTCTTCTCTTTTTAGGACCCGGAGTAGGCCCTTATTTCCTTTTTCTAGGGTCGGGGTTCCCTTAGAATGCCCTCAGAACCGAACAGGGTAGCCTGATTTATTCCTAGGCTACTTCTTGGTAAACCCTAAACCCTAAACCCTAAACCCTAAACCCTAAACCCTAAACCCTAAACCCTAAACCCTAAACCCTAAACCCTAAACCCTAAACCCTAAACCCTAAACCCTAAACCCTAAACCCTAAACCCTAAACCTTGCCCTAAACCCTAAACCCCTAAAGCCGGGTCTAAACCCTAAAGCCGGCACAGACGCTGGGGTTTCCAGGTTCAGGGTTTAGGGTTCAGGGTTCAGGGTTTAGGGTTTAGGGTTTAGGGTTTAGGGCAACTGGCAAGGATCATCCGGACCGGCAGAAGAAGGTGGACTACGTCTCCGTTCGGCCCAGCACCCGGCTTCCGGAGCATGCTTGACTAGGACCCAGAGTAGGGTTTAGCGTTGGGGGCTTTGGGTTTAGGGTTTAGGGTATTCCCTTTTTTGGGGCTTTGGGTTCCCTTACGAACCCCTTAAGAACCCCTTTAAACCAAAAAGGGCACCCTTTTCTTCCCACGTTACTCCTGGTCTAGTGTAAGAGGAGCCACAGAAAAAGGCCATCATTTAGAGAAGCCAACCCCACCCCCCCGCCCGGCACTCCCGGTCCCTCATACTGCGCACGGCTACTTGCATGGTTTTTGGTGCCCCCTGCGCCGGTTCCGGGGTCTCGGGTTTGGGGTTTAGGGTGTTCGGGTTTAGGTCTTAGGGTGTTCGGGCTTCGGGTACGTTACCCGCGCCTCAGAAACATCGGGAACCAGCACACGTGCCTAAACCGTAAACCCCAAACTCCCAAACCTCTAAACCTCAGACTCTGAACCTAAACAGTAAACCCTATAAACCCTTTAAACCTTGCAAACCCTATCACCCATATCACCCCCTACAAGCCCCGTAAGTTCCCAAGCACTAAACCCTGAACCGGTCATAAACCGACCCACCTTTGGCTTTCGTGCATCGTCTACCTGCACGCTAATAAACCGACTGAACCGCTGACTAGGGGCTTTTGTACTGTTAGGGGCATCTACAAGAGGGTTGAGGGTTCAACGTTTGGGGCTTAGGGCTTAGGGTTTTAGGGGCCTATTATAAGCTCTATTAGCCCTTTAAGACTTACCAAAACCCATAAGCCCTATAAACCCGAACGCCACAGGTCCTAGCAGCCCCGCAAGCCTTATACACCCGAAGAACCCTGACCCGCTCCCCAGGAATACGCTAAACCCTAAATTTAAACCCTAAACCCTGAACTCTAAACCCTGAACCCTTAAACCCTAAGCCCTAGAAGTCCCAAGAGTCCCGTGTCCTTCAGGCTGCAGTCTCCCGCTGACATCCGCCGGGGGGCCCGGTGTTGAACTGCGATGGCGCGAGGTTTAGGCTTTAGGTCGTCACCACGACCACGACCACGACCACGACCACGACGACGACGACGACGACGACGACGACGACGACGACGACGACGACGACGACGGAAGCGGCGGCGGCACCGGCACCGGCACCGGCACCACCGGCGGCACCAGTGGCGGCGGCACCAGCGGGGGCAGCAGTGGGCAGCACCGGCGACGGGCAGCACCAGCCGCGGCGGTGGCCGCAGCGGCTGCGGCTGCAGCAGCAGCAGCAGCAGCAGCAGCAGCAGCAGCAGCAGCAGCAGCAGCAGCAGCAGCAGCAGCAGCAGCAGCATCAGCTCAGCAGAAGATGCTACTTCCAATGCCCGGAAATCCCTTGCCCCCAAACCCCGCAAAGTTTTTTAGTGTTTTATGGTTAGGGGGAAGAGCTTAGGGGTACTGGTATAGTGGTATGGTGGTAGGGGTAGCTGTAGGTTGCTGTATTTCCCGTTGTGGCATCATAAGTCATAAGTAGAAAAACTGCTGGCATGGCAGGGGCACCTTTCCTGCTAGAAGATTCAACCTGGGAGAGGGGCATTCAGTATTTCTCTAATGCGATGATCTCCACGATTCTTGACAGACGATTTTCTTTGGACCTGAAAGTTTTGGACCCCTCAATCACAACACTCAGATTTAAAACAACATAGTAACAACCTGCACCCCTAACAAGGTCGCCAGCAGAAGTATCACGGCGCCACATATCACCACGGATGCTTCTAGTTAGCAGGAGTAAGTTTCATCGTCAGCACCATCGCCAGCACCATCCTCAGCACCATCGTCAGCACTATCGTCGTCGTCGTCATCATCATCATCATCATCATCAGAATCGTTGTTGTTTATCCCTGTTGTCGTCGCCAACGCCGTCGCCATCGCACTCGCCATCGTCGTCTTCATCATCGCATTCGGAAGGCAGAGCCTTGAAAGTCCAGGATCCCTCATAAACTCTAAGCCCTAAAGCCTAAACCACTAAACCCTCTTAAACTCTAAGCCTAAACTGTGACACACAGAGCTAAAACCCTCAAACCCTTAAGCCCCAAACCCTCAACCCCTAAACCCTAAACCCGAAGCCCTGGCAAGGTGCCGCTGCGAGGATTCAAGGGGCGACTGCTGAGGAGGCGCCGACCAAGGAGCAGGCGCTGTGGGAGTTAGGGTTTAGGGTTCAGGGTTTAGGGTTTAGGGTTAAGGGTTCGTGGTAGAAGCCTGGGAAATCTCAGATTTGGCCTCAATGCCGCAAGAGATCATACTTAGAGCCATGTAATCCTAAACCCTACACCATCTGAGGGGCCAGCCGAGCCGACCCATGAGTTGTGGGGCTGGGGTCTACTGAAGGGTTGTTGAGGGTCCGGCATGCGTAGGGGTTGGGGTTGAGGGTTTTGAGCTTAGGGTTGGGGTTTAGAGTTTAGTGTTTCGGGTTTAGGTTTCGGGGCTTAGGGTTCAGGGTTGTGATCCTGTATTCTTGCAAGAATTGTCGCTTCAAGTACGGCCCCTCCTGGTTTACGAATTTGGCGGTTAGGGTTTTAGGGTTTAGAAGTCACGAGGGAGAAAGTTAAACATGTTGCAAACGCCTCTCCCTTTCTGCTATATCCCCCTTGGGAGTTTTTTTTTTTATTTTGTTGGTATAAAACCCAAGAGGATATTAGGTTCTAAGGGGAGTTCTCTCAGATGGGGACACGCCGACATAGAGAAGAGCGATGGATGGTAACGGTTGGGGGGGGGAGGCTGTTGCCAGAGCCTAGTTGTCGGAGATGTCACCCTAAATCCATTCCCGGCCTTGTGGTGGGGAGGAAGCGGTTACAATACAAAGAGATCATCATATGCACAGGCGTGCACCCGAAGCAAAGCCCCTCTACTCCCTTCATCGTCAGCACATGCTCCAGCAACAAAACCGATGCAGCACGTCTGGGGCCAATTGGATGTGGTCCCTTACCTCCTTTCCAGGTTTCTGAAGTATGGCCCCGTGGTTTGCATACTTGCAACCTAAACCCTGAGCCCTGAACCCTAAACCCCCTAAGGGGTCTGTAAGGGGCATGTAAGGGTGTCGCAGTGAAGGGCCCAGAACATCGAAGAATGCCCCCGCCAGCTCAATGGCGAAGTCGTGTGCCCACAAGACTGGTTCCGCGGGGATGAACTCGAGCCAGTGCCGCAAGCTGAGGGGGCTGATGTTTTCTATATTATGATATCCCCATTGGGATTTAGTTTTTTGTTAATCTAAAACCCAAGAGGATATTTAAAAAAATCATGGTTATTTTTAATTAAGGTTCTCATGGGGAGCATAGTTTTATTGCTATTGCTATTGTTATGATCATGGTTCTTCTTGTCAGGATTATTGTTTTGTATTGTTAGGATTATCATTGCTCTTCTTAGTAGTAGAATTGGTATTACTATTGTTGTTGCTCTTGCCAGTCTCTGAGGTTCCCGAGTCCAACCCGTAGCCAGGGGCACTGGTGGATTTATCGTGTTTGACGATCTTGTTTAGGGTTTAGGGTTTAGGGTTTAGGGTTTAGGGTTTAGGGTTGAGGGTTTAGGGTTTAGGGGGGGGGATGCGCAGAACAGACTTGTTTGGACGAGGTTTCCACCAAGACAAGTCTGTAAGACAAATTTCACAGTGGGAACCTTACGTGAGCTGCAGGATTGTCAAAACCTTAACCCCAAGACCCCGAAACATACCCCAAGTCAGTTAAGCATTGTACGCCCGAAGCCCTAAATCTATAGTCTCCAAAGGAATTGTGATTTAGTTTATACTCAAATTCCAAGGAATAGTTATTCAATATCTTGGAATCCCTTACCTTGCACACCTCGAATGGGCCCCTAGCTGCGTGGATTCGTCATTCTCATACCGCAGGCCTTCCCCTGCCTATACCTTAAACCCTAAACCCTGATTAAACCCTAAACCCTAGGCTTGTAGTTGACATTTTGGATAGCTGTGAAAGTTGAGCTCTCAGTTATGTCAATTTCAGAAGGTTGCCTCAGATATCTGACGCATTACAAGGTCTGAGGGTTCAGGAGTTTAGGTTCAGGACGGATTCAAGGTGTAGGGTCTAGGGGCACTCTAAACCCTGGTCCCTGAACCCCAGTTTCTAGTCCCCCGAGTTTGTTGAGGCCCGGCGGTCTCTACTGCGAGCAAACCTTCGGTACCAGACAGTCGCCAGCTTGAACATGCTCCCCGGGTTTAGGGTTGAGGGTTTAAGTTTAGGGTAGGGTTTCGGGTTAGTGTGTAGGGTTTGGGGTTTAGGGTTGGTACCCGAAAGCCTTGATGCGCCCGTGTTTAGGGTTTAGGGTTTCGATTCCCTCAGTCTCAGTTCCCAGAGCTTGAAGAGGTGCTAGCCGTTCTTTCGGCCCCAATTACCCTCCCCTTCCCCCCTCCCCCCCCTCCACCCGTGAAACCCGAAGCTCTACACTCTACAGCCCTGAACCGCGCAACCCTACCCTGAAATCAGAATACATGGAAACATGAAAGCATGCAAGCCCCAAGCCTTGTGGATTTAGGATTTGGGTTTAGGGTTTAGGGTTTAGTTGTTCGAAATTTGGACAGGGGGGGGGGGGTGTCCAAGATCGTCCGTTCCTTCAGGGGCTTGCAGCAACACCCTCTCGCCCTAACACTCGAGTTCCAGCAAAAGCGAGGCTCTAGGGTTTAGGGTTTAGGCAACTGCTGCGCAACGGAGGTCTTACCAGCGGCGGAAGAAGACGGGCTACATGGAGCTAGCATGGCCATTCCTGCTGGCATTAGAGTCATTCGAGTCCCTATAAACCCTAGAGTCCTAAAAGGAATGCCCCGAGTATTGGGTTTTGGGATGTTTAGGGTTTAGGGTTTAGGGTTTAGGGTTTAGGGTTTAGGGGTGCAGGTGCTTCAGACGATTGCATTGGTTTAGTTGAGCGGTATTACGCCGAGCAATTGCTTTGATTGCCATATCGAGCAGCCAGGCGCCAGCACGCAGCACTGAGACGCGCATGGCTCTAGAAAAAGCCGACCCTAAACCCTAAACCCAAAAGCCCCAAACCCGGTGTTCTGCCAGGCCTTGTGCCCACGTCTGGTTCTCCGGAAACGGCCGCTGGACGAAGTTGGCAAGGGTGGGTTGGATGTCGGGAGGTTGCTTGCTGGGTTCACTGGGTTGGAAGACATGTGATCATGAAGCAGATACTTCTACTAGCAGTTACCAGAGTAGGGGGAGTTCCATATGCCATATGCAGTACCGTTATTTTCCTGGTTCTTGGTAGGGAATTGGGGAATCAGGTACCCTACACAATTCCTTAAAGGGTAGATATGGGGGGATATAGTGTAGCTCATTCCTTAATTCCCAGCAAGTTACAACCCTATCTTGGTAGCTCAAATTCAGTCGAAGTGCCTTAACAAGAAGCCGACATGAGGGTTCAGGCTTCTGGCTTTAGCTCCCCCCCCCCCCCCCCCCCCCCCCCCCCACCCTAAACCCTAAACTTTTGTAAAGCGAAGCCCGAACCCCAAAACCCTAAACCCTAACCCCAAACCCCAAACCCTAAACCCTAACTAAACCCTAAACCCTAAACCCCCCCCCCCCCCCCTAGCCCGCCTCAAAGGCAAGTTGGGACGCGCTGCTCGTACTCTGGGTCAGCTGCCCAGAGGGGTGGCGAACTGTGGGGTGGATTACTGGAACTTACCCTCTGGCTCAGCAATCCCACAGGTGATAGGGTTGAGGGTTTAAGGTTTCGGTTTTCGGGTTTGGGGGTTTGCCGGGGGGGTGGAGAGATTTAGGGTTCAAGGCGGGTTTGGAGGGCTCATGTTTTGGTTCGTACCATCTGAAGTCGTTGTGCAGTGTGCAGTCTGCTCTTGGGCCAGAGGGTACTTGGGGTTTCGCACGAGTCGCCGAGTCGCAAGGAGTTCATATCGCGACAGCCCGAGGCAGAAAGCCTTCGGCGATTTTGGCAGTTCGCCAGCCGCAGGCTCAGTACAGCAGAGGTTCTAGGCATGGTCGTTAAGCACTCGCAGTTTCTCTAGTGAATCTGAAGAGCGTTCCTTTTCAGCGGAGACCTTGGTACTGCCATCGCTACACTTGTAACCTAAACCCTAAACCCGAGGGCTCTAGGGGAGTAGCCTCAAGGTCGCGAGCAGGCTTAGTCACGGTCAAACAAAGACCCTGAAGCCCCTAATGGCTACGTACGAATAACCCTATGTAACCCCTCGACCTTCAACCCAAGAGAGTACGAGGAAAGGCCGCGAGTTACTGGGGTCGGTTGTGGAACTCTTTTTGGCTGACTAAGAGGAACCACGGCAGTGAACCTGATAGCGAGTCCTTTGCGCAAGTCACTGCAGGTTCGGAGGTCCCCTCAGGAGCTCCCTCGTCACGACTCACCAAACGCGCGGATGCACTGGCCTAGTTGAAGCCAATCAAAGCAGCCACAGGTCTCTTGGGTGGCCCAGTGGTACCCTTCCGCCCTTGTTGGTTCTAGGTTTCGTATAACAAAGTGACCCACCCCAGAGACCAGAGAGGGGTTCCCCTTGCGCCCTTGTTTGTTCTAGGTTCCCTTATAAAGTGACCAACCCCAAAAAGGGCTGCCCTTATTTTAGCCAGGACCCAGAGTAAGCCCTTATTCCCTTTTTTAGGGTTCTGGTTCCCTTCGAAGTCCCCTTAAAACCAAGCAGGTCCACCCTTTTTGTTCCTAAGTTACTCCTGGGTCTCGTGAACCTGGTTCCTGGGCTACCCAGGTTCGAGAAGGACATGTTCCTTGGTGAGTGGACGGCACCCAGGCTTTGGCCGGGGCCTCATATGAGGGTTCAGGGTTGAGGGGGTAGGTTGGGTGGCTTCTGAAGGGTTGCCGGAGTGTGTGAGCAGACCCCCAAACCCTAGAACCCGCAGGCTCTCAACCTTACAAAGCCCGAAAGACCGTAAAACTCTAAACCCCAAAATCCGAAACCACAGTCCCCAAAAATCCGCAACCGTGAGCCTTAAGAACTTAAAACCCTAAAGCCCTGAAACCCGGACAAATGAACCCCTAAAACCCTCCACCCTACACCCCTCAGCATCCCAGAAGGGCTTCTACTTGGAGGTCTCATGGGTACTTCCAAGTAGGGTTTGAGGTACGGTAAATAGATCTCTCAAGGGAGGAACGGAGGACGTGGGTATCTTTAAGGACTATATGATGTACGGGTTATAAAGGTAAACCCTAAACCCTAAACCCTAAACCCTAAACCCTTTGGGGCCCGGTTTAGTTACTCCCTGTGACAGGCCCTTGGTCGAGGATCCGATCACAGGTGGTCCGCGAGTCGCTTCGCTGTTTTAGACCCCAGGCTTCGGCTTTAGGGGTTTATAGGGTTTAGGGTTTATAGGGTTATAGGGATATAGGGTTTAGGGTTTAGGGTTTAGGGTTTAGGGTGTAGGGTGTAGGGTTTAGGGTTTAGGGTTTAAGTCCCTGCCAGGGCTTCCCCCTATCAACCCTACAGGCGAAACCCGATAAAAACCTGCCACCAGACGTATAAATCAAACCCATGTCATAAATCATGCACCCTATAAAGACTGAACCTTGACGCTATAAGTCTCAAACGTTACAAGCCGTCAAACCGCTTCCGAAGCCTTACACCCTACACCCTACAAACCCTCAACCCCACACCATCCGAAGCCCTTAACATCCTGCGCCTTTTTTAAACTCTACCGGGGTTGGGGCTTAGGGTTTAGGGTTCAGGGTTCCAGACCCTACACCATAGACCCGAACGCCAAGTGATAAACCCAACCTTGGGGGCTAAATGAACCCTAAAATCGTTTGTGGTCCATGCGCACCCTATCTGGCGTTAAAGGGCTTAGGGTTTAGGATTTTGGGTTTAGGGTTTAGCTTCGGTTCTACATGACCACAATTACGGTACCCCTTGCACACCCCAATGCAGAAACATTCCCTCCAGAAGGGCACCTCAAATGCCCTGAACCCTAAACCCGAAACCCTAAACCCTGCCCACCCTGAACCCACCCTAAACCCCTTAACCCTAAACCCTAAACCCTCAATCCTAAACCCCAAGCCCTAAACCCTGAACCCTGAACCCTAAACCCCAAACCCTAAACCCCAAACCCTAAACCCTAAACCCCCACCCCCCCACTGACAGCACAGGTCCCTGCCGTGGGCAGCCCGGCTGCGGCTTCTGAGGCACGTGGGCTTCATCGATAGTCACACTGATAGTTTGTCAACTTGGCGGGCTTAGGGTTTAGGGTTTAGGGTTTAGTTTTTAGGGCAGTTCAAGGTTTAGGGTTTTAGGCAGGATTTTCATCATGGACATGTTACATCGCAGGCGCCGCGGTGGTTGCAAGTGTGTGTGCCCTCCCCCAACACACCCAGGGCAGGCGGCATTTATGTTTATCGTAACCAAGCAAGTCCAATTCCTTGTCAAGGGGTGTGGAAGTTCCCTGAGCCGCAATAATCCCGGAATACTCACTACCTATAACTACCCTCCAAGTACCTTGGAGACACGATAAACCCTAGAAGGGTTTGTGCTCCACATATTGCATACCCCACGAGGGATTATCGTAGTATTGGGTATATGCATGCAAGTTCAGGGTTCATGTTTGGTTCTCAGGGTACCCCTAAACCCTAAGCCCTAAACCCTAAGCCCTAAACCCTAAACCCTAAACCCTAAACCCTAAACCCTAAGCCTAAACCCTAAACCCTAAACCCTAAGCCCTAAGCCCTAAGCCCTAAACCCTAAACCCTGAACCCTAAACCCTAAACCCTGTCACGGCACACTAAACCCCACCGGCTGTTCTCTTGGCGAGGCACCAAAGCTTCGAAAGCTAAGTCTTGCCCGTGCGGGGGACGACCAGGAGCTCGCTGATGGTGATGTTGTGGAATTGGGGGTTTAGGGTTTAGGGTTTAGGGTTGAGGTTAGGCCCCACCCTTCCCCCTACCCCAAAATTAGCCTCAACTGAGCCCCGAATTGGGCGCAAAGGTCAGGCTGATGAGGTGCGATCCTTTTGGATGACTCCCCGTATTTACATCAGTAGAAAGCCCCACTTGCGGTAACCCATACCAAGGTCCCACAGTGACTGTACTTTGGAGACCCGATCACATACGTTGAGAAGGGGGCTTAAGGTTTTCTAGGGGCTTGCCTAGACCTACCTACATACGCTTCAACAAGGGAACTGCAGACTCTTGACAGTTGTTGGCAATATGACCCTTGTTCATGGGGTTATCGAAAGCCGTGAGCTTTGCGGGTCAGGGTGTTTGGGCTTTTGGGGGATTTCCTTAAACCCCTGAACCCTAAACCCGAAAGCCTAAACCCGAAGATTTGGCAGGAGCAAGACGGCGGCGAGTCGGACGTCGGGCGTGAGGACTCCTTGAGGGGCACTACAGGCCACCCGGAAGTTTCTGGGGCCCTACCTAGGCGAGGGGCCAGAGTGGGCCCTCCCTTGAAAACCCACAAGGACCCTATTTTCGAGAACTGCCCCTGTATGTCCAAATTTGAAGGGTATATGGGGCTGTTCCCCCTTGTACTAACAGCCCTCAATTGGGATTATAAGCGGGGGGCGGGTACGATAATGTCTATGAAGGACTGTCAGTAGAAGGGGGAGCATCCCAAGGTATACAGGGTACTCTAGGTAGGATGTTGTTTTTTTTTCGCCCGGTTGGCCGCAGGATCCGGTGTTAGCCCGGCGCGAGCACCACATCATTGGCTTGCTGTTGAAGGCCCGCCTGGACTTTGTTGAACTGTTGGGGTTTAGGGTTTAGGGCTTAGGGTTTAGGGTTTAGGGTTTGGGGCTAATACCGGCCCAGTTGTTTACCAAAAGTCATTCTTGAAACCTATGTTTTCATTGCGGCCGCATTTTTGGAGTCGCACCAACGAACAAGGTCTTCATGGAGCCCCTCATGAACCATGAACTTAGTGCCAGAGTAGGTAACCTTCGATCTTTTTTGTGGCTCTTGTATTCCCATATTCCCGTCTTCCCTATAGAGTCCCAATGAGGTTAACCTTTAGTTCCCGGAGGATACTGGACAGCCAGGAGGATTGGGAGTGAAGACTTTGAACCTAAGGCTTAGGGTTTAGGGTTTAGGGTTTAGGGTTTAGGGTTTAGGGTTTAGGGTTTAGGGTTTAGGGTTTAGGGTTTTCTTGCAACCTTCGAATCCCCAAGTTGCCTCGCTAGCTTTTTGTCGGCTCTTTTTATCTGTCTTAGTCCCGCCTAAAACTGCCAACTGCCCAGAACCCTGGTTTAGGGTTTAGGGTTTAGGGTTTAGGGTTTAAACCCTAAGCCGGGAACCCTTTCGGGGAAGGTGCAAGATTTTCTGTTCTTCGCGACGTTCGGTAGCGCTGTTCCTTTCAGATTCCTCACGTGCTGTCGCCATACTGGCTGTGGGTTTAAGGTTTAGGTTGACTTGTGGGTCTAGTCGCCCAAGCCGGAGTCCCAAACCACCCTAAACCCTAAACCCTAAACCCTAAACCCTAAACCCTAAACCCTACACCCTACACCCTACACCCTAAACCCTAGACCCTAGACCCTGGAAACCCCAAACCATAAACCCTAAAGACCTGAAACCGGGCAAGGCAGCCTGCGAGGATCTTCCGGCCGAAGCAGCGGCACAGCTGCACTCGCACCTGGCACCACTCCTCTAGCCCCTTAAAACCGTAGAGGGTAGGGTTTAGGGTTTAGGGTTTAGGGTTTAGGGTTTAGGGTTTAGGGTTTAGGGGTTAGGGGTTAGGGGTTCGGGGTTCGGGGTTAGGGGTTAGGGGTTAGGGTTTAGGGTTTAGGGGCCAGAGTTGCCAGGTTGATATTTCAGTGCTTTAGGGCTTGGTTTCAGGGTTTTAGGGTTTGGGTCTTGGGTTTAGGTCTTACAAAAGCTCTGGGAAGCTTAGGTTTCTGAGGGTTTGGAGTTGGAGGGTTTAGGGCTTGTAGGCTTTGGCCTAGCCTTAAACCCGCACCCTAAATCCGCGAGCAAGCTGAAGAACAGCCGAAAGAGCAAGCTGAAAAGCAGCCGAAAAAGCCCTGCTTGCAATCCTCAAGCCTGCACAACTCTAAACCCCTAAACCGGTTTAGGTTCCCTAAGCCCGAAACCCTGAACCCCGAACCCCTGGACCCCAGTCCGCTAAACCCCTAAACCTTAAGCTCCTAAACCCCTACTCCCCTAAACCCCTACACCCCTAAACCCCAAACCCCTGAACCCCTAAACCCTAAACCGGTTGAGGTTCTCTAAACCCCTAAACCCCCGAACCCCTAAACCTCCAAACCCCTAAACCCCCGAACCCCTAAACCCTAAAACGTAAAAATCGTCTGAACCAAGGCGGAACGGAGCCGCACCACTCGGAAGGCAACCCTCCCTTGCGCTGAGGGTTCCGACAGTCTACGAGTTGGGGCCTATTGAGGGTGTGGAAAAAGGAGGGTGCAGAGCTCAAGGTTCAGGGTTCGGGGTTCAGGGTTAGGATTTAGGGTTTAGGGTTTAGGGTTAGGGTTTAGGGTTTAGGGTATGGTTGCTCGGTTACCAAGTTGCAGGTAGGGCCATGTTGGGGGGGTTCAGGGGGCTTCCCGCCCCCTCGGGGTACTAGGGCAGGGTGGCTGGGGTACTTGGGGGTATGAAGCGTGTTGAGGGGTATGTAGGGTACTGTATTTAGGGTATCTAAGGCATTTAGACCTTTAGTTGAGGTTTCGCTTGCAACAGAGGTCCTTGACGCGGTCCAAAGACCGGAGTACGCAGACGTCGATGAGAAGGCAGCCCGGTTTTAATGCACAATGTACATGTTACACATGTCTTTCTTGGTTTAGGGTTTAGGTTTAGGGTTGTTCTTGGGAAGGATATGACTGCCAGCTCCGACTAATTTCCAATATGCACTGCCGGAGTGTGGTAGATGAAGTCCCAAGAAGGACCCAGGCTTTTACAAGGCGAGACACGGGCCGCTGGGTTTAAAATCTTTCCTACACCCCAAACCCTAAACCCTAAACCCTAAACCCTACACCCTAAACCCTCAACCCTAAGATTACGGGACCTAGACGGCTCCTCCATTGAGTCTCTGCTTTCCTCTAAGTTCGAAGCTCGGTTGGCAGAAGGGCTTCAGAACGATAGCCTTCCTTCAGAGGTCCAGCGGGCTCACTGAGTACTTACGGTTTAGGGTTTAGGGTTTAGGGTTTAGGGTTTAGGGTTTAGGGTTTAGGGTTTACAGGGTTTAGGGTCTTCACGTCAGCCTTCGTAGGGATATGTCAACGTAGGGGGTTCCAAGTACTTAAGTAATTGCCACTTAAGTTCCCGATGACGAAGAGCTTGCGCTTAGTAAGGTTTGCTTCCCGTCCTGCCTATCAGATAGCATCATGAAACCCTAAACCCTACCACGAGAAACCCGCAACATGGAGCCTAGGTAAGCCCCAAGCCCTAAACCCTAAAGCCTAAATCCTAGGCCCTAAACCCTGAACCCTAAACTAGACCCTGAACCCCCAAAGCCCCAAACTGCCAGGTATCGCGGAGGCACCCAAATCCTGAAGCCAAGGCCCCAAACTAAACCCCGAACCCGAAAAGCTCCTAACCCTGAAACCAAGTGAGCCCTAAAATGGGGAGGAGCTTGTACTAAGTTGCTAGGGTATATGGGACATGGACCCTTTTTTGGGGTTCGTTCAGTCCCCAGAATCATAAACGCTGAGCCCTAAACACCCTAAATCCTCAACCTCGTAACACTGAACCCCCCCGGACCCCCAAACCCCCAAACCCCAAAACCTAAACCCCCTAAACCCTCAAAAACCCTACAGCCTCTTGTGCCCCGAAAACCCAAAAGCCCCTAAAGCTGAACCCGAACCCAAGGTGATAGCCAGCGCCATCCGACTGGGCGCCCGTCTGCCGGAGTTAGCGCCGCCGGGCTCCTTTTAAGGGTTTAGGGTTTAGGGTTGACCTGGGACCCTCTTTACCCATGGTTTCGTAGTAAGTACCCCCTATTTAGCCCTTAGAACTGGAGGTAAATAGGGTCCCAGGTGGTTTAGGAAGCCCTAAGCTCAAAGGCCCTAAACCCCTGAGAGCTGTCTAGGTATGGCCTAATACTCATTTACAAATAGTCTTCAGTGCTTTTGAAAGTGTTGTGGATTTGAGGCTTCCGGCCTCTCGGTTTAGGGTTGCGGGTTTAGGGATAGCGCTTGGGGTTTAGGGAGTTAGGGTCTATTCAATGCTCCAGGCCCTCAACTCTTCCAGCTGCTGCTTCCTCCCTCCAAGCCTTGCTGTGCTCCACTTAACACCCCCCACCAGGCCGAAAGCACTCAGCCCTGCAACCCCCAACCCTAAACCCTGAACCCTGAACCCCTAACTCTACACGCTTAACAAACAACGTCCCTAAATTTAGCGTAGTGGCGGGGCCGCAGAACCCTCCAAACTCAAACCCGAACACGACTGCTAAGCCCCTAAACCCCTCGGCCCCTAAACCCCTAGACCCCTAGACCCCTAAACCCCTAGACCCCTAGACCCCTAGACCCCCAAAACCTGAGGCGTGAGTTGGAGGTTCTCATGGAGACCGCGCGAGGCGAATTGGAAAGCCCTGGTCCTGGCTCTTAGGGTTTAAGGTTCTAGGGTTTGAAGGGTGTGAGGTTTTGGGGGCTCGGCGTGTTAGGGTGTTTTTAGGTGTTTTTAGGGTTTCAGTTTGGGTTTGGGGGTTTCAGAGTTTTGGGTTTGATGTTTCGGGGCTTTGGGGCTTGGGGGTTCAAGAGCTTTAGTTCGAGGCCTTAAGGCTTTTAGGGCTGCAGCGCTTTAGGGAGGGAGTCTGTTGATGAAGTATTAGCCCCTAAACCTAAACCCTAAACCCTAAACCCTACACCCTAAACCCTAAACCCTAAACCCTAAACCCTAAACCCTACACCCTACACCCTACACCCTAAACCCTAAACCCTAAACCCTAAACCTTGAGGAACAACCATCCCGGAGTTGAGCAGGCTTCATGCCAGAGATCCTTTGCACAGCCCCTGATTCTAGGGTTGATGAAGGGTATTCTGAGGCCCAATTGCTCCCTAAACCCCAAACCCCAAACCCTAAACCCTAAACCCCAAACCCTAAAAACCCTGGTTTGAAACAACTCCACTTTGCTCAGGTGTGGACGATGCCCGCGAGAAGGCTCGCAAAGCGAGGCGGGGTCGCTTAGTCTCGAGGGACGTAGCTCACGGGATCTACAAGAAGATCAAGGGAGCTAGTGCCCTAAACTCTATAACCCCCCAGGCCAGAGGGTCTGGGACCCTAAGCCCGAAACCCTAAACCCTAAACCCTAAGCCCTAAGCCCTAAGCCCTAAACCCCAAACCCTAACTGGCAGAAAAGCCTTTTGCAAAACGGACCCTGACTTCGAAGAGCTTCCCAGCTTCTCCAGATCTTCTGGGCAAGACTTGTAAAGGGCTCGGGTTTTAGGGTTTTAGGGTTTGGGGTTTGCGGTTTGATTCGGGTTTAGGGAGTCTGATCTGACAAACTTCCAGCCCTCCGAGTTCTGGATTCCCGGGTGACTGGCAAGATCTGGGGCTTGCGGGCTTGGGATACATGGATACCCGGAGGCTTGTGTGCATTTTGATAGGTATGAGTCCAAGTAAGATCTTCGACCGGCTTCGTGTAGTCGGAGATCGTCAGCTTTCAAGCCTGGCCTTTCCCTAAACCTTAAACCCTAAGCCCTCAACCCTCAACACTCAACCCTCAACCCTCAACCATAAACCCTCAACCCTCAACCCTCAACCCTGCACCCATAAAAACAGCTGCGCAAAGTTCTTCCAGAATTGGGTAAGGGTTCCCCGGCGCAGTGGCCAAAGGTCGCAGCCAACTCGGTGCACTTACCTCTTAATCTACTAGGGCTTAGGTAGGTTCAGGGTTTAACGTCTAGGGTGTTAGGTTTAGGGTTAGGGTCCAATCTCCCTGGGCGGAACGCGAAGCTAACGAACTTAAGAACTCAGGAGTTAGGGTCCTAAAGCCTACAGCCCAAAACCCTAAACCCTAAGCCCTAAACCCTAAACCCTAGAAGCCTAACCCCTAAACCCTAAACCCTAAACCCTAGAAACCTAAACTCTTTGGCAGGTCAAGCCTCATTGGCTGTGCCGTGGCCCAGGTCAACGAGATGGGGCACGCCCACCTCCCACCCTGCAAGGGTGTGGGATTTAGGGTTTAGGATGTGGGATTTAGGGTTTAGGGTTTAGGGTTCAGGGTTTAGGGTTTGGGGTTTAGGGTTTAGGGTTTCGGGTTTAGGGTTTAGGGCTTGGGAAGTGGGGCGTCGGCCTATACTCGCATCCCGTACCCAGGTTCCTAGACCCACAATCACTCAAAACGCCTGGACCGTTCCGTTTATCTGATTCTAGACTCCGTGAAGTACAGAAACAAAGAAATCCTAAAACCCTAAACCCCTAAACCCCTAAACCCCTAAACCCCAAAACCCCTAAACCCCTAAACCCCTAAATCCCTAAACCCTAAACCCTAAACCGCAATCTCAATCTCCGAGCCCCGAACATCTGAACAGACTCCCCCATCCCAAGCCCTAAGCTCGGACAAAAGTGACTCGTAAGCCCTTCCGAAGTGAGGTCCTTTAGGGTTTAGGGTTTAGGGTTTAGGGTTTAGGGTTTAGGGTTTAGGGTTTAGGGTTTAGGGTTTAGGGTTTAGGGTTTAGGGTTTAGGGTTTGGGGTTTGGGGTTTGGGGTTTGGGGTTTGGGGTTTGGGGTTTGAGGTTCAGGGTGCAACCCTGTAAACCTTCATGGGCTCAGAGTTTGGGGTTCTGAGGGAAAAAGTTCCTAAGCCTCAAAATCACAACCCATCAGCCATCATAGCCCTTAGCCCAAAAAGACCTTGGCGGGTTGTTCCGGGTTTATGGTTTAGGGTTTGGCATAATGTGGCGTTACAGGGTTTGAGTGTTTGGGGGTGCTAGCGTTTCAGTTTTCAATGTGGGGCGTCTCTTTCTGCAACCACCACAAATAGCCCTATCTGGGCTCTTGCTAACGAACTCCAAATAGAACCCTATTACGGCAGCTTCGTTCAAGTCCCTTCACAAGAGCTTGGTAACTTAAGTAAAGGAATGTGGGTCGATACCCACCTTCTGGAGGTTCATGCATACTTGCAGGAAATATGGTAACTATAGTTATAACCTTATGTAGGGTACTTCTAACCCTACCAGATGAAACCTCCATGTGTCGATCCAACCCTAAACCCTGAACCATCCTAAACCCTAAGCCCTATGCCCTAAGCCCTAAACCCTAAACCCTAAACCCTAAACCCTAAACCCTAAACCCTAAACCCTAAACCCTAAACCCTAAACCCTGGCGGCAGGCTTTCGGAGAAGCAGGCCATGGAGCTGATCGCATATGGGCTCTCGCCTCCGCCTCTGCTGCTTTAACTCCCAAACCCGAAACCCTGGCTCCTTTGCCCCAGCCCCTAGACCTTTGGGGTTTAGGGTTTAGGTTTAGGGTGTAGGGTTTAGGGTTTAGGGTTTAGGGTTTAGGGTTTAGGGACCCTATGCTACTAATTGCTTCAGAACCCCGATAAAGCAAGAATATTCTTGCTCATTAAGGGCAATCTAGGGATTATCATTTTTTTATAAAACTCTTTTCGGGGTTCTTCAGCAGATGGTATGTCAACCGTGAACAATAAGTTCTAAACCCGAAGCCCTAGAGCTCCGGAAACCCAAAGTTCGTGTCAGCCCTAAAGCCGGAACCCAGACCCGCCCTAGCCCCCGTACCCAGGCCCAAACCCTAAACCCTAAACCCTAAACCCTAAAGCTGTAACTGGCTGCAAACCTGCCTTTCAGAGTCTAGGGTTTGGGGTTTTTCGGGTTTAGTAGGGTTTAGGGTAGAACGTAAGACCTTTCGAACTGACCTGAACTCGGATCTCCTGTGAGGTCCAGCGAGCCCAAAGACACGGCCTGCCGACCCTTTCGAAAGCTGGCCCGCGAGGCCTTGGTGGGGGTGGGGGTTAGGGTTTTGGGTTTTGGGTTTAGGGTTTAGGGTTTAGGGTTTTGGGTTTAGGGTTTAGGGTTTAGGGTTCAGGGTTTAAAGTGGGGTAGCTAGGCAGCAGGGCAGCCGGGCGCCGCTTCTGGATTCATGTCATCCCCCCTACATGATTGATGGAGTATGGAACCTTGGTGCTTCATAGGACTGGAGGGGATGCTTGACAAGTAGGGTTTAGGGTTCAGGGTCTCGCGTGGCTCAGAATTCTGGTTCAGGTTGTGGGGCTTGGGGTTTAGGGCTTAGGGTTGAGGGTTTAGGCCTTTCAGGTCAAGTACAGGTTCAACAAAGAAGCCCGGCTCCCGTGATAGCAGGCAGGACCTTGGGACGTTTGATGTGGTCTTTTTCTGCCACCAAAAGATACGCAGACACAAGACACTGTGCTCTGAGCCCTTTTTGGGCCTGAAGAGGATCGTAGTCAGACATCTTGTCGGAGAGTTTTAAGGGCCTTGAGCCCCACCCGCCCCCCCCCCCCCCCCGAACAAGTAGCCGTTAATGTGTTCTGTTGTTACAAACCCCTTAACACACCAATAGAACCCTGAACTTGAAACTAAACTCCCCCCCCCTGCCTAAACCCTAAGATACCCTAAGCCCGAGAACCCTAAAACCCTAAATTCTGACACTAACCCTAAAACCCACAACCCTAAAAACCTAAAACCCTACAATCCTGAAACCCTAAACCCGTAAACCCGTAAACCCCAAAAAAGACCCTAAACCCCCAATCCCTAAAGCCTGCATGAATCGAAGCGACTCGAAAGCACTTGATCCTGGAATCCCAAACCCGAAAACCCTGACCCCCAAAACCATCAAACCCTAAACCCCAAAACCCTGAAGCCTAAACCCTACCCTACAACCCTACAACCCTACAACCCTACAACCCTACAACCCTAAACCCTACAAGCCTGAAGCCTGTATGAATCGAAGCGACTTGGGAATTGCGCGTGTCCGGCCCCTAAAACCCTAAACCCTAAACCCGAAATTCTAAACCCCTAAACCCTAAACCCTAAACCGCCCCAGGACTTCTACGGGCTCTGGAAGTCCCTGGCACTGCCCGGCTTCAGTCCAAGCCACAGCTTGTCAGTGGATGAGAGAGGGGTTAGGGTTTTTAGGGTTTAGGGTTTAGGGTTTAGGGTTTAGGGTTTAGGGTTTAGGGTTTAGGGTTTAGGGTTTAGGGTTTAGGGTTTAGGGTTTAGGGTTTAGGTGCCCAGGAGGGGAGGGCAGTTTAGGGTTTGGGGTTGGGTGTCGCGGACAGTTTAGGGCTTCAGGGCTTAGGAAGGTATGCGTGCGGCCCAGTAGGAAAGTGTAGGGCTCTACAGGCTTTGCTGTTTCGACTTTTGGGGCCCTACACCCTACACCCTATAAACCCTATAAACCCTGTAAACCCTATAAACCCTATAAAACCCTAAACTCTAAACCCCTAAACCCCTAAAACCCTAAAACCCTAAAACCCTAAAACCCTAAAACCCCTAGTTCCGAGCTGTTGGCCCGGTAGGTGGCGACCTGGAAGCCCAGCTTGAGAAGATCCAAGAGGACATCCACCAGGCTGAAGGGGCGCTTCGGTGCTTTAGGACGGTGCTTTAGGAGGTGTTTAGGGTTTAGGGTTCAGGGTTTAGGGCTAGGGTTTAGGGCTTTGGGCTTACGGCTTGGGGCTTACTGCTTAGGGCGTAGGGCTTAGGGTTTGGGATTTGGGGTTTTTAGGGTGTAGGGTTTAGGCCTCATGGTTCCTCAACCCTTCAGAAAAATCCTATACCGCAGGTGCAGGCAAGCGATGCCGCCAGGGTGCGTCAGATTGGCAAGAAGCTGATCAACCGCGCCCATGCCCGAATCTCAGTCTCGGAGCGGCTGGTGCGCGTTTCTTAAGAGGCTTTGAAGGGGTTTAGGGTTTAGGGTTTAGGGTTTAGGGCTTAGGCAGGAGAATTCAACATAACCCATACCCCTTAGTCGTCCTTCGCCTGCAAAAGGAGAGTATAAGGAAGCATGTTACCATTCCCCTTAATTTCTTGTAAAGGGTAAGCCCAAGGGTATGTCGAATATTTCTTGGATACTAGGGTTACCAACTGCAAGAAGGCCACACCCCATCCCTAAACCCCACAGGCTCGCAAACTCCAAAAAGCCCCACCCTAAACCCTAAATCCTAAACCCTAAACCCAAAACCCTAAACCCCCAAACCCTAAACCCCTGAACCCTGAACCCCAGACCCGAGCAGCCCTAAACCCTAGAAGCCAGAAGCCCTAAAGCCCGAAACACCGAAACCCCTAAACCCGCGCCAACCCCCCCCCCCCCAAAAAAAAAAAAAATATAAATAATAATAATAATTACAATAGATTTAAAAAAAACAAAAAAAAACAAAAAACAATAATTCAGTAATGTAATAGTAATCATAATCATAATAATAATAATAGTAGCAGAACCTAAAGCCCTAAAACCCGAAAGCCCTACAGCCCTGAAACCCCTAAACCCAGCCTGAAGCCCGAAACCCCACCCTGAAGCCCTAAACCCAAGCCCTGCCCAATGCCCTGGTAGCCCAGTGGTACGCTTTTGCCACTTTTTTTGGTTCAAGGTTCCCTTGTAAAGTAACCAACCCTAAAAAAGGGTACCCTTACTGTCAGGCCCTTACTATCATTTTACTAAGGCCCAGAGACCTGTTTTGGGGCTGGTTCAAGGTTCCCTTGCAAAAGTAACCAACCCCAAAAGGGTACCCTATTGTAATGGAACCCTAAACCCTCAACCCTCAACCCTCAACCCTCAACCCTCAACCCTCAACCCTCAACCCTAAACCCTAAACCCTAAACCCTAAACCCTAAACCCTAACCCTAAGCCCTAAGGCCCTAAGCCCCTACAAAGAAGCAGAGGCCGCTTTAGATCTGGCCATCCGAGCCTTTGAACCTCAGCCCTCGGCTCAGCATTAGGGGTTTAGGGGCTTAGGTGTCTTAGGGTTTCAGTACCCAGACCCCTGGGAGGATCCAAAAACTAGAACCCC
The DNA here is from genome assembly GCA_905221605.1 of Symbiodinium natans. Classification (NCBI taxonomy): domain Eukaryota; class Dinophyceae; order Suessiales; family Symbiodiniaceae; genus Symbiodinium; species Symbiodinium natans. The sequence goes on along the minus strand of CAJNDS010002213.1, from coordinate 341,437 downwards.
CAAATGGTACCCTATACTACTATTGGGTCATTCTTAGGAACCCTTAAGGGGATCCATTTTTTGGATCCTCCCAGGGGTCTGGGTAGGTGTCTTAGGGTTTCAGTAATTGGTTTAGGGGCTTAGGGGTTTTGGGGTTTCAGAGTTTAGGGGTCTAGGGGCTTAGGAGCTTAGGGCTTTGGGGTTTTTTAGGCGGGTTTAGGGGGGTTTGGGGTTTAGGGTTACGTGGTTGAGGTACTTAGGGCTTTGGGGTTTAGGCGGGTTTAGGGGATTGTGGGGTTTAGGGTTACGTGGTTGAGGTAGGACTTTTCCCTTGTTTAGGGGCTTGGTTCCCTTATACTCCCCGCCCCTCCCCTTGACACAAACAAGGTTCCCTTTGTATAGGGGCCTAGTCAGGGGCTTTGCACACATGCGGACGGGGGTCGAGGCGATGAAAGGAAACATGGGCGGTTTGTACACCCACTGGTTTAGGGTTTAGGGTTTGGGGTACTTTGGCCTTCTACAAGGTGGTGTCATGAATGCGCCGCAACAAAGCTTCATTGTCCGCAATGGGTGTTTTGGGCCCTTCATCTTATTCCAACTACATGGGGTTTGGTGTCCAAGTTTTGGAGGTTATAGGAACTTGCTGATGTTTAGTTTAGGGTGCAACCCGAAACGCTAAACCCTAAACCCCCAAACCCCTCAACCCTCAACTGCGTTCATACTCAAAATAGGGTGAAGAGATTAGGGCTTCTGGGATTTGGGGTTCAGGATTTTGGGGGGTTTAGGCCTAGGGACAAGGACTTTTGGGGGCTAGGGTTCGAGGTTCAGGGGTTTGGGGTTTTGGGTTAGCCACCTGAAATAATGAAAAAAGTAACCCCTGGCTGGCAGATGTAGCTGTACCAGCATAGACCTCAAACCGTGAAAGACAATGTGAGCCCAACAGTCCAAAACGACGACAGCTTCGCAGCTGGTTAACCAAGACTTTCGCATTGGGGAACCCAGACGTCCATAAGCGGTTGCACGTGTCGAACCAGACGTCCGACAGCGATAACACCTTCGAACCTAGAAACCAAAGATGATGACAATCTCGTGAACAGCGAACGCTGCCATGCCGGCACGAGCACGCTTTAAAAAGGGTGTGGAAATGCATGGTCCGCAGCGCGGGCGTGGCGCGCGTGGCGCTCTCGATCTAGCCCCCTTTACCCTGGAACCCCTCTTCGTGTTGCCCTAGACCTCAACAGGAAAGACCGCACCTTAAATGCCCTCAACAAAACAAAGGCCTCAAACCCGAAATCACTTCGAACACCTTCAACCCTAGACCCAGCCAATCGATCTCCACAGCTGAGGCCGCCAAGATCTTAAGCCCCAAGCCTTAATCCTACTTGGGCACCCACTTGGAGGTTCATGTAACCCGACGTATACATACTGTAGCATGAACCTCCAAGTCGAGTCTCATTCCGTACGAAGACTAGGACCCAGAGTAGGCCCGTGTCTACCCTTTTAAGGGTTAGCCCCTTTAAACCACAAAGGGCACCCATCTTAGGGCCACCTTTATTCCTAGATTACTCTTGGGTCCCTAAACGCTAAATTCGGAACCCTAATTCCTAGGTTGCTCTTGGGCCCTAAACCCTAAACCCTAAACCCTAAACCCTAACAAGCGACCCAGGGATCCCAGCTGCCAAAGCCCGAGCGCACGGGCGCCTTCGGCAGGAGGAGCGCTGGTTCTTTGCAGCCTCACTGCTTGAGGGCTGTGCCCCTGGTTTAGGGTTTCATGTAGGGTTTAGGGTTTAGGGTTTAGGGTTTAGGTTTAGGGTTAGCCCCTATACCCACTCCTATGCCGCTAAGTGCACTACAAGCCCTGAGCTTGGGATATTCCCCCTCATACGAACAGTCAGTCCTTTTTGGGGATCACAGTGCCCCGATTTATTTTGTCTATTAAGGACTGTTAGTATAGGGGGGGGGAAAATCCCAACCCTCAACCCCTGAACCCTAAGCCCTAAACCCTAAACCCCTAAACCCCTAAACTCTAAACCCCAAACCCTGAACCCTAAACCCTAAACACACAGCCTCGACTACCGATCACAGACCGCCAGCTCCAGGACGGGCCTCTCCGGATCGCTATGAGCCGAAGATGAAGGAGCTGCAGTGGCAACTTGGTTTAGGGTTTAGGGTTTAGGGTTTGGGGTTTAGTGTTTGGGGTTTAGGGTGCAGGGTTTAGGGTTTGGGGTTTAGTTTTTTGGGGTTTAGGGTTTAGGGTTTAGGCCCTTTTCTGGCGGTTTAGGGCGGAGGGTCTACCGGATGACCAGTAGGACGCCGAAAAGATATGGTCACTTCTCTCAAGTATGGTCCCTTTTGGGGTTGCTATATCATAAGGCAGCCCTTCTCATCTTGGGTGCCCCAAAAAGGGACAAGCATGTTGAGAATCAAGTATGGTCCCTTTTGGGGTTACTATTGCAAGGCGGCCCTTCTCATCTTGGGTACCCCAAACAGGGACAAGCATGTTGAGAAGTGACCATATCAATATAGGAGAGCTACCTGACCCTCTCCTAAACCTAATGGCGGCTTGTTCTTTGGATAGTGCACTGAAGAGGAACAATGGCAGAACACAACTGGAAATGTCTTTTTTCTGGCCGAACATGTTTTGCGTCTGGTTTCTACAGATGTGCCAACAATATTTCCAGCAAGCACCTGAAACCTCGTCTGAGGACGACCATCCTGACACAAAGCCCGATCCAAGACCCAAAGCCAGAAACCAAGAGCCGCCAACTTGCCCACGGCGCCCTATCTCTTCCACCTATACCCCCTATACCCCTATACCCTATACCCCTAAACCCTAAACCCTATACCCCTAAACCCTAAACCATAAACCCTAAACCCTAAACCCTCCCTACCCCTTTCATCCGACACCTGAGTCCTTAACCCAGCGTTGGGCCCTTTGTTCTCAAGCTGAGAAGCCGAAGTTTCGAACTTCCCGGAGCACAATCCCAGGTATGACCCCACAATTGCGACCGCCGCGTTCCATCTAGAGGCCTGTTGGCAATCCTTTCGGAAGTAGGGTTTAGGGTTTAGGGTTTAGGGACAGCGGTGACTGGAGTTAAGCGGAGTGCCTTGAGATACATGATAGGTTCTAAGCTGTTTTGAGGCACAGTGACAGCGCTGGATAAGGAAACCCCCATGTTAATGATGGTACCGTCGATTTCTTACTTATCACGCACACTCAGTTGTTTGAAAAAACACCTCTAACAACTTGAATGCGCCCTCGATTTCTTCACCAGTTTCTTCGAGAACCCACCTATACGGAGCTACGCAAGAACCTCCAATAGACACAACAAATCTAACACCTCTACCTCGAGCTTTGATTTGTTTAAAAGTGCGAGGGTTTAGGGTTTTGGGATAAGGGTTTAGCTTGCGTGGCTCCTGTGTCGGCGGTTATCTTTCCCAGTGCTGCAGATGGATGGTGGCTTTGACTGAGATCCACGCTGTTGCTTTGTGGTTTCGGATCTCTTCAGGCCAAGAAGATGTGTTCTTCATTTTTGATGTCTACTAAGACCCTCAAACGCTGTCCACTACCCCAAAGTACTTGCCTTAGTATCCAGAAAGTGCAACGCGCATGTTCGTTGACTTGTTTAGGTCGACTCTACAACTAAAGGGACAGGGGTCTACATGGTATAATTAAGGGCTGATCCGCGGCACCATCACATTCTCTCAAGACGACAGTAAGGAGGGGTTTAAGGTTTAGGGCAAGCCCCCTAAATTCTACCAAACTACTAAAACCCCCTAAGCCACTGAGCTTGAGATCCCTGGCCCCTGGCCCATGTGCAGGATGTGGAGCGGTTGTCCGAGAGCGACAAGGCTTGTCCTGGCCGCTGGCACGAGGCAGTTTTGAGGTTTAGGGTTTCAGGGTTTCAGGGTTTGGGGTTTAGGGTTTAGGGTAAATCCCTAAACCTCTAAGTTCTAATCCCTGAGTCTTGGCTCCTACAGCCCCGGCCCTTAGGGGTTTAGGATTTAGGGTTTAGGGTTCAGGGGTTTAGGGTTTAGGGTTCAGGGGTTCAGGGGTTTAGGGCTTTAGGGGTTCGGGGCTTCGGGGTTCGGGGGCTGGAGGGGTTCTCAGGCTTTGCGGTTTCAGCAAAGACGTGATGTCCCGACCAGGGTCCATCTCGAAGCTGCACTTAGGCGCGCCGCGCCAGGCAGAGCCGCCGGCAACGACGGAATCCTCTCTGACCTTCTGCACTTCGGGGCCTCCACTTTGTCACGGCCCTTGTACCAACTCCTGCTAAAATTCAGCATGCGGCTCGTTGAGCCCATCCAGTGGAAAGGAGGGCAGCTCTATGCCGTCTGGAAGGGAAAGGAGGCTCTTCACCTCTGCTCGAGCTACCGCGGGATTTTGGTTAGCTCTGCTATAGGCAAAGCTATGCACGGCCTGGTCAGACAGCAATGCATACCTGCGTTCGAACAGGCAGCCACACGGCTGCAGATCGGAGGCCGCCCAGCCTGCCCCGTCACCCTCGCTGCGCAGGTCACGCGTTTGTTCCAACCTTAAAACCCTCAGCCCTATAGACCTTAAACCCCTATAACCCCTAAACCCTAAAGCCTAAACCCTGAACCCTAAACCGGCCGAGTCACCGGTCTCATGTTTTGTTTCTTCCTTCGGGCTGGGAGGGCTGAGGCGCAAACAGGGTTTTAGGGTTCTAGGACCCGGAGTAGGCCCTGTTTTCCTTTGTTTGGGGTAGGGGTTCCCTTATAATCCTCTTAAGACCAAAAGGGGTTCCCTGTTTTGGGGGTTTAGGGCCTTTAGGGGCTTGGGGCCTTAGGGTTTCGGGTTTAGAGTTTCGGATGTAGGGCTTAGGGGCTTAGGGTTTAGGGTTTTTTCCAGGAGAAGTGCGCGGATAGTTTCGGCTTTGGTGGGTGCTTTGTACGCTGCTGGGAGGGTGCGTTACGTTAGAAGTTGCAAGCCGTGCCATGGCTTCGGTTGGGGACCCTGAACCCTATAAACCGTATAAACCTCTATAATCCCCCTAAACCCCTATAAACCCTAGAATGTTTCTGAACCCTAAAGCCTGTAAACCGAACCCTGAACCCTAAACCCTACCCCCCTTTAACCCTAACCCCTAAAAACTCTAAACCCTGCAAGCCCGAAAAACCCTAAACCTTAAACCCTAAACCCTAAACCCTAAACCCTAAACCCTAAACCCTAAACCCTAAACCCCTCTTTGGTTCATCTTTGCTGGCCACAGGCTCGCCGGCATGCCACGCCACCGGGCCACGAAGAACCAACTGAGGCCTGCGTCGGGTTTAGGGTTTAGGGTTTAGGGTTTAGGCTCTAGGGTTTAGGGTTTCAGGGTCTAGAACTCAGTGTCAGCTTTTCGGACTTTCGGTCGGACGGCGCACTCCGGGGCTGAAACTGCTTCCCGTGCCCGGACCAGGGACACTTCAATGGGATCACTTTGGGAATCTTGGGTTTAGGGTTTAGGGTTTAGGGTTTAGGGTTTGGGGTTTAGGGTTTAGGGTTTAGGGTAGCTTGCTTGGGGGGGGGGGGGGGGTTGATCTGACAGAAGGGTAGCTGAGCGGGACATCCTGAGATGGCATAGATGGCGCCCTAAACCCTAAACCCTAAACCCTAAACCCTAAACCCTAAACCCTAAACCCTAAACCCTAAACCCTAAACCCTAAACCCTAAACCCTAAACCCTAAACCCTAAACCCTCTTGCTTTTGCTGTTGCCGTTGCTGCCGGCGGTGATCAGCTGCTGTTGGGGTGCAATTAATTAGGGCTTTGGTGGCAGGGGTTCTAAACCCTAAACCCTAAACCGGTGACCGACCCGAGTTGTGCTCAGGGCGCCTCAGGGGTTTTAAAGGTTCTGGGCTTCAGGCCCCACCCGCCCTAAGCCGAACCTGGGACTTAGGGTTTAGGGTTTCGGGTTTAGGGTTTAGGGTTTAGGGTTCAGGGTGATTCTTTGCAGGTGTCTGGCGACGTGAGCTCCTCAAGCAGAGGCCCAAAGAAGGCCGGTGACACTACGCCGATGTTCCAGGGCTTCGTCTGACTGGGCTAAAGCCTAAACCCTCAAGCCTAAACCCCAAACCCTAAACCAAAAAACCCCAAACCCTCACCTTTGACCCTAAAAAGCCACCTCTTCTTGAACCCCCCAAGCCCGCAGATGAAACTAACGGCACGGGTTTCCGGTTTAGGGTTTCTGGGTTCATGCAAATCCTCTCTAATCCGACCTAAGCCCTGGACCCTAAAACCCTAAAACCCTTACTTAATACCCTAATCCCCTTGCTCAACGCCCGAATCCCCTAGTACCCTAATACCCCCATACTCGAACACCCTAAGCTCATGGAATCCCTGAATGTGCAGGCTTCGAGCGGACTCACCCGGCCGGCACGAGGGAAACTCAGAAGCGGCGCTCGCTTCTACCGGCCGTGCGCCCGAGGGGACCTGCTATGGGCCTCATAGCATTCAGGCGTTTCGGGTTTAGGGTTTAACTGGAGTTTGGAGTTTAGGCTTCTGCAGGTTATGTTTGCGTCTTCGGTTATGGGGTGTGCTGATTTGCACTGTGTCCTGCAAAAGCCGTATCACGGTCATCCACACCTCCCTAACCCCTAAACCCTAAACCCTCAACCCTAAACCTTAAACCCTCAACCCGAAACCCTAAACCCTCAACCCTATAACCCTAAACCCTAAACTGCTCGTCTCGACTCCCCCGTACGCTGCAGGCGTGGCCAAGCTGCAAACGAACAGTGGCACATGCCACTGCAGGCGTGACTCGGGGCTTAGGGTGTAGGTTTTTTGGGTTCGGGGTTCAGCATTTAAGGGGCTTAGGGTTTAGGGTTTAGGGTTTAGGGTTTAGGGTTTAGGGTTTAGGGTTTAGGGTTTGGGGCGCCCCTCCCTGAAAGAAACAGCGCGGGCCTGATTCTGCTTCAAGGGGCTCAGGGTACCGGGTACAGTATCCTCAAGAGAGTATGTGGGGCATCGGCATTTGGTATCTGAAAAAAAGGGTGCTTGGGGTGTCTCACTCCCGAGTGCATCCTGGAGCAGTTCCTAACCCCAAACCCTGAACCCTTAACCCTGAAGCCTGAACCCTGAACCCTGGTCCGGAGGCTGATGGTTCTTTTTTCGTGTTTTTATTGGTTTGTTTTTTCGTGTTTTTTACGGTTCTAGGTGAGACCCTAACCCTATACCCTAAACCCCCAAACCCTAAACCCTAAACCCTAAACCCTGAACCCTGAACCCTGAACCCTGAACCCTGTACCCTGAACCCTAAACCCTAAACCCTAAACCCTAAACCCTACCCTAAACCATGAAAAATACGAAAAACAGCAGAAAAAATACACGAGAAAAGAACCTGGACCCCTGGTCCGGAGACCCATGTTCTTTTGAGGAAGTTCGGCGAGGTGGTCAAATTCCCGCTTTTTCCGGGGGTCCTGCCTTGGAGGGGGTTTATGGTTTAGGGATGTTTAGGGTTTAGGGACTCCTTTTCTGCCACATGGTGTGCCGCAGGGAGGGAGCTTTTGGCTTTACAAAGGCATAACCCTAAACCCTTGAGCCCTATACCGCTCAAGCCCCTCAAGCCCCAAGCCCTAGTTATGTCTCTTCCGGAGCATTAGGCTGAAGTTAAAGGTATATACGGTACCTATAGAATCCCTTATATACAGGGTGTGGTTTAGGCGGACTCAAGTCCTAAACCCTAAACCCGAAACCCCAAAGCCTAAACCCCAAACCCTCCTAAATTGTGCAAGTGCCCTATACCCTAAACCCTAAACCCTAAACCCTAAACCCTAAACCCTAAGCCCTAAGCCCTAAACCCTAAACCCTAAACCCTAAACCCAAACTACCCTTCGAAGTAAGTTTTCGCAGGATGCCACGCGTCCGGGCTGCGCTGGCGGCCAGCGGCTCCTGGAGATCGGCGAGGCGGAACAAAGAGTTTTGCCTTAGGTGCTACGAAAAGGCAACTTGCACAGGGTTTAGGGTTTAGGGTTTAGGGTTTAGGGTTTAGGGTTTAGGGTTTAGGGTTTAGGGTTTAGGGTTTAGGGCGAGGCCTGTTGTGATTACGGCACTTTTGAGGCTATGGCAACTGAGCTTTTGAGGGAGGAGTAGGCCGGGTAGATTCGCGGCCCTGCAGCTGCCTCATACAGAACTCGCTCAGCAGGCAGAAGGTTCTCTTGGCTTCTTGCGCCAACAGATGTTCACGCATGCACGCACGCATGCACGCACCCACAGCCCACACCCCGCACCCCACACCCCACACCCCACACCCCACAATATCGGCTTTCTTCTCCGAAAATTCGGTCGCTATTGGATTCATAGGGCTGGGTTATAGACTTTGGGCAATTTTTGGCTTTCGGTTTCAAGTTTCGGCTTGGAGGTTTCAGGCTTCGGGGCTTCGGGGATGTGGGGGATGTGGGAATTTAGGGGCTTCATTTTTTTTTGTTGGTGCTGATTCGGGCCCCCGCTCAGCCCCCTTAACCCTAAAATCCCCCCCCCCAAAAAAAAAAAAAAAAACACCTAAACCCTCAAAACCCCAAACCCTACACACCCTAAACCCAAAACCCTACAAACCCTAACCCCTCAAAACCCTACACCCTAACACCCTGAAGCCTTCATGGAGGTGATACCCTCCGAGCCTCTTTTCTGGGCGGAGTACGCCGCTTCCAGACCTAGGCAGGGGCCCTGGCACTTCGGGTGGGGGTTGTGTCCTAAACCCTAAACCCTAGGTCTGTCAGTTCAGTGCTGAGGAGATTACTAGACCTGACGGTGGTAACCCTTGTTCCCCCGTTCAGGGCGTTTAGGGTTTCGGGAGTTAGTCAGGGATTTTGGGGTTAAGAAGGGCTTAGAGAGTTTCGTCTTGAGGGATAAGGGATGTATGATTTAGGCTTTAGGTATGTACCCCTGGTTCCCTTGGTTAGGGAGTAGGCTCCCGTGCGTGCCAGCCCCAACCAAGCAAGGCCGCCCTTCCCAAGCAGCCCCAGTTCTAGGTCCTATTTCTGGTATTGCTATCATTGAAGTGGTCATCATCCTATGGGCTCTCCGCAGAGAATGAGGAATCATGGCCCTCATATACACCCTCAAGGAATGCCATGAGGTACCTCATTCCCTCGTTCCCTGCGAAGAGCCCGTAGGTTTTTCAATTCCTTTCTTCTGAGCATGATTCTCTATCCATAAGTTCAGCCCTTAACCAGTAAACCCCACACCCGAATGGACGGGTAACAGACTTCCTACACCCCAAGCTCGATACCCCAAACTCCGGCACGGACGCGTGCACCCTAAACCCTAAACCCTAAACCCTAAACCCTAAACCCTAAACCCTAAACCCTAAACCCTAAACCCTAAACCCTCAACCCCAAACCATGTGCACCTGGTGACCTACAGGCCGACCCCGATGCCGGCACCCCTCCCCTCCAACATGGAGACGGAAGGCCTGTGTCTCAGTGGTCTTAGGGTTAGGGTTTAGGGTTTAGGGTTTAGGGTTTAGGGTTTAGGGTTTAGGGTTTAGGGTTTAGGGTTTAGGGCTAGCGTTTAGGGTTTAGGGTTTAGGGTTTAGGGTTTAGGGTCTCAGTGGTCCAGGGCTCTTCGGCTTGGGATGGCTTGGGGCTTTTGGGGGGTCAGAGGTTGGCGGTGGTCGCAAGTTTAGCGGACGAGCACCCTAAACCCTAAACCTTAAACCTTAATCCCTAAACCCTAAACCGTTTCAGGGCTTAAAGCAATTGACACGGCATTTAGGGTTTAGAATTTGCGGCTTGCGGGCTGCGGATCTGTGTCCTCAGGCCACACCTGAGCCAGCCAACATGAGCCGATCACGTGAACCCTCAACCCTAAACCCTAAATCCTAAACCCTAAACCCCAAACCCTAAACCCTAAACCCTAAACCCTAAACCTAAACCCTAAACCCTAAATCCTAAACCCCAAACCCTAAACCCTAAACCTTAAACCCTAAACCCTAAACCCAAGCCACAAAGGCATGCTCTATGTCGGCACCGGCGCCGCTGTAGTACGGCAGGCGAGGTTTGGGAGCCTCGGAAGTTCCGGGGCCCGAGATGCAAGTCGATGTAATGAGCCCACTACTTTGGGATACTAGGGTTTAGGGTTTCGGGTTTAGGGTTTCGGGTTCAGGGTCTAGGGTGTCGGGTTTCGGGTTTCGGGTTTAGGCAGCAGAGGCCCAAGTCCTCTCGCAGTCAGGCTGCTGATAATAGGTAAGGGTAGTAGGGTACCTACAGCTGTAGCCATATTCAGGTACTCAAGAACCCTACCTTGTAAGTAACCCCGATGAACCTCCCAGTCGGCTTGAGAAAGCGTCAGAAAAGGGGTCCAAGAGTCACACAATCCTGTGAGTGTACGGGTCGGTTGCATTCCCTTATGGTCCCTGAAAAAAATATACTGTAAGTACCCCCCCCCCCCCCAAAAAAGGGGAAGCCCTATGATTGTGTGATTGGGGGGACCGCGCTGCTCCCTCCATGCGCGTGGCATGGAGCACTCCAGTCCTTGCTTGGGGCATGTGAATGCACAAAGACTATCAACAGTGTCTGCGCACATATGTATATAATATATATATGTTCCACACACACACATATATTATTATATATGTAGCTCGTGCGCATGAGATGGTGGTAGCACCGAGCATGTAAAAGTACGGAGTGTCTCAGCAGGTCAGCCATTGCCACCCTCTCGGTGATGTGGGCCACTCCTGGCCCTCTAAGCATCAGCCTGCTATGAGATCCGCATCAACCTAGCTGGCGAGTTCTGAGTAGGGAATTGAAACCCTAAACCCTAAACCTTACACCCACCTAGTTTCCCACTACGAACCGATCAGCCCTACACCTGGTGCAGGTGCTGTGTCAGCTCGAGCCCACCACAGTCCTCCAAAGATTGCTCTGGGACATCGATTTGCCTGGCTCTCTTGCTGATTCGTTAGGGTTCCCTGCCACCGATTTCTTCAAGATTCGTGCGGCTGTTGTTTTAAGGTTGCTGATTTTGGGGCTGATGTTTCAGGATCCTTGAAGTCTGATTGCGGTCCTTGCAGGCCCATGAAAAGCTTCAAGTAAAAGCCTTCGAAAACTACATCCGTGAGTCGCTTGAATCCCAACCCTGAACCCGAAACCCTCACCTGAACCCTACAAACCCGCCTAAACCCTAACCTAAACCCTAAACCCCAAAACCCCAAAACCAGAAGCCCCAACAAGGCCGCACGAAACCGAACCGAGGTCAATAGCTTCGCCCGGAGCAGAGGACCGTCCCCGGCAATGAGGCTGAGGGACTGGTTAGGGTTTAGGTTAAGGTTAGGATTAGGGTTTAGGGTGTAGGGGTAGGGTTCAGGATTAGGGTGTAGGACTGTAGGGTTTAGCGTTTGGGGCTTAGGGTGAAGCTTCAGGGTGTAGAGTTTCGGGCTTGGTGTTTAGGATGTGGGTGTGGGGCTTTGGTTTTGTGTTTAAGGTTTAGGGGCAGGGATTACGGTTTCGGTTTGAGGGTTTCAGGTTCACGAATTTATGTTAGAGTGAGGGTCAGGGTGTAGGTTCAAGGTCGGGACTTTGTGCTTTTTACGGTGGCTTAGGGTTCAGGGTTGTGTAAGGTTGGTAAGGGGCTGAGCACTTCGGATATGTAGATATCGGTTTAGGGCTCTCCCTCCAAACCCTGGTCTCATTTGGAGTTCCTAAACCCTAGCCCTAAACCCTAAACCCTAACCCTAATTAGGGTTTGGGGGTTGGGGTTTAGGGTTTAGGGTTGTAGGGCACAGTGCCAGAGAGCTGCACCTAAGTACGAATATCTGCTTCCTCTGAACCCTCAACCCTACACTCTCAAGCCGAACACGTAGAAATTATATGTGGTCTCATTCTGAATTTCTCAAGTTAGTTCTCTAAGCCGCTGACAAGAAGCCGCGTGTAAGTGACTGACCAAAGCGCCCTCGGGGAGGCCAAATGCCCAATTCATGTAAACTCCCTAAACCCTATACCTACACCCTAAACCCTAAACCTTAACCCCAACCTAAATCCGATCCCCTTCCCAAACAGAAGCCCACGGTGGGTCATTTCATTCATAGTGTTTGTTCGAAGCTTTCGTGCACAACTTTTTTTCAACACTCTCGTTCAAGGTGTATTGACATTGACTTTCCTTTTTTCATGTTCGTCCATTTTGTGGCCGCGGACACCAGTTACTTTCGAGAACCAGCCAAAATATGAGCTTCGAAATTTTCGTTCACGCCCAGCCATGGGTCTCAATGATTGCGAAGAACACAGGTGCAAGAGAAACGCTTCATGGAGCCATCCCGGTTCAACATTCCCATGAAAAAGTCCGGTGTAGTGTAGATGGTTCAGTTTAAACAGTTTCGGCAAAAAACGGTTCGGGTTAAAATCGTTTCGGCAAGATGTCACCGCAACCCAAGCCTACACCATTTCCATAAACCCACACCCACACCCCTAAATTCTAAGCCGAAATTCTAAATTTAAGAGCCTCCGGCTGAAGCCGCCGACCCCGCTGGAGCATAGTGAAAGGTTTAAACGCCCTCGTCAGCTCAAAGGATGCCAAAAGTTGATTTGCTTGAGCAGGTGGGGGTAGGGCTGGGGCAGGGGGGGGGGGGGGTAAGGGGGGGGGGGGGGGGGTAGGGGATAGGGCGGGGTAGGGGGTAGGGGGGCCGGCTGGGTGGGTTTTTTCCCAAAGGACCCCTATGTCCTGTGCGAAACCGCCTATGGTCCGTGAGTTTATGCGGTGTGGGTGGCCTGGCCCTCCATGGAAAAGCTGCCCAGGTACCCCCCCCCCTACCCCCCGGAGGGAAAGAGGGAGGTGAAAAACCCTCCTTTTCCCATCCAACACACACCGCCAGGGTCAAACCGCTAAACCCTAAACCCCTAAATTTTCTGTGCCAGGATGGGACTCCGGCTTTCATCCGTGAATTCGAAGCAGCTTGGTTGCCCTGTCAGGCTGAGGGTTTGCTCCAGGGGTGAGCTTCCTTCCGAGGGTCCTTGCAATTCCCCAAACCCTAAACCCTAAACCCTAAACCCTGAACCCTGAACCCTGAACCCTGAACCCCAAACCCTAAACCCTGAACCCCAAACCCTAAACCCTGAACCCCAAACCCTAATCCCTAAACCCCAAACCCTAAACCCTAAACCGGGTGCAGTTGAAGGGGCCATCTGCCGGGGCCATCTGCCGAAGTTTTGGGTTCTACCGGGCCGAAGGTTTTGGCTGGGGTTTAGGGTTCCGAGTTCAGGGTTTAGGGTTTAGGGTTTAGGGTTTGGGGTTTAGGGTTTAGGGTTTGGGGTTTGGGGTTTAGGGTTTAGGGTTTAGGGTTTAGGGTTTAGGGTTTAGGGTTTGGGGTTTGGGGTTTGGGGCTTAGGGTTTAGGGTTTAGGGTGGTTGTTGTTTCTTCGGGACTCGGCAGCAGCGTCTCTGTGTAAGCCCCCTAAAAGCCACTGATACTTGTTATTTTCGAAGCGATCGTAAGAAGACATCCCTAAGCCCAAAACCCTTAAACCCTAGACCCTGGAGGGATTTTGAAAGCATCAGCAAGATCCGATGGGAAAGGGTGGGGCTCGCAGTCGGTCCTGACAAAGGCCCTTGCAAGGTTTTAGCGAGCCCCTTCAGCCCCTACACCCCTAAATCCCTCAACCCCTAAACCCTAAACCCCGCAACCCGCAACCCGCAACCCGAAACCCTAAACCCTAAACCCTAAACCCTAAACCCTAAACCCTAAACCCTAAACCCTAAACCCTACGGACCCTTAACCCCAGAGGCCGACGAGCCGCGTCGGCGGCGATCGGATGGCCAAGCTGAATGATCTGCGGGAGAGGCCCCCTTGGGAACACCAGGTTTAGGGTTTAGGGTTTAGGGTTTAGGGTTTAGGGTTTAGGGTTTAGGAAATGTAGGGTTCATCAGTGAATATGGGGTTCTGGGTTTAGGGAATTGCATGCGTACTTCTAGGGAGGGTTTAGGGTTCAGGGATAGAAGTTCGTGTCTTCGGGTTTAGGGAACAAGGCTTACTTCGGCTGCGTAGGGTCCAGATTCGGCAGGTTACTGTTGCAGGTCTCAGACTCGAGGTCTGACCTGAAGGGGGCGTTAGGGTTTAGGGTTTAGGGTAATTGTGGTCGCTTTTGGTGCTCCTACTGTAGAATCCGAGCAAGTAGGGTGCCCCAGAAAGGGCCCATAATGTGGAGAGTCCAACCCAAACGGTTGAAAGAGGCTCCCAAAACCCTTAACCCTAAGCCCGAAGCCTCAAACCCTAGACCCCTAAACCCTAAACCCTAAACCCTAAACCCTAAACCTGGGTCCAAAGATGCCACAGGCTTTCATTCTCTGAGGGACGGGGGCAAACCCTGAATTCGCCAGGCGGAACATGCTGGAAACGGCGCTTGGCTCAGCTCTGCTTCTTTCTGGGCGTTCTGTTTTTAGGGGTTTAGGGTCTAGAGTTTAGGGCTTAGGGCTTAACAATCTGTACCCTAAACCGTGATATACACATATATATAGATATATAAGCCATAATTCACTGCTGGTCTAGCTTGCTCTTGAAGGATATGTAGGCTGCTCCAGGCAAGTCCCTTGAGTCCATAAATTGAGCACTTTGTCTGAAGGTGTCATGAGTGCTGAGAGGCCGGGTTACAAGGACAGGGTCACCTCATCTTGTAAGAAGTTTAGGGTTTAGGGTTTAGGGTTTAGGGTTTAGCCCTGTACTTTGAGAAGCGACCCTGAACCCCACCCCAACCCTAGATGAACCCTAAACCCAGATGAACCCTAAACCCTAAGCCCTAAACCCTTAGATGCTAAGCCCTTGTGAACCAGGCTGTGTCCCGACATCAGCTTCCGGAATGGATGGTTTTCACATCGTTCCCGGCCGGGGGGCCTGGAGTTACATTCAGGCAAAGCTGGGTTTTAGGGCTTAGAGGACCGTGGCACCTGGTAACAGTCATCAGGGGCACCCTAAACCCTAAACCCTGAACCCTAAACCGTAAACCCTTCAAATGCAAAAAAGATTCCCCCAAAGGCCCTCAAGACCAGGCCCCTGCTTACAGAAACCAGACCCCAGCTGCACGGATCCCTTTGCCGACACCAGCTCGCACGAATCCTGTACCGACTAGTGCGTGGTCTGTAGGGTTTAGGGCTTAGGGCTTAGGGCTTAGGGCTTAGGGTCTAGGGTCTAGGGTCTAGGGTCTAGGGTCTGGGGTCTGGGGTCTGGGGTCCAGGGTGAAGGTTTAGGGTTTAGGGTTCACGGTTTAGCAATTAGCGTTCAGGCTTTAGGCGAATGGTCGGTCACCTTAAGCTGTCAAATGGAGGCAACGCTAAACCCTAAACCGCAAGCTACTTCGCGGGGCCCTTCTCAGCCCCTTTATATCTCCCTATTGAAAACCAAAAAGGGTCTCGGGTTTAGGCTTTAGGGTGTTTTTTTGGTTTCTTCTCCTGCGCTAATGGGGAACCCAGGTTAAAGGTTCTGGGCAAAGGGCTCAGGATCTAGGCGGCCTGCAGCGTCAGGTCATGCGTGTGCAGCGTAGCGGGTTCGAGAAGTTGGCCACCCACCAATTCGGGGCTTGAACGTCGGGAGTGCGGCGGACTGACATGTCCGATTCGCATGATGAAAACACAGCGTTCCCCGTGTTTGTAGGTTTGTGGTACAGTTCCTGCAAGAAGGTCGGGTTGGCCAAGAGGGTTGCGGCCACGGAGGGCTCAGATTCCTGTTACGCCTTGCGCCCGTGATTTAGAACAGGGTGGACTTTTTATTTTTGCAGTGTAGCTTCTGCGCTTGCTGCATAGCGAAATCGAGAACTTGCCAAGAGACACGGCGAACGTCTCAAGGACGGTTGTGTTGACAAGCTTGAGAACCCGTGTTCCTTGAGAAGCCAATATACCCGGACAAAATTTAGGGTTTAGGGTTTCGGGTTTCGGGTTTAGGGTCTAGGGTTTAGGGTTTAGGCACGTTTCCATTGTTTGAAGGCTACCCTAGGGACGAAGAGGTGCTCGTGCTTTGGGGGGTGGACTCGTTCAAGTGTTGTACTTGGCCCAAAATTACTCCGCTCAGCTCTCAAACGCTGTAACACCCCCACCGATACATACCAGCCCCCAGATTGGTTTAGGGTTTATACAGATTGCGGGCCCACAGAAGGAGTTCCAATGTCCCTTCCGCTCACCCTTGAAGGTCTTACCGCCGGATCTGCGGACGGCAAGCGTTCGCTCAGCAGAGGATATCATGTCCGACGACATGAATACCATGTACAAGGCTGCGGGAGTTGGGGTGAAGGGGAAAACCAACCGCTCGTAAGTTTGAAACCGGAGCACTTCTTTGAGTCGATGTACCTTCTTACACAAGGGATACCTGCATCATCGGTAGAGATTCCTAGGGCACTCTAGGATCTCTACAGGCGAGTTCCCTCAACCTACACCGAAATTCTGACCCCTGAATGCCGGGATGTTGACCAGACGCTTGGCATACGTTTCAGGGTTTAGTTAGGCTTCTTGTCTTGGCGCCCCTCATTGTTGAAGTGTTGAGTTCGACTCCATACCCTGGCCCAAAGAGCCCTAAGCCTTGAAGCCAAGAACCCTTCAACCCTAAACCCCAAACCCTAAACCCTAAACCCCAGCAAGCCTTATCCAAAAACAGCTCAGGGGAGGGGCATCAGATCTATCTACTGTCGTCGTCTATTTCGATGTAGGAGTTGCCCGGGTTTAGGGTTTAGGGTTTAGGGTTTAGGGTTTAGGGTTTAGGGTTTGGGTTGTAGTTGATTCTCGGGATTTGGGCAAGTGGAGCTGCCACTCGAAGTATCCTCGCCAGGACATTTTGAGTGCTGGCCGGTTGCTGCAAATCTCACTCGCCGAGCGCTGGGCTCTCAGCTGGGCGTTCGGCCCCGAAGCCCGCAGCGGGAAACCAAAGAAGCCTCAGACCCGAAAAAGCCCTACAGCCCGTAAGCCCTACAATGCTAGGACCCGGAGTAGGCCCTCATTTCTTTTTTTTGGGGTTGGGGTTCCCTTATAATCTCCTTAAAGCCACAAAGGGCGCCCTTTTTATTCCTAGGCCGTTACTCCTGGGTCCTTAAAGCCTTAAAGGCCTAAGGCCCTAAGTATGTGTCCATGAGCTTACGTTCAGAAACATCCAAAAACTGAACCCTAAGCCCTATACCCTACATTTCAGAGTATTATCCTCACACGAACGAAGAAGTGGGAAGCCAACCGAAGCGCAGAAAAGGAGAGGCCACTCTGACACCGGAACCGTCAGAAGGGTTTTGGGCTTCAGGGTTAAGGGCTTAGGGTTTAGGGTTTAGGGTCTATGGTTTAAGGTTGAGGGTTTAGGGTTCAGGGTAGCCCTTGAAACCCCCTAGATGCCCCAAGACGCCCTCAGCCTCCTCCGGACCCGAAACCCTAAACCGTCTCATCCCTCCCGGAACTGCTACAGGGTTTCTCGAGGTATGGATTGAGGCGTCAAGGTAGTCCATAGGGTTTCTGCGTAGATGATTTTTGTGACCGATATTATTCTGCATGGCGTATTTCATATTGTTCCTGTATATATGTATATATGTATATATATACTACGGATTCATTCAAGGTTAAATACCATGCGCCAGGTATGGTATGTTGGATATTCGAGATTACAGCAATGGCAACCGAATATATTGAAATGTTGTATATTTCATGCAATCTTGTAGTTTGTGCGCACACACACACACACCATTGAATGTTATAGCTATACATACACACATTCGATGCTCTACATGTATACATATTGCTGACGACACATTCTGATTACTATTTCTCGCATAAGCAACTAAATGCATAATCATAACTTGCATTCTACCAATTACATTATATACTCAACAAAATATGAACAAGCGCCAAAACCCCCAGCCATTGAAGTAAGTAAGGAGTGGACACGAATGCCCAAAACCCTGCAAAGCGATGGGAACACTTGAAAAGCGACACCCCTAAGTTGATTTGCCGTTGTGTGTGCTATAGCCTTGATTCTTTCCCAAAGCGATCCCTGCAGACATCAAGCGTGGATGATTGATGCTAAAACCCTGTAAAACGATGGGAACACTTGAATGCGACATCCCTCATGTTGCGTCCATTAGCACCACGAGCCGGTTTTGGCAGTCGCTCATATGCAATATTGTATGTAGAAAATAGTACTTTTCATTATGGATATAATGTATTACATCGTGTACAAAAAGAATGATAGCTGCCAGATTTTTGTACTTTTTGTACTAGTTGTTATTCATCATGTACTTCCTGTTGAGCTGTTTATAAAGTTCCGCCATTGCATGCATACATAACTACATACAAAGAGAAATACGTATATACATGTTTTGCACATATTTTTTATTCATATGCTATGTTCACATGATATGGTTTGCAACATTACTGTACAACACCGTATACATTCTATATACACACCTTTCTGGATTGTTATTACTATTATTGCGGCTATTTCGTATGATCATTGTTGCTATGGTGTATATATATATATATATGTATATTATGCCTGTTTTTGAATGTGCTACTATTGTTTTGTTGTTGCTCCTATTCTGAATTCCCCATCGACAAGGAGCGGCTGCGGGACTGATCCGCTACCGCAAGTTCATGCTCCAGAGAGCCCCATCCTCAGGATTAGGGTTTAGGGTTGAGGCTTTAGGGTTTAGGGTTTAGGGGTTGGGGAGGTCAGTGTTTTGAGTGGGGAGTTTAGTGGTTTGGGGTTTTCGGGCTTTCGGTTTTTCGGGTTTTCCGGCTTCGGGTTTTGCTCTACTTGAAGGTTCGTGGGTCCGCATGAGCAGGGTCAAGCTTTTACACCCTAAGCGCTAAACCCTAGACCCTAAAAGGAGGGCGTAACCTATACCTGTACACAGTTACCCTTTGTATACTCCCAAGAAGAAGGTTCACTTGGGCCTGCCGGCCTTAAACCCTAAACTCTGAACCCTAACCCCTTGATCCTAAACCTCAACCCTAAACCCTAAACCCTAAACCCCAAACCCCAAACCCTGACCATAAACCCTAAAAGTTCTTCGAGCCTTTGGGCCCTGAGTCGCCTAAGCCCGGCTGAGGCGGTCGACAACCTTATTGACAATGGTGCCGTGCTCGGCCTCGCCACGGCTTGAGGGTTTAGGGTTGAGGGTTCAGGGTTCAGGGTTCAGAGTTTAGGGTTCAGGGTTCAGGGTTTAGGGTTTGGGGTTCAGGGTTTAGGTTTCAGGGTTTAGGGTTCAGAGTTTAGGGTCTTATGAACCTTGGTGGCCCATTGGGTTCTCGATTTCCTTACAAAAGTAGCCGGGCTACCAAGAGACTGGCAATTGAAAAGGGTGCAGGGTCTGCGGCTGAATCTTTCGAGCTCCTCCTCCCGAAATCCTGAAGCCGCCCGAGTTGAAGGAGGCCCTGCCCGCATCCCAGGGTTTAGGAATTTTCGGGTTTAGGGGGTGGAAGGGTTTGGAATCCCAAGCCCAGCAAACTCAAAACCTCAGACTGCGAAGCCCTCAAAACCAAAAGCCCCCTGAAACCGCAAGCCAGAAACCCTACCCAGGCCCATCAAGCCCCATACTCCCCCCCCCCTCCCCACCCCCTGCCAAACCAAACCCCGCAGCCCTAACAAAATCCCAAAGCACCCTATAACAACCTAAGTTTCCAACAAAGCCCAAACCCATTGCCCCTCCACCCTGAATAAACCCTAAACCCCTAGCCCTAAACCCTAAACCCTTAGCCGCCCTAAGCCCAAAAGACCCCATAGAGCCGGCCAAAACCGGAGAGCCGACGCTTTAGGGTTTAGGGTTTAGGGTTTAGGGTTCAGGGTTTAGGGTTTAGGGTTTAGGGTTTAGGGTTTGAGGTCGCGTCAACGCGCCCAAAACCAATGGCACCGGAGAGCCACTGGAGTCGGTTGCAAAGCGGCTGAAGGGCAAGCAAGGCACGGGGGCTAGAGTCGGGTTTGGGGGTTTGGGGCTGTAGGGTTTGGGGTTTAGGGTGTAGGGTTTAGGGCTGTGGGGCTGTAGGGTTTAGTGTTTGGGGTGTGGGGCTTAGGGCCTGTAGGGCTATAGGGTTTAGGGTTTGGGGTTTAGGGCTTGTCGGGCTGGGGTTTAGAGCTTATAGGGGTACAAGGCCTAGGGTTAATAGGGTTTATAGGTTCATAGGGAATCGGGCGCATGCAAGCTTAGAGGGTTTGGGGTTTGCAGGCTACGGCGTCTCGAGTTTATAGGATTAAAGGGCATAGGGTTTAGGATCTATAGGGTGTATAGGGTTTAGGGTTTATAGTAGTCCAGCGTTGCCCTTCCTCAAGGGATCAGGGCCATAAGGGCTTTGGGGCTGTGGAACCCTAGGCCCGAAACCCTAATTCCTAAGGTTTAGGGTGTATGGCTTCAGGCAGTAGGGATGGCTAGGAGGCTTTGGGGCGTTGTACGGCTTTTTCGAGGTGGTGATGATAACATAAACTCATTGAATCCTGTATTGTTTCTTATGACAACGGATCGCAAGTTGCAAGTGGGTGAAATGGATGTAGTGAATCAACGTCCTAAAGGGAGAAGAGTGTTCCTTTGCGCTCAACAAAATGTCAGCGGAGAAACTATTTTGGGCACCTTTCGGGAGAGTTCCTGTGTCCTTTTTCTCCCTTCGATCGCCGTCGCCAGGTGCGGCACCTTAGAACGTGAGTGAATAGTCTCGAAAAGACGGCCACTAGCACAAGAAAACTCATATGGTGCCTTCGCGAGTGAACGGAGAGAAAGCACCAAGAACCCGATACCATTTGGGATTTATGGTATGAGGGGCCTGGGGGTAGTTCTGAACTGTTTTTTTTCGTGGAGGGTCTTTTTTGGAAACCCTGAACCCTAAACCCTATAAACCCTAAACTCCGAGACACAAGAACTCTATAGGACACGCTAAGCCGGAAGTAGACCCTGCAAGGGCTTTGGGGTTGAGGGATGTTGAGGGCTTGGTAGCCCCAGTGGTGCCCTTTGCCCTTTTTTGGGTTATGGGTTCCCGTATAATACAAGAACCAACCCAAAAAAAAAGGTGCCCTTATTGTAATATGGTCACTGGGCTACCAAGAGGGTTTAGGGCTGTGAGACTTGGGGTTGCGGATTGTTTAGGGTTTAGGGATTAGGGTTTAGGTTTAATTTAAGGTTTAGGGCTTATTCCATGTGATCCCTTTTTCCCCACGGAGAACTGCCCACACCACAAAATCCTCCGCCTCAAAGGGCGCATGCGAAAGAACATGCTCGGCAAGCGCGTGGACTACTCCGCACGGACGGCCGGGCTCCCCCACAGTTGCTAGCTCAAACCCAATTAGTGGTTTCCGAAATTGGGGTACCTTATTGGGGTCCTTATTAACTGGGAATCCTACTATTTGGGGTGTATTTTGGGGTCCTTATTTTCGTAAACCCCCAATTCCTATTGGTGCTAAACCTCCTAGACCCTGGGATACCCTGGCTCGACATGCAAACTGTCAGGGCCAAGGAAATCTTACGACCATTGAATGAGAATCTTGGAATCCTTAGTATCCCGATTAAGCTTAAAACAGTAATACAGACAAGCATAACTTCTTAAAATCGAAAGTAGTAAAGGGGAAACGGCCGTGGCTCAACCCACGCAGGTCGGTTTTTGATGCAAACTGTCGGGCTCGACCCTACTCATCTTGAATTAGAAGCTCGGAACTGTCAGGATTCCCGACTAGGCCTGAATAGAGGCGCCAGGTTTACCGGCAAACCCCCGAACTCTTTAGGTTAGGGCTCATGACCCTGGGATTTAGGGAAAATGCCCCAAAATGGTAGATAGGCAAACCCAACCCAGAAAAAGTAGGAGGTCCCTTCCGCCCAGAAAACAAGAGAAGTATCGACCCCAACAGACGTGTTGGAGGCCACTGGCCCGACGCCTCTACACCCAAAACCCCGAAATCCTAAAGCCTGAACCCTTGAGAAGCTCGGAGGAGCAGCCTCCCAAAGCCCCTAGGTTCGGGTTTTAGACGTTTAGACCCTAAGTCCCTATAAATCCTGACCCCATCTGCGATGAGCCAGGTCATCGTTGTTGAGCCCAAACTCAAGCTCGATGAGCCAGCCTTCTCAGACTTGGTTCTTTTGTTTTTAGGGTTTAGGGCTTAGGGCTCAGGAAGGTTTAGGGTTTATGGCTTAGGAAGGTTTAGGGTTTAGGGTTTCCGTGGGTGGCAGGGGGGCATGGGTTAATTTGGGGGGGTTTAGGGTTTTAGTGTTGGGGGTTTTACACTTTTAGGGGGTTCCCTTGCAACAACATCCAGGGTACGCTTTCATTCCCAGGTTCCGCTGAGTTCTAGGTGTAACTTCATAAACCTAGGTTACGGCATAAAGGCTTCAGGCTGTGAGGCTTGCCTTGAACCCTAAAATGTAGTGTGTGTGGGTGGGTGGGATCAACATGCCTGGCCCCCCCACCCCCCGACCCAGCAAGAGCAAGCTACACTCCAGCTGACTGGGGTTGGATGTATACTTGGCAAGACAGCCAACCTGACTTCTGATACCTCATGGGGATACAAAACAGGGGAAGAAGCCCGAGGATTGCTTTCCTGGAGCAAGCTACAAATAAGGGACCCGAAATTAAAACGTCGTACCACACGCACACGCGCGCCCACACGCACGCACGCACGCACGCACGCCCACGCACACGCACACGCACACACGCACACGCACACACGCACACGCACACGCACACACACACACACACATACACACACACACACACAACGCACGCCCACGCACGCCCACGCACGCCCACGCACGCACGCCCCCACGCCACGCCCCCACGCCGCACGCACACGCACCACGCGCAGCACGCACGCACACACGCAAGCCACGCGCTCACGCACACAACACATGCACACACACGCACGACACACACACGCACACACCACACACACACACACACACACACACCACACACACACACACACACACACACACACACACACACCACACACACACACACCCACACACGCGCACACGCGCACACAGGCGCACACTCACGCACACTCCACAGCGCACACACGCGCACACGCGCACACGCGCACACGCGCACACGCACACACGCACACACGCACACACGCACACACGCACACACGCACACACGCACACACGCACACACGCCCACACGCACACACGCGCACACACACACACACACACACACTCGCCGGCAGCAAACTCCAGCAAGGAGCACGGCACGACTAGCCGAGTCCCCACGGTACACAGTGCAACATCCCATGGGTGCTTAGGGTTTAGGGTTTAGGGTTTAGGGTTTAGGGTTTAGGGTTTAGGTGCCCGAAATAAACTTTAAACCCCTGCAGGCACCACCGTGGGACGAAGGTTCAGGTGGCTGAAGGTTGCTGGGATTCAAGGTTGTTCTTCGAGTCAAACCTGATGCTTTTTGGGTCCCAAAAGCATGGAAAAATGCTGCAATTTCGGCGTTAGGGTATAAACCTATATCCTACACTGTGTACACCCGAACCCGGAATTGAACCCTTCCAAAGAACCCCTTGGCTCAAAGGTGTGGCCTCCCCTTCGAAATTGCGAAGGCGCGCTTCAAGAGATGATGCTTTTGGGTTCAGTGGTTGGGCTTGAAGGTCCTGCATGCAAAGCACATGGAGTTGTTTGGGCTTCGCGGGCTGGAGGTCTAAAGTTAGGGCTTACGGGATTTCATGCTTTGGTAGTTCTCTGTTCTTGTGGAAGACTCCACGTAAAGCCGTTAGAAGAACAAAAAAAGATGCCCTCTTCAATGCCTAGCGTACCGGGCAGCATCGTTTCCGTGATGCCGGCGCGGCCGCCCCCCCCCCCCCCCCCCCCGCCCCCCCACCCCGGCTGGGTATGGTTGTTCCGTTGACCCTTGCTTGTGTGCCAGTTTTGACCGTGTACCAGTTTAACCCTAGCAGCCGACCCCTGAAGTCAAGTATCCCGAATAAAACTTACAGGGCCTTTCGGGCTTGGGGAAGTTCAGGCATTTGTTCACGATTGAAGGGTTAAGGAACCCTCATGCCCTAAACCCTAGACCCTAATTCCGGAACAGGCAGCACGCCAAACCTTTGACCAAATCCCTGATGCCAACCTCCAGGTGTTCTTCCCTGGACCCCCAAAATTGATAGCCTCACGCCGACATTCGGACTTCATACATGGTGGGGTGTTCGGGCCCCTTACATCTGGAGTTTGGGGTTTAAGGGGTTTAGGCTTTCCGAAGCTGTGAATTCTGCAACGTACTTGCTGCCTTTGCAGGTGTTGAACAAGCAATTTGATTTCACAGCGTCTGCAAGGATTGAGAAATAGCAAACCCAAAGGACATAACGGAAATGCGAGGAGCGGCGAGGTTTATAGGGTTGGGTTTAAGGTCGCGCCCGCTTCTCTTGTTTCATGAATGAGGGGTATTCGGGAGCTTCAAGGTGTTGGTTGGGGGCTTGCTTCAGGTCGACCAATGTTCCTAGTATTGCGTGTGCTCCTGAAAGTCATCGGTAAGCCTAGACCCTAAACCGTTGACGACCCTATAAACATACCAGGAGATGTACATGCCCTTCTTGCTCCGCGCGATCAAGATGCATCGACTGGAGACAGGGGATGCGCCGCGGTGGTGGAGCCAAGGGACGCCCAGCACAGCCCTTACCGTTAGGGCTTGCGTTTTGGGTTCAGCATATCCGGCTCCCCATATCCGCAACGTCCATGCTGAAGGGTTGTGTGTGTGGGGGGGACCTCCAGCCCTCGTATGGCTTCGTGTACAGGGGTGGGGCTCCGGGCTACGATTTCCGGAGTTGGGCTCCAGGGTTGAAGATCTGGAGGGGCTGTCTACTTCCAACTAGGGCTCGGCTCACAACGTGCTCAACTCCAAGCATACCCACCCCAAGCCTCATCAGCCGAATCCCGAAAACAGTTCATGATCAACAGCGCAGGCTTGAGGCAAAGATTCCGCAGCCGGTGTTTCTGCTCAGGACACCATGAATTGCTCCGGTGGTTCGATCAACAACCCCAGGCTCTGCCGTTTCACAGCTGTTGGAGCATTTCGGCTCTTCTTTTGTTGTTCAGTGTTTGGGGTTCAGGGCTGACTAGGGCCTATAAGGGTTTCTTAGGGTCAGAAACAGCTGTGCATCACAAAAACTGTGTTGTTAAGTCTTCTGGCTCACTATGCAGCCAGAGGTCCATGCCACATGGCCTTCAAACCCTAAGCGCCTAGTACAAAGACCTATAACCCTCTTAGATCCGTGATAAGACCCCCGAAACCAGAAACCCGTTCTTGCCTACTGAATGCACAACCCACTGACCCCCCGCAAATACGCACACCCTGAAGCCATAGAACTAGGTTTTGGGCCCCTTCTATGCCCTAAATCCGCCTGATTTCTCCTACACGCCTTTGGCAGGAAGAGCAGGAACGGCTTCTAGAAGAGGCCATGGGAGATCGGTGGAGAGCTTGGACTTTTTCGAGGGGAGCCTGAGGTTTCTTTGGCAAGGCTCCAACCCAAACCCCAAGCCACAAACCCTAAACCCGAAGCCGCAAAACCCTAAGCCCAGTTTGGTCTGGGAGTTGAAGGGTTCAGGCAGTTAGGGCGGGGCTAAGGCATGTGGAGTTTAGGGCATAGGGACGTAGGGCTCATGGTTTCGGGATTGGGGTTTCGGGTTTAGGCCTTGGGGTTTTTCATGGTTCAGCCTTTGGCTTTTGGTGCCCTGGTTTGGCTTTCGGATCCTGGGGGCTTCAGGGGATAGGGTGGGGGGTCGAGAGTGGGTTTGGGATTTAGGGTTTAGGGTTTAGGGTTTAGGATTTAGGGTTTAGGATTTAGGGTTTAGGGTTTAGGGTTCAGGGTTCAGGGTTTAGGGTTTTAGGGTTTTAGGGTTTTAGGGTCTGCAAACCTCGGCCCAGGAAGATCATTCTGCCGGGGGGCCCGGGCATCCTTTGCCCCCAGATGCTGGGGTTCAGGGCATGGGGTGAGCCCTCAACCCTAAACTCTGAACCCTAAACCCTAAACCCTAAACCCTAAACCCTAAACCCTAAACCCTAAACCCTAAACCCTAAACCCTAAACCCTAAACCCTAAACCCTAAACCCTAAACCCTAAACCCTAAACCCTGAACCCTAACAGCTTGAATATCTTTTTGCTCACCCTTCAGGGTTCAAGGCGGGGTCGTTTCGGAGACTCCATGAGGTTTGGCGGCTTTGGGGGTGTGGGACGAGCTCGGGGTCCATGGCAGCCTCCGGGTTTTTAGAAGACCCGACACCCTTAAACCCTAAACCCTAACCCCTAAACCCTAAACCCTACACCCTAAACCCTAAACCCTAAACCTTCGATGTGCAGACCGGGGGGGGGGGGGGGGGGGGGGGTTATTCACTGAGGATTTAGGGGTGTAGGGTTCGGCTGCAACCCTAAACCCCAAAGCCCTGGAGGGTTCAAGATGAAAACTTCTCTCTGTGCAGACCAGGAATCGTGCTCCGACCCTACACCGGCTGAGCATGCAGGTGCTTTCGGCTTAAGGGCGGCGTGCTTCGGGTTTAGGATTTAGGGTTTCGGGTTTCGGGCTTAGGATTGGGCATGGTTTTGTTGCTCTAAGGGTTTAGGTCATTTTTTGGATGGTTCCATAGCGATGAGGCGATTAGGGGGGGGGGGGGGGGGAGAATGGTAGTAATTATTTACACCCCTAAACTCTAAACCATATATTATAAACTATGTATATGCATGTGCAGGTATATGAGCATCTATATCAGGTCCCGTGTGTGGTGGCCCTTTTATATGGAGTCCAAGGTATGTACAAGGGAATCAAATTTGGATCGATCGTATTCACAGGCCCCCTCTACTTCAAAAAAGAAACCCAAAACCCTAAAACTCTAAGACCCGAAAGCCCCAAAGCCCTAAAACTCTAAACGCCGAAAACCCCCAAACACTAGTCCAAAACCCGAAAACCCTGTATGCTAGGCCTCATAGCATGGCCCTCAAAGGGTCCTAATGCACGCTTGCGCAAAACCTTGAGCCCGAAGCACCAAAGCACTTAAACCTCTGAGGCCCTACACCCTAGAGCCTTAAAACCCCCAAAGCCCTAAATTGCCCCCCAAACCCTAGATCCCAAACCCTATATCCTCAACCCTACACCCTCGAGCCCTAAATTGCCCCCTAAACCCGAAACCCTAAACCCTACATCGTCCTGATGGGTTGTTGCCGGCAGGCATTCAAGCCAAAGCTCATACGAGGGAAGGCCCAGAGCCCGGGTTAGGGTTTAGGATTTAGGGTTTAGGGTTCAGTGCCTAAACTGCCTAAGCTCGAACCTTCAACAATCCCAAGTCCTGGACCCTCGTCAGGGTTTAGGGCTTCCCGTCCTGTTCTCGGGGCATCGAATCTTCTGACTGGAAAATGCCATTGCTACCAGTATCATGGTTTATTTGAATGGGAATTCGATTCGTAAGTCGTCGGTCGTGGGTCGTGGGTCGTGGTGGTGGTAGTGGTGGTTGTAGTTGTAGTGGTAGTGATCGTCGTTGTCTTCGTCGTCGTCGTCGTCGTCGTCGTCGTCGGTGTGGTAGTGGTCGTGGTGGCGGTGGTGGTGGCGGTGGTGGTGATTGTGGTCGTGGTCGTGGTCGTGGTCGTGGTCGTGGTCGTGGTCGTGGTCGTGGTCGTGGTCGTGGTCGTGGTCGTGGTCGTGGTCGTGGTCGTGGTCGTGTTGGTGGCGGTGACGGTGGCGGTGGGGGTGCTGGTGCTGGTGCTGCTGGTGCTGGTGCTGCTGGTGCTGCTGGTGCTGCTGGTGCTGCTGGTGCTGCTGGTGCTGCTGGTGCTGGTGCTGGTGGTCCTGGTGCTGGTGGTGCTGGTGGTGCTGGTGCTGGTGGTGCTGGTGCTGGTGGTGCTGGTGCTGGTGGTGCTGGTGCTGGTGGTGCTGCTGGTGGTGCTGGTGGTTGGTGGTGGTGGCAGTAGTAGGATTAACTGCTCAAGGTGGGGGTTTGTTTGGATTTAGGGTTCAGGGTCGAGGGATTTCGTCGGAGTTGGGGTTCCGGCTTTGTCGGTGTCGTGCTGGGATTGCAGCCCTGAGCCCTAAACCTTAAACGGCAACTGGTAAACCTTATGACGCCTGAACCATACAGCTCTTATGGTTACATCCTCGGTTCTGGGATAGCCAGGTGGTGTCTGACCCGGAGTTTGGCAGCATGTTCTACGGCTTTTTGGGAAGATTCCCTATTTACGGGGTTCAGTGCATTAGTAGGAAACCCTAAACCCTGAATCCCTGAACCCTAACCCCAGCCCCTAAACCACTAATAAGGCGCTGAAGATCCACCCGTTGGTGTGCTCGCCCTTCAACGCCGATTTCGATGGCGCTCTCCTTGGGATGATGTAAGGTCTAGATTGGGATGTTCGGGTTTAGATTGGGATGTTCGGGTTTAGGGTTTGGGGTTCCCCCCTATACCAACAGTCCTTAATAGGGATTATAGTACCCACTCCTATAATCCCTATGAAGGACTGTTTGTTTTAATGGCGAACGTTCCATGGTCTGGAGTTCATCGAGGGTTGAGGGGTGGTGTAGGGGTTGGGGTTTGGGACACTGAATCCTGAACCCTAAACGGGACTAGTATGTGGACGATGGTGCACTGAGCCTACCGGGACGTTGGGGGGGGGGGGGGGGGGGGGGGGGGGGGGGCAGATTTCAGCTTCAATCTTCGCAACTGAGTCCAGGAATTCAGCTTCAATCTTCGCAACTGGGTCCAGGAATCTAAGGGCAGTTGCAGGGTCCCTGACTTTGGGCCCTGAGTTGGGGGACCCCTATATACCCCATAAGACCCAAGGGCCCCTGTTTCAGAACACTTTAAGAACAAGGTACGGGACCACGTCAAGGGACCATGTTGCTGCCCGGATGCTTCTCCTCGTGGCTGGGTTTGCTAGTGGCTCGGGCTTGTGCTTCTGCAGACTTGAGAAGCGGTTTAGGGATTTAGGGGTTGAGGGATTTAGAGATTTAGGAGTTATAGGGTGTCTAATGAATGTCTACGCAGCCTCACTTAAACCCTAGGGTTTAAACCCTCAACCCTCATCCTTAAGCCCCTTCTTTGAGCCCAAACGCAGCCCCAGTCCAAGAGAATCTGGGCTTCGACTCCTGCAGGTGATACCATGACCATCCACCTGGTGCTGAGTGCGACCCCCCGGAGGGCTCGGGTTCAGGGTTTAGGGCATTTAGGGCGTTTCGGGTTTGGGGGTGTTTGGGGTGTGGGGTGTTAGGCTTTTTGGGGTTTTGGGGCTTAATCGGGTTTTGGGGCGTTGGGGTGTTCATTTTTTTTGGGCTCTGGTTTGCTGCCCTAAACGCTGTACCCTCGTTGCCTTAAGGCTTCGGGTTCCAGGATACCCCCCGAAACTCTAAACCCTAAACCCTTAAACCCTAAACCCTAAACCCCAAACCCTAACAACTGTCAACCCTTGGGTTCCCGGATCCGCAATTCCGGGTGGTGGCTTGGAGTGTCAGGATGTGAGCCCTTTTCCGTTTGGGTACATGTACGTAACATATATACTACACCATGCACGTGATCTACATATATATATACATATATATATATATACTTACTGGCTGAGTGGGCGCACTTTACACGTTTTGGGGTGGGGTTGGTTTGTGGGGGGCCCCTGGTGGTGTAGTGGTGTTTTGGGCAGTGTGATTTCGGTTTCGACAACAAAAAACCCGAAAAAGAACACACACACACACACACACACACACACCACGCAACCAACATCAACAGATAACATCATAAGCCCGATGAGCCCTTACACCTCTGAACTTATCCATATAAACTCCATCCGTGCCAGGCAGGGCTAAGATTTTGGGATTAAGTGTTAGGAGGGCTTGGGTTTGGGGCTTACAGGCTTCATGGCGTAGGGTTTAGTTGGGGTTCGGGGTTCGGATTCTGGGTCCTCCCGCCTCAACCGTAACCCTTTACACCACCCTGAACCCTAAGACCTAAATGCTACTCCCTGAAGCTTAAACCCTAAACCAGTCCTAAATCTTGATGTTGACACCCTGCACCCTACTACTCCCAGACAACCCCACATGAACCGGAAACTCTCAACCCAAGCCTAAAACCCTAAGGCCCTAAAACCCTAAACTGTACCTTAAACCCTAAACCCTACACCCTAAACCCCTAAACGCAACCCCCTGCACGGTTCGTGTACGGCGCCTACGCTGGCTGGGCCCGGGGCCGGGGCATAGTCGTTTAGTGGTTTAGAGGGCTGGGGTTTAGGGTTTAGGCATTGGGGTTTTGGGCATGCGCAGGTTTAGGGTTTAGGTGCCTGAGCTCGCCCTCGGGGCGTCCAGGCTTGATGGCAGGGTCTTAGTTAGGCTTAGGACAGGTGCGCTCTTCCGTCGGAAGTCCACCTGCTGGGGCTGCGCTTGTCCTGCGCCATCCCGGCTCATGGACAACCAGATCCCTTCCCTAAACCCAAACCCTAAACCCCGGTGGACTCGCTCGCGGCCGTCTGAGTGGGGGACTCAGAGTGTCTAAGACTAAGAGTAGCTAAGTTTTGGTCTAGACCCCACCTTTATATTATAGTAATGGACAACAACCATGCAAGCCCTGTCATCTTGTGCGAATTCCGCCACCTGAAATCATTCTGACAGCCCCGACCCTTGTCTGAAGCAAGCCCATATACCATTTTGAAAGACCCGATTGCTGCAACTACATGGATGCGTCTTAGGGTGTTGATGGGTGTTGTGTCGGCTTCTTCGCGATGGCTCCGGGCACCCTCTTTCAGCATGTATTTATGAGCCGTTTGTGTCAGTGTATCAGTGAAGTATCTGAGCTGGTTGAAATCCTGGTACATACATTTTCAGGGATACAAGGCTTGGCACACCATGCTCCCTGTAGGCCACTCATTGCCGATACATGCATCGTGAGGCCACCGACATTCCCGAAATTTCCGTATGTAGCATCAGACTCTGATTCAACTCCCTGGGTCAGCGCCCCAAGCAATTGAATGAAGAACCCACCCAAATCCTGAAACTCTGAAGGCTCAATGTTAACATGCCTGAACCCTGACGTTCACTGAAGCCCTATAGGCTGTTGGACAGGAGTGTTCAGGGCTTGGCTGGGTTCAGGTAGCTTCTGCTGCTGGCACTGCTTGCGGCGGCATCTTCGTTGGGCATCGTGCTTGCCTGAGCTGGCACACGTGCCCAGACCATGACAGCTGCCAGACACTCACCGATTTAGGGAGCTAGTGCTGCAGGTTAGTGCTTGTCATAGGACATTGGGTGACAAGCACGCTTGAGCGAAACCTTGGAATTGCTTGCAATGTTGGCTGGAGCAAGTGCCAGCGCCGGGGTTCCTCATGATTCAGGATTCATTGAAATTCTGCTTTCTAGACCTTATATGATGTCCGATGAGGTTTGAATCTCCAGAGGTTATCGCTAGCAAATAATTAATACATGACAATGATTCAGGGCAACGGGTGGTTGGAAGACGTTGGAAGTTTCAACAACTCTGTGAATGAACCCTTACTGTAAGTGCCTGGCCTCAGTCAACCCCAAATGAACTCCCAGATCCTTTCACCAGCTCAACTCACTCCCACCATAGCAAGCCAGTAGTCAATGTTGACATTGCACTTGTAGCTCGTAGCTGCTTCGTCTCGACAGCGATGGCCCAGTCTCCAGATCCCAGCGTCACGACGGAGAGCCCCACGGAGATCTTCAGTGACTCTGGCTCTGGGGGCTCTGGCAGCGTCTCCGAGCCTGAGGCTGATGGGCTATTGAATTGGTATTTCCACCCCATTCCTGAAAACCTCCCCGATAGGATTCAACTAACTTTCAGGGGCTTCAGGGACATGAAGGGAATATGGGGTTGGAAATGCTCGGACTATTTGGGATTTTTTGGTTAGGGTTTAGCGTTCACCCGCCATACGACGAGGAGCTGGATGATGAGGCATTGAAATCTGGCTTGGTGGCTGCCCTGGCTCCTGGAATGGCTCCGACGACCCTGCCGATTCCTGCTTTTGTGCGGCCGAAGCCGAAAGTGGTTCCTGCGCGGTTTCATGTGCCAGTTGCAGTACCAGCACGAGCACCACCAGCACAGGCGTCAGCAGCAGCAGCACCACCAGCACCACCAGCACCACCAGCACAGGTGCCAGCAGCAGCACCACCAGCAGCGGTGCCACCAGCAGCTCAGCCTTTGTTATTCAAAATTCTGACCTTGTTTTAGGGCTAGGGGTTTAGGTTTCAGGGCTTAGGGTTTACCCAGACCCCCTATATAAAGGGTCCAATAAATGGAAACACCCTAACCCCATTATCAGATTAGTCGGTGAGAGCCATCCCCTGCATAGGAGGGCTCGGGCGCGAAGCGCAAGAATAACCCTTCGAAGAAGGAAAGGGAGCGCAAGATCCGCAAAGAAGAGTCCGAGACCGTTCCTTGGCCGATGGATTCTGGAATTTCTTATAGAGTTTTCATTCTATTAGATATGGGTTTTGGGATTGATCCTTGACATTGAGGCGAAGCAGTGGCTGCAGCAGGGCCGAAATCTGCAGGGGTCGCACATGCAGCTCCAGCGAGACGTCCTCAATGACATGCAGGAAATCGGGAATCACCCCAATCTTGTTTTGGCCCAGGATGTTTTTAATAGTAAGCGTGTTTTATGATTTAGGCTCGCTTGCCCTGGACAGGAGTGCAACACCATGCTTCACCAGTATCATCAGTGCGTCCAGTGGTACGAAGATCACCGCCCGAGATGGCTGGAAGAGGAGCCGCCCTTCGGCTTTCCCTTGTTTATGTCCGAGAAGCATCTCTTCGAGGGCTATGCCAACGCAAGGAGTCGGATGCAGGGTCTCCTCGAAGAGCTAGAGGAGCCCTTGGTTGTGTTTCGTTTGAATTGCGTGTCTAAGTTTAGGGTTTGGAGCTTTCCGATTGTGGGCGCAGGAAGTTCTTTTGAGTCACCTTGCGAGGAGGGGGCAAGACGGCTGGCACGAGCTTATGAGCTGGTCGTCTGGTGGCAACGGCATGTGGGCCGCTGGCTGAAGAACCCTTACAGCGTAGAGCCACCACCTCGAGTCCTTCCTGCAACAGCTTAAGTTTATAAAGTTTTTCATGTGGGGTTAGGTTTTAGGGTTTATTAGGGTGGTTCTTTTGATCTGAGTATTCGGCTGCGGTTAAGGAAGACCTGCCATGGACGCTGAGGAGCGGCGGAGGCAGCAGGGGTTGCCACTTGCTCCGAAGACTAAGTCACCCTTCTTATTGGATAGAGGGCGGCATTTGGTCGTTTCTTTTTTGGCATTCTGATTTGGAGTAAGATCTTCGTCTTCTGGACTTCGCCGATGAGCTGCTGCTGGTGGGTTGCTGGTGGCACCTGTGCTGGTGGGGCTGGCTGGGCTACTGAGTGCCACTCGCTGAGTGGCGGGCCACTTGTGTGACATTCCAAACTGGGAATGGCTATAGCGGCTTAACCTAAGCGCACTAAAGCTCACTAAAATATAGCCTACCGAGCAAGGGCTCTCATACAGGTGGCTCATTGTAGGCAGGCTGCAGTGCGCCAGTGCCAGCAAAAAAGTTGCAGACCGAAGCTGCACAATGCTTCTGTGTCTCTGTCATGATTGATTCCTAGATAACTCGTTGGTGTTTGCACACTTGGATGCCCTCATCACCGGGCGTGGAATTTGATTCGCCTGTGCTGCTCAGGTGCTTGCCTGCGTCCCTGTGGCTCCCCGGCGCCTGCGCCCATAGAGGCTGGAAGGGTTTGGGCGTGCGGGTTCGCAAATCGGACATACTCGAACATACAGCCCTGGCCAAAACCCTTGCTTCGATTCTATTCGGGGGTTCTGGGCTTAGGGAAGTTTAGGGTTTGCCGGCTTAGCCTTCCTTGTCAGCTCACAAAACCCCCGCCCCGGCCCTCAGTTCAGTACAGGGCAGTGCAATACAGGGCAGTGTTCATGGCCATAGTGAAAACCAATGTGTCGGAAGGCCTACGTGCTGCGCTAAGCCCTCCTCAGGTTGATCCGGCATTCGGTTTGAGTGTTTCTTGCAGCAGACTTGGCCTCGCCTGGGAGGTTCGGATGAAAGGATTCGGCTGGACCTGTCGGGTGTCGGGTTGGCGGAAAGCCTGTACGAAGTTCTGTCAAACGGTACCATCTTGCAAGCGCATGCTTGTACAAGAGCTTGGGATGCTAGTTCTGGGTTAGTGATTTGGTTTTTACGGTTTAGGGGTTTCAAGTGGGAATGTACTTTCAAACACTACCCCAAGGGCGCCTCCTCATTTCCTTGGTGTTTGAGGGGCTTCAGCTATATGTAGACGAAGGAGGGTGGCCCAAGGTTGTACTGAGATAGAGGAATTCTGTACTGGATGATCGCCGGGATGGTTTAGTATAGAAACCCTTTGCAGTCAGTAGACAAATACAACAGTTCCATCAGTAGTTGATTGAAGAATGCATCTGTACTAGCGGGTGGCTTTTTTGTACTGACTGACATGCCTCATGCCACCTGGTGTCATGACAGTCTACTCAATTCAATGTAATAATAAGCTAAGACTGAGATCTGTGAGATCTTGCAGCCATGGCTATGGAGTCATGCGTGGCACGCTGGGGATCTGTTGCTGGGCAATACGAATGAGTCTGAGAGTATTTATGGGTTCAGCCAAACTTTTGTTAGATGAGTTAGTCAGATCTGACGATCATTTAAATAAGAAAGAGAATAGTAGTCGTCTACTCTATAAGAGATTAACTAATAAGGTTAGGGCTTGACAATTGCAAACACAATCTTGCCCAGTACAGGAAAAAGCTCGGTCAGTAGAGCTTTGCATCCACATCACACAGCCAGCAGAAGAACCTGGAAAGTGCAAAAAACCTGTACTGACTGAGATACTTTCTCTACTGGTAGATTCGGCAAGTTGTTCAGTACAGAAACCCCTCTAAACAGTACAGGATTACATAAGGCATTCACATGCCACTGTGCCTGGTTCCATAGACATACACTGTGCTCGGGCTTTCAGAGTCCGTGTGAAGAAACAAAGAAAACTGAACGCTGGCACTGTGAAGAGTGAAATGACACCCACAATCTTGCTTGAGGCTCGGCTGGCGACCAAAAACTGCAATCAGTGCTTGTGGCAGGTGAAGGGCGCGGAATGGAGATCACGATGTGTTTTCCAGGACATGGATGGACATTACAAGACGTACCTCCAGGAGGCACCAGCAGGGCAGCCATTTGGATTGGGGTGCATCTTGTGCGCTGCCTATGCAGACTTTAAAGGAGTGGCCAACAAGACTCCCTTCCAGAACTACAGCAAAGGCCGTGAGGGCAAGCTGCAACTGGAGGATGTGTTGCGGCACGGCAACCAGAGCAAACGAACCTCCTACCACTGTGGTTTCCATCAGTCGGCATTGCACTGGCGGCTGAAGTCCTCCATACCACCGAAGGCCCAGGATGATTCTCAGGAAGACGCCCCAGTGACTGCTGTGCAATGCTTGCTTTCTCTAGAGACTCTCTGGAGCAGTCTTGGGGGACAGTGCCGGGAGTACCAGCGCCGGTGCGAGGCGCACCGCAGGACAGCGACTTCTCATAAAGTGTCAATTTTAGACTCGGGTTTGCTAGCTCAGGGCTCTTGTGGGCCTTTAGATGCCTTGAGTGCGCTGGACAAGTCGGGTTGTTGTAGTCTGCTTCTGTGAGCCCCGACTTGGAGGCGAGATTCATCCCAATGACTCTACCCGTTCTGAATCCCCTTTTTTACAGTTACAGTAAGACACCACAGCATTGCTGAATTGGGGTCAGCCGCTGGAGGAGTGACCCGTTGAACGTTCCCTTGGCCAGAAGCGACAAGGGCACCCACACCAAAATCTTGGATGCCTATGCCTCCGTCCTTTTTGACCTGGA
This sequence comes from Symbiodinium natans, assembly GCA_905221605.1. Lineage (NCBI taxonomy): Eukaryota > Dinophyceae > Suessiales > Symbiodiniaceae > Symbiodinium > Symbiodinium natans. The sequence goes on along the minus strand of CAJNDS010002213.1, from coordinate 305,749 downwards.
CCGCAAGGCCATGAAGAAGGAGGTGCTCTGCATTGGTCTGGCTGAGGACAGCTGGTATTTCGGCTTCCGCCTCTAACATTGTCGTTTTAGGTCCGGTTTCAAAATAAGGTGCGTATCAGTGTGCCCCGTGCCCCCTGTGAGGATGTTCGAGGTGGCGTGGAGTTCCTTCGTGCCCGTGTTGTCACGAAGGACATGTCCTTTCGATGCTTTGTTTTGGATCTCCACAACATCGACGGAAGCAAGGCTTCGCCTATGAATGTCAATTAGTAGAGGTACCATTGTGAATCAGAACACCTAAAGAGGCTTGCGTAGTGCGCGGCTTCGCAAGCGAGTGAGTGTAGATTGAGACGTGTGTCATCTGGTCAGTCACACTGAGGTAGCAGTAATAACTGATTTAGCAAGGAGTAAGAGTAGGCACTTTTGCTTCTGACTTGACTTCATGATTCATGGAGAGGCCTCCTTGGACAAGGCTCGCCAAATCTGGTCTGCCTTGGAGAAGTTTGCTGCTGGTGATAGAAAGATCTTGGAAGATTTGGAGCATCGCGTCAAGGCCATGATTTATTTGTGGCAGGTTCTTGTATTCACGTCCCTCTTGCCATGCCCCACTTGGCACTGGAGGTCTTCACTGCCGACGGAGAGAGCGCAGAGCCCTTGGCGGCTAGGTTCTGCAAGGACTGGTTTGTGCACATGTGCAGTTGCCGTGGCTGTGCTGCTTTTCAAAGTCCGCGTGCTGCTTCAATCCCATGTGTTCTGGCGTTTTGTACTGGGTACGGTACGCTCACTTCGCTCCTGCATACTTACACTCCTCGCAGGAGCTGGGCCACTTGAAGGGCTTGAGATCGGTGCTGCGATGCCGACTGCATCTTGGGCAGGGCTCTCTAGAGAAGGCCATAGCTGCGGATCCGTCCTGCCAAGAGATGGTGCAGGCTTTGATAACGGCTTATTCACCTGCAAGCGACGACAACAGTCTTGGGTCGCTTGCCCGTGGCTTCCACAATTCCTCGAAGCTCAAGCACTTGTTTCGTGAGAACGTAGTCCGGGCCTTCGAATCCTTGGACGGCAAGCTCAAGTCCGTTATTTCCTTTAGGTATGCTGCCCAGCGTTTCGATTCAGTGTTGGACATCGCGCAGCTTGTTGTCCTCCACGTTCGCCCGATTGTGACAGCCCTCCTCCAGTTTAGGATCATGGACCCCAAGAAGAATAAATGGGTCGAGCACCTTTTGAGCTTCTTCACAGGACCAAAGCTCCTGCTTTTGGCACTTCTTGCCGAATTTGCAGCCTCTGCAAGTCGCTACCATCACAAATACGACAATCTTGGGGCACAGCCGGGCCTAGTGACGAGGTCTGCTTTCTGGTTGCAGAACCTCACTGAGGAGATGCACAGGCTGTTTTTCTTCACACATGGTGAGCCTCTTGTTCTCTCGGATCACTACACAGCAGGCTATGTGTCGATTATGCGGTCCAGCTACGATCTTCTTGTCGACGAGAGTGTTATAAGTGGGGAGCGATTGGTTTTCTACAGGCCTGGCCTCCGATCGGAGGCAAACTTGCGCAAGCGCCTTGCAAAGGAACTGGGATCGATCCAGAACATCGTCACCCTCTACCTATCATCACTGGCGCCTGGCGACGTGAGCGTCGCGGCGTCTCTGAAGCCCTTCGACGTTGATTTCTGGCAGGAGAATTTCAATGACGATGCCTTGCCGGAGCCCAAGGGCCTACAATATGGGTAGAAGCATGTGTAGCTTCAGTGGGAGAACGTCACGTCATGTCAGCGCATCACCACAGGTCGATTACTTTGCAGCCCCTGGCGGACATTCTTGGTTCAGATGTCCCTGCCTAAGATTATAGTTCATCCGATCCGAGTGACATCTTGCGTCGTAGTGGTCGTCCTTCCTGTCAAAAGACTCATGTCTTGCCAGCCCAAATGCTGAAGGCCAGAAGCTTGGCCAACCAGTATCTGACTTGCCGGCCCACAGTGCTTCAGCTGCGAAGGCTTGCTGAGTTTTCCTAACTCACAATTGGTTTTGTTCTGCAACCTCAACATAAGCTTGTGGCAGGAATGGGGTCACCGACAATAATGCTTGGCTGCAAGCGGCGGCTCATTGGTCGGACAAACTGCCGTTGCTGCGAGAGGCAGCCTGAAACTTAGAGACTTAGACCTGAATCCAAACGAAGGGCTATCTTAGCATTGGTGTCAGCTCAAAGTTGTAACTTTGATGCTGATATGCCCAGGTCGCGTTTATGGCATGCACCTTTGCCTCTACGGCAGAGATAGAACAGCAATTTTCTCTGCTGGAGCTGCTGTCCAACGGCCGCAAGGCCAGGACGACCACTGAACACCTTCGGAGCTTCATGAAATGCAGATTGAACGGCCACTCGTTGGCAATGAGCAGTGTCTTTCAATAATGATGATAGACTCATAGTTAGACTTATAGGATAGCAACCTTTTGCCCGTATGTGAAGCAAGGGTTTCATTGCAATTGTCACAATCTCAGATACTTACTTTTGCAAGGCCTTCCACCTTCGGAATTCGTGGAGTGCCACCAAGTGGATAGCAATGCCGTTGGCCGATACGTTCCTTCAGAGCATTGTTCTCGAACGCAAAGGGCATTCTTACAGTCAAATGGTGGGGGCAAGAACACCCTGAAATCCAAGCTGCCAAGGCGGAAACAAATCAAGGCTTCAGAAAATGTGGAGGCCAGCAGCAAGCATCTTTCGATGGCCGGTTTGAAGCGGCAGAGGCGAGCTCAGCTGGAAGTCTTGCAGCCCACGGCTGCTGTTGCAGATTTGGGAGAGCTCTCAGCAGCTGCTGCTCAGAGTGCCGCTGACCGGCAGGGAGAGAAACATGAGAAGCTGGCCCGTACATTGCAGACAGCCGCTGCATCGCTGCACAGCTGCAAGTTTGATTTGAAATCAAATTAGCAGAGGCTATCAGAAATGATCAGTATTCTTGACAGCTATTGCTTTTTGCAAAATAGCAATAGCAAGCATACCTTCATCTTCTAAGAGACTTGTGCTTTTGCAGTACCGTCGCATCGTTCAGGAAGAAGCGGCAGTTCCAAGAGGACGTGCTTCCGTTTGGGATTCGAACACAGACATCCAAGAAGCTGAAGGAGCATCAGAAGAGAGAGCAAGAGAGAGATGCCAAGGTGGAAGTGGAGCGCCTGCAGTTGGGCAAGCTGCCAGGTCAGGCAAATCTGGATCCCAACAGCGTTTGTGCTGTGGCATGTACAGCAGAGGATGCTCCGGCCCTGGCAGCCCTGCGGCTGAAGGTAGAGGTCTGGGAGAACAGTGTGGAGCAGTTTCGGCGTTTCCGTGGAGTCATGCTGCTTTGGTACGCCGCCAGTGATGAGCTTGAGCTTGGGATGACACTGGGGCCGAAGCAGAATCGGCAGATGACTTCAGTTTTGTTGGCCACCAGGCTCTTAGGGGGCTTTATCGGCACAGCGCATTGGTTGGATGTCTGCAACTCCGAGGGGCGACTGATACGGCCAGCGTTGCAGCTGCAGTGTTCTCTGAGCATTGCAACTGAGATTTGTTTCCATAAGTCTTTAAAGGCCGATCTGGATCTGGAATGTTCGAGCGCTATCGCCAGATGCGTTGAGGGTGCCACTCTGGCCCGGAAGCCAGCTGCCTGGCAACTGCGTAGCAAGTGGAAGGATGTGCAGAAGGATGCATGCTTGGTTCTCATTGGTGACGAAGTCGCCAGCAAGCCAGAGTGCTTGAAAAAGCTCGCGGCAAAAGCCCAGAAAGAACAGAAGAAAGGTATCACCTCCAGTACGTTGCACCTTTTCCACCACTGCACCCACTGGATTGAACCCTAGGGGCTTCCTCTGTCTTGGTCACAGACTACACAAACCTTAAGGCGCAGTGTAGCCCAAACATTGCATCGCAAGTTCCTGGGGAAAGGAGCGTGCAGGAGGCGAGATTCCAGACTTCTGCCCGCCAGCTTGCGTCCCGAGCGCAAAAGAGAGAGTTGAGGGTTGCTTGCGAACGGCCTCACCTCCATTGGACCCCCCATAATGATAAAAGAGTAATTTGTCTGTTTCGATGGGCCCCTTTAGCCGGCGCCTGCTTGCCGGGCTGCGCTGGAGCAGGTGCCTCAAGTATGGCCAGGGTCTGGAGTTGCTTTCCGGATAAGACATCAAAAGGGAACATGGTAGCAATGCAGAAGACCTGCGACGCCCAGCACAAAGTCTTAGTCCAGAGGTTGCGCAAGAAGGTTGACCTGTTAGTTAGTGTTGTGCGAGTGCAAGATCGATACATCAGTCCTGCTTGATGCTCCCTTTGGGCAAGGCACACATTGTTGGGGGTTCATTGTTTGGTGTGTACTTGTAGTGGTAAAGGTAGCAGTGGCAGTAGCAGTAGCAGTACCAATAGCCCTTTAGAGTATTTTATTATGTATTTGCACTACACATGTACAACGACTACTATTACTCCTACCACTACCACTACTACAAGTAGTAGTGATAGTAGTAGTAGTAGTAGAAATAGTAGTAGTACTAGTAATAATAGTAGTAGTAGTAATAATAGTAGTAGTAGTACTCCTAGTAGTAGTTGTTGTTCTAGGAGTACTACTCTGCCTAGTAGTAGTAGTAGTAGTAGTAGTAGTAGTAGTAGTAGTAGTAGTAGTAGTCGTCGCAGTAGTAGTAGTAGTAGTAGTAGTAGTAGTAGTAGTAGTAGTAGTAGTAGTAGTAGTAGTAGTCTTAGTAGTAGCAGTAGTAGTAGTAGTAGTAGTAGTAGTAGTAGTAATAGTAAGGTAGTAGTCGTAGTAGTAGTCGTCGTCGTAGTGGTAGTCGTAGTGGTAGTTGTGGTGGTGGTAGTAGTGGTAGTAGTAGTACTAGTATTAGTATTAGTATTAGTATTAGTATTAGTATGAGTATGAGTATGCGTATGAGTATTAGTAATAGTATTAGTTATTAGTGTTAGTATTAGTATTAGTATGAGTAGTAGTAGTGTAGTAGTAGTAGTAGTAGTAGTAGTAGTAGTAGCAGCAGTAGTAGTAGTAGCAGTAGGAGGCCGGAATCAAATCACATCGGAAGTTGTTAGCTTTCCCAGGTTTAGCCTGGACTGCATGTTCAGAGTGATTTGTCGTCGGTTGGTTTGTGTCGGCCTTGAGGGTTGATTGTCCAGCGACGCCGGCTGCACATAAAGGGACATGTCGGGACAGCCTTCCAGATGAATTAGGAATGCACTCGCTCACAATGCAAAGAGTCGACCAACAACACTCCACGCCACTGTTGTTGCTCCCGTCAGTGCGACATTGCCAAAAAGTGTAAATTGGCATTTCGCTTCGTTCGAGGCCCGCTGATGGTCTTCCTGCCGGAGAGCAGCCAGCCCATGGGGCAGCCGCGTCCGGGACCGAGGGTGGATACATGTCACCAGAGCAGCCTGTTTTTGTTGAGATTTTGCCTGGAATCACGATTCTGATTGCCAAGCTGCTTCATGCGAACATGGCTTATCATGGCTTCTAATTCAACGTTCATGACCAGACCTGCGTGCGCCCAGACATGTTTGCATTCATGAATGTCTGGGAGCAGCTGCCCCATGGGCTGGCCGCGCTCGGGCTCTGTCTGAACATTTCTTTATCGGAAGCAGCCGCTGGCCCCGAGAGCAGGGTCAGCCAAGTTTTCAACACAAGGTTGCCGCGACGCGGCTGCCAAGAGCATGGTTGCCAAACGGGCCTCATCGAAGCAGCCTGATCAGAGTCAGGATGCCAAAAAAATCAAGATGAAGCCGGTAGCACAGGCAGACACAGCGGCAGATTCTGCCCAGAAGCCTGATGTGCCTGCATCAACTGGGGCCCTCTTGCGCAGCTCGGCCGAGATGCTGATTGAAAGCTCGAAAGGGCAACATTCATCACTCAGGCAGATTGCGGATTTCATCTTGCTTCCAATGTTGGACGAGCTTCAGTGGCTGGATGAGCAGCCAGACGATCCTGGAGGCCGGCTGGCTGCCACGCCAGATTTGTACAGAGAGGCGATGACTAAGGATGGCAAGTGTTGCTGCGTCGTGCCATTCCGATGGATAGGGCTTGTGCCTTGCATGGCATGATGGGCAGCCAATTGTGTAGCCTTACCGGTTCATGAAGTTTTTTCATGGTACTTCATGGGTTCTTGTGAAACTCAGGCACTGGAGCACCAAGACATGGTTCCTGTGTATGGAACAGTGTTGAGGTGCTACAATCACTTTTTCGCAAATGCTGGCCCGGCTGCCATCATGAAATTCCCCACGGTTGTGCAGGCCCAGTCCAATGAAGCCCTCCCGGTGAAAGGCTGCTATGAGACCATGGATGGCGCCGTCTTCCGCCTGGCATGGCTCCTGGGCTACTCGAAGAGCCTTGGCGACCCTGCCGAACTTGCAAAGTATCGTTCAGCTGCCCTTTCAATCCCTGTCATCTTTGAGGCTGTGTCTGATTGTATCATCAAGAAGATACAGCTGGATCAAGACAAGAAAGCAACAGAGGAGTTCGCTGGCCTCATAGGATACAAACTCACCCGCATTGCCGTTCAGGCCCAGGAGGAGTTGAAGAAGAAGAACAAGCCTTGCGGACAGGAGCAGGTGTACGCGTATCTGAAGAAGGAGGTTGACTGGACGAAAGCGGATGCTGTGTCTCTAAAGTCGGTCCAAATGGCAATCAAAGTTCACTCTAGGCTCAGCTCCCATGCGTGCAACATACTGGACCAGTTCGAAAGCATCTACAGCAAGGACTTTCCGTTCTGCCTTGTCCAGGGCCTCGATGCTGTGTGCCAGAAGACAGCAGTCCCTTCGAACCCAGGTCTGGCAACAAGGCGAGTTTATTTCGTCGTTGCGCAAGGGCACAGCAGTCTGCGCACATGTCCTTGCAATAAAGGCAGCAGCAGCTTGCTACTTGAGGTTCCTGGAATACGTGCTGGAAGCCACGTTCGTGCGACAGCTCCGGGGCCACCCTAACAACACTGGCAAGGCAGGTCGTTGTAGCTTCTCATCTCTCATGCCACAAGATGCATTGCTTGCCAATGCTTTTTCCTGCAGGAGGGCCGGGAGAAAATGAAGGATCTCAGCGGTCTTTACTTGGCCATCAGACGCATGACGCTGCACATGGTTTACAAGGTGCCAAAGGCTGCAGACCTCGGAGGCTTCCTGGAATTTCATGCGCGAAACCCGAAGGGCCTTCCGGCTGGCTTGGGCAAGGTTGCAGAGTTGCCCCCTGCAACTAGTGTGGCCGAGAAGATGCTACGTGAGGCTGTGTTCATTCTCATGGATGGCGGCTGCGACAGCATCATCACAAAGCTTCTTAGCCAAAGTGCCCTGATGGGGGCAGAGGCATTGTTGGCGGATCCAGAGATGGAAGGCAGTTTGCACTTCCAAGCCTTGCTTGAGAAGCAGGTGGAGGAGGAGGCAGAGAAGCAGGCCAAGCTGCTTTTGCAGCAGCAAGTGGCCCAGCCAGAGGGCCAAGATGATGCTGGAGATGAGAAAACGGTTGCCGATGAGAACACGCAGGAGGCGGCCCAACCAGACAGCCTGGCCAAGTCCGAGACTGCTTCTGACACTGTGATGGAGTCGCAGCTCGACGAGCTTCCAGAAGAGGAGCAGGAGCAGCCTCCATCGGCACCATGTTCCTGGGCCACGGCTTTCCCCTCTTTGATCATCCCAAAGAGCATGCAGGGCACACTGGCGGGCCTGGATGAGGGCGTTTTCTGGAATCTGCATCGGTTCGCATCTGCGAGCCTCTTGGTGGCATAATCATACGGTTGGGTGTGCAAGGCTTCAGTCAGAGAGAGACTTCACCCACATTCGTGTAAGGAGTGGCGAGCAACGTTCACTTCGTCGAAACGCCCAAAACGGACATGGCAAATTTGCTCCGGGATCACGCAGTGCTGAAGAAGCGGGACCCTGCAGAGGGAGGCGACCGTGTCCTGTATTTGTATGACGTCAAAGGCTACTGCGACAAACAAGCAGCACGGTACCAGGGCCGACTCTGGCATGTGCTTCCGCCGTTTGATGAAACCCACTTCCAAGCCTGCGTCGCGGGAGCTTTCCCGAACTTCGGGAAAGAGGACATCCTGGCGGTACTTGACGGGCGCCGCGTGGACATCGGGGGCAAGCTCAAGAAGAACATCACTGCGGCTGCAAAGGGCTGCGAGCACACCAACAAGAAGCCACTAGGCCCGCAATACCGGTTCATCTACAGCAACGAGGAATTTACTGAGGGTGGATTCGCGTTCAGCCCCCGGGCCAAAGCAATCTGCATGATCCCCGACCCGCTTGAAACCTGCTTCACAGTGTTGGGAATGGCTGCTGAGATGGTCGTGCGCCCTCGGAAGTACGTGGACCTCCCGGGCTCCACTTTCACAAGAGGCCTTTCAAGCTTGAAGTTGCGTTCGAGAGAGGATCACGAGGTGTGCTTGAGTGAGACCAAGTTCGAGGAGCTTCTGAAATTCCAGGCTACCGGGTCGATGGAGCCGGATGGTGATGGGCAGACAATGCCACCGCCGCCGCCGCCAGAGCCGGAAGCTCCGGAGGCGATCTCCAATCAGAACGGGGCCCGGTACTTCTATGCTTGGAGCAGTCAGGAAGAGCTCTACTTGGAGATGCTCAACATCTTTGGGAAGGACGAGACACAGGATACGGCAAAGTTGAAGGTGGTGTCCTTTTGCCCTGGCTTTGGACAAGCAGAACTGGCTTGCATCCGCGAGGATGTGCATTGCCTATCCTTGATTCAGAGCAGAGTTCACCGGGAGGCACGGTAGTGTTGGCAGCAGTTGGATGCTTGAGTGATCGGTGTGTTAAGAAAGAAGAAAGTGCCCCTTGAAACACTGCAGGTTCTGACCGAGCGCCTGACTTTGGCCATCATGATTGAATCCATTCGGGGCAAGCGCGATTTCCTGCGCAATCGGCAATTCAATTTGATGGTGTCTCCCATTTCAGGCCAGGGGAGCACTGAGGCACTGCCTGCTGCAGGCAGCCCGGCACAGGCGGCTCAGCCGCCCACAGCTCCGGCCAAGCCCACAGAGCAGGCCAAGCTCACAGAGCCAGCAAAGCCCACAGAGCAGGCCAAGCCCACAGAGCCAGCAAAGCCCACAGGGCCGGCCAAGCCCGCAGAGCCAGTGCCGGCTCAGGTTACCCAGATGGCTCGCAACATGTTTGATGCAGACGATGATGAAGAGTCCGCGTGACCGTGAGGTGTGTTCGCAAGACATTGGCCCTTTTAATAACTTCTTATCTCCATGACATTCGTGTGCAGGCTGCTGCGTCAATCACGTTGTGTAGTAGCCTGCGCTCAAATTTTGGCAGACCGGTGTTCTTTGAGCAACCCAGGGGTGTCGAACCAAACCATGCACTTCCGATTTGTGAAATGATAACTTATGTGGCTGGCCTTGCTGGCAAACCTGGGACTGCTTTCGACTCAGAATTGTTGTCTTGCCGAAGCTGCAATGGTCGCAGCCCTTGGGGACAAAGAATGGCTGTTGATGCACACGGACGACTTGTGTATGTTTGAGCAGAAGTTGTGGGAAATGCTTGTAGGGCCCGCGCCGCTAGCATTTCTTGAAGCTTGCGTTTGGCAGCGGCGTGCTTCTCCCGCCTCCGCTTTTCAGAGCATGGCTTACGTGTACTTTGCCTTGCAATCCTCGGATTGGCAGGAGATCTTGGCTGACCTTCGATACATGAGCCCGGACAGAGTGCAGATTCGCCACCGCAACACATCAGGTGGGCAGTCACTGGCATCTTCCCCTGCAGAGGCCTGCTTTGCGCCTCGGATTGCAGTCTTGTCATTTCTGTGCGGCATGAGCAGCTGTTGGTTGTCGGGTCCTGTGGCACCATTCTGCTGAGGATGCCCTCTTGCGCTTTGGACGGAGCCTGAACTACAACCTTTCTGGCGACCACAACCGAGCGGTTAAAGGAGGGCACTTGGACTTTTCGTTCGCTGTTCTCCAGATCCAGATCTCCCCCGATGCAATGACCGACCCTTTTGTGCTCAACAATGGGAAGGTGCGGGCTTCCGGTTTCCACTTGGGCAAGCACACCCCATCTCCGGACGCTTTGGTGGGCCTGCAGGGGAGTGACAAGGAACCCAAATGGTCAGTTGTGGTCAGGTCAGTGATCATGTGCGCCCAGACCGAGGCAGTTTGGACTTGCAGAGCCTCAGGCTTGTCCGTCCACGAAACACCGACATGGACTGTGTATGCGGTGCTGGACAAGAGCAGCCAGGACCAGCTGCTCAAGGACAAGTGGTGGGAGCAGAACCTGGTGAGGGCCCAAGCTTTGGGTTCATGCTGCGCAGGAATATTCGGCGGCAGGAGTGCTGTTTCATCTCCGGCTTGCTAAGGACTTTGCTCCACTCTTCGACTACATGCAGCGCAATGTGCCCAAGAAGCTGCGACTGCCCTGTGGATCAGGGGTGGTGCTGTTCACTGGCAAAGAACAGGCCTCTATCATGGCGTGCCTCTTTGAGAAGGAGGTGAAGACGACGCCCTACACTTTGGAGCTGGCCCTGCCAGCAGTGGCCATTCCTACAAGCAAGGAGGCGTGCTGTCAGTTATAGTTCCTGTGTGTAAAGTTCAGTCGTTTTGCAGATGCGTGATGATGGTGACAGGACTTTTGCCTGACACTGGATTCCTTTTCGAAGATCCATGCTCCTGTGGACTTTGTCGTCGCACGAGGTGCAACCAGCATGACGACCCCGACGGTCGAGATCGGCAAGCGACTGATTAAGATGTCCGTGTCTTGCTGTGCCGCCAAGACCTGTGTCACGACCGATGGCTTGGGACCTCTGATGAAGCTTGCTGACATCGTGAAGCCACATGACTCGGCAAGGAGCTGCGTGTGACTCATGCGGTCTTTAACTGTGTCCTGTGCCAAACTGGGTTGTGCAGGACGGCAAAAGCGATTCGCTCTTTGGAAGATGAGGTCATTGCAGCTGCAGTTCGGATGAGCGAGCTGAAAAGCAAGCTCGAGATCTTGAAGGCGACTGAGGACTCTGAGGACAATGAAGCATCGACTGGCCATACGAAGGAGGCGATTGAGGACAAGAATCCGGCCAAGAAGCTGAAGCAGTCTGGGACGAAGCATGACATTGACATCATGTGAGGTGATATCTGGCTCACAGATGGATGCACTGCTGATTTCACACGGTCCTGAACCTGGCCTGTGCACAGTACGTTCTTGCAGTCATACTCATTGACGAGTGATACCCTATCGGACTTTGAAGCACAGGCTACTACAGGCGTGAAATCATGGTTTTTACACTTAAAGGCAAGCCAGCTTGGACTTGAGGCACCGGCTTGCTTGGCTTGAATCCCTTTCCGCTTACTCTGCCCATGAGTATTCATTCAGTCTGCACTCATCTTTCTGAAGCCTTTGCCAAGGGTTGTAGTTCGGCAATAATAAATTAGACAGGCTGTCGATCTCTCAAGTTCACCAGTAGTGCTGCGAAACAGTAATTTCCCGGCCAAGGTTGTCCAAGCCGGCAGGCCGGCGGACCCTCTTCGGATGAGCTACAAGGCTGGCCATGGCAGCTTCCCTTCAGACAGACATTTGCTAGCATCTTCAGGTTGTATTGGCTTGTGACACACAGTGACGCATACAAGTTCTAGCTTGCAGCGGTGGTGTCTTCAATCTCTCGATGTCAGCTGCAGTTTTGTGGCTAGGTGAGCGTTCCCGGGCTTTCGCAGCTTAGCAGGGTGTTCGGTTGAGGACATCGCATCAACGTCCTGAGTGTTCATGCAGGCCATTGATTGATTTCACATTGACTAGAGTCGAACGTTGCAGCACTTGCAGCCATGCTTCGCAGACGCGTGCGCGGTAAACAGACTGTAAGAGGGGATGAGAAGCCTGGAAAGCGGCCTGCAGCTGCAACGCCTGCAAAGAGTCGCTCGGTCAGACGCCGCCCTGCAGTGAACAGCAGGCCAGGAAGCAAGACTCATGTTCGCAAAGTTGTGAAAAGCATGGTGCCCAAGTCCCGTACAAGTTACGCCATTTTCGTTGAGGAGCAGTATCCCTTGGTGAAGGCTGCTCTTTTCCCCGACCTTGGGCAAGGCAAGTGCACACAGCAGGGTTGTCGTCAAGTGGTTGCTCACATTGCCAAGGCTTGGAATCAACTGGGGGAAGATGAGGCAAGTTACTACAAAGAGCAGGCTCAGTTGGAATGCCGTGAGCGGCAAGAGGCTATGCAGGGCATCATTGGCGGGAACAATGCAGCTCAGGACCAAGTCTGCCGAGAAGGGCAGGAGCACGTGCAGGTTGGGCCTTTCGAGTACATCAGTGGGGCTGAGGTTCTGACAAGAGGAACATGTGCTTCAGTGTACCTTGTGCGGCACAGCTCTTTGAGAAGCCAGGCACGATCAGTGGTGTATTCTTCGCAACAGAATTACCGCTACGAGCTACAGGGCTTAAAACTGCTGCGTGAGTCGTTGGACCTGGAGGCAGATGTCCATCTGGATGATCTGTACGTGCGGGTTCTTCATTTTAGTGACACAGGACCATGCCCAACAATTGTGCAGGAGATGCTTGAGCCACTGGAAGCATCTCGCTTCGTGAAGCCTGAGTTCAAGGATGTCGTGGTTCAGATGTGCCGATCCCTGGCGCACCTGCATGCGCATTGCATTTTGCATCTGGACGTTCGCCCCAAATCCTGGCTGTTCAACCCCATGTCCAAGATCGCTAAGCTCAGCAACTTTCACGCGGCCATGCGAGTGGAGTCCATCAATGAGCCCACCCGTCTAGATTATCACCCGTATGCACAAGCCCACCGGGCGCCCGAGCTCCACTGCCCTATTGCAGCTGTCCAGGTCTCTTGGCGCACGGAGTCGTGGTCTTTGGGGACCACCGTTGCAGAAATTGCAAGTGGTGTTGGCGTGTTCTCGTCTGTGGGAGAGATGCTCAATTTTGAAGCCCGTGGCCCCGAGAATGTAAAATCAAACAGGGCACTGCAGTGCCTGAGCCCAGGAGTGCGCATGGCTTTGCTTTCCTTGGTAGCTCGTGAAGCGGAGAGACTTTCTGTAAGTCAGTTCGTCCAGCAGAAAGACTTGCTGAACCACTTTGAAGATGTAGGAAGCAACCATCCAGGCGTTGCTGATTGAGATCCCCTTGAAGTCTTGGCAGTGCTAGATTCGACCGATCTATCCACTATCGGTAATGAACCGTACAGGGGCTCTCACCGATAGGTGTTGCAGGTTTGCCGTTGAAGGCGCTTTTGACAGTGATGTGCCTCCTGTCCCACAGGATCACTCCAGCAGGCTTAAAAACTTGAGCGTTGCTTCCGTGCCGACTGTGCTGCTTGCAGAAGCTTATCCTGTCACCCGTTGGGACCTTTGGACACTTCCAGTGCTTGCCCATGAAAGCTGCTTAGATTGAGATGGAGGTGAATGCTGCCGCCCTTTCTTGAAATTAAGACAACGCTGGTTGAGTCACGCAGTTGCATGCTCTTGGTCCATGTCCTGTGCTTGCAGTGAGTGTCGCAGGGCAAGCTGCTGCCGCGGAGAGCTGCTAGGCCAGAGCGCAAACAGGATTCGTTCTGGCTTGGCCGCATGTTGCTGAGGTTTGGTGCATGGTGTTACAGTTAGATAAGTGTGGACAAGGGTTATGCCAGAGTGCGGGAGAGGTTGATTTGCATCGGGGCTTCACGAGTCTCTGAAAGGATGTGTTCAGCACCATTGACGCAACACTTTCCGCTCATGCATGCAACCTGTCGGGCTTTAGTCTGAGTCTTTAGTGAGTGTGGAGATCACCCAATTGTTTGTGGCAATGGGGAAGGCTGCAATGAAGCGGCCTGCTGCCAGAAAGGCGGCCAAGAAGCCTGAGGCTATGGAGGTCAAGGTTGAGCAACAGGCTAAGCCAGAGGCTGCTCTTCATGGTCAGGGTGCGGAAGACAAGGACCCAGATATCGCTATGGCTACTGGCATGGTCAGGCCGGGGGCGACGGTTCAACTGCTGAGAGAGGCGGCAGGGCTGTTGCGGACTAACAAGAGCGATGAATTGGTATGGGCTTCTGCTTTTGATGGGACGGGCATGCCATCTTATGCGCTGAAGCTCTTGTCGGTGCCCGCACGGCAGCTATATGGTTCCGAGTCGGCGCCTGGCCCAGCCTATCATCTGCTGAAGAATCTCGAGTTCCGGAGCCAAAACGGGCATCTTTTCAAGGACTGGTGTTACCCAGCGGGAATTGGGTTTGAAATTTGTTCGTGTCTTGTTTATAGTTGAGAACCATTTGGCGCCTGGCAGGACGTCTGTTCAAGCTTCGAAGGTTCAGGGTTTTGTTACCTGCATGGCGCCTGCTGCGAAATTGGGGCCACTTCCCCCATGCTCCTGACTGCTGGATTCGTTTGCAAGAGCTCTTCCTTGCACAACGGACTTCGTTGGGAGAAAGATCCCTTGGCCTCCGACTCGGCTAGCTTGGTGTCCTTTCAGCAGACCATCAAGCTGATTAAAAAATCTAATCCTCGGTTCTTCATCCTGGAGAACGTGCAAGGTTGCAAGTTTCTGGGCCTGATTCGGAAACATTGTATCTTCGCAGAGATCTCGTAGGATAGTTGCGTTGCCGTTGCAGTTTGATTCCACACCCGAGGGCCCCTCGCAAGCGCCGTGCCCCAGAGGATGAGAATGCGGCGGAGTCCCCCAAGGACAGCATGAATCACGATAGCACACTGAAGCCTCTGACAATTTGAATTTGTAGGACGCCATGTGTGGAATCCTGAGCAGGATTTTTTCGACCAGGTGATAGAGAAGGAGCTGCCCAACTTCACGGTGCAGTGTGTCAACCTGATTTCTGCCCCCATGGCCGAGTGTCGGCCCAGAGTGTGGTGGCTTGGGTCCCAGGAGCCATCCTTCTCTGCCTCCGAGTGGAAGCAGCAAGTTACTGTGATCTCCGAGGCAGCCAAGAGCATTCCTCGCCAAAGCTTGACGTTTTATTTTGAGCAGAGTCCCGAGCCGTCCAAGGAGGGACCGGGCCCAGAGACCGAGAAGTACGATGGTGAACGAGAGTGTTCTTACATCCAACACTTCTCAAGGCAGTTTCAGAAAGCCGTGAGCGCTGGCAAGATTCCAGAAAATGCTGTGCCACAGTTGCGGCATCTCAGGCCGTCGTATGTGTGCGCAGCTTTGCGGGGTCTGGCTCCGTGCCAGCAGGCAATTGCTGACCTGGCCCTCATGATGATCACCTACAAGCATGGCGCCTTGAAGGACTTGCCCGTGGCCGTTGCTGACGTGTCACAGAGCAGTGACCGATTGCAGATGTCAGTCACAGGCATTTGGGGAACTCTGACGACGAGTTCCAAGCTTTTCGATTTTAAGTCGGAGAGGTTCATGCATCCGAGAATGCACATGCAGCTCTTGGGAATGGACATCGACGATGTGTGCCTGACTTGGTTGAAAGACAAGGAGCCCCTGCGACCACTAGTTTCTTGAAGCTGTTATGTAATGTTGTTCACACGGCTGCTCTTTGTTCAGATTCAGCTTTGAATATGCTTCAGCCAGGAGATGACGGACATGGCCGGCAACGCAATGAGCATTTCACAATGCACACAGGCACTGCTGCCATTGCTTTCCCACCTCGGTTACTTCGAACCTGGCGCGATCACTCCAAAGAGTGTTGGCCCGGCTCCTCTTTGCAAGCGTGTGCAAGGCAGCTCTGCCGCAGGCCACTTGGTTTGATGTTGTGTATGTTTTCGGTGGTACATAGGCGTGTCATTGGAAATGTTGGCAACCCCAGAATCTTTCTTTCTTCTCACAGCTTTGGGTTGCTCCAGGTGCAGGTGGCAAGGAGATATCCGTTCTGTGGGTTGCTGGTGGCGGCCTTGCGTCACCACTTCTTTTGGACAAGGAGGCTTGGCCTAGGAAGCCGATGGCGGCCGTGAAGGTTGTTGAGTTTGCACTTGAGCCTACCATGCAGCAAGCCCGGGTTCTGTATGCCAAGGCCTTTCCAAAGGTTGCATGCTTGCAAACGAGCCTTGACGTCATACAGGTCAGGTGCCTCAAGTCCGTGATTGTGGCTGGGCGGGCGCCGGCAAGCAAGAAGGCCACCGAATGGTTCCTGAAGTCATGGAAAGATTTTTCCAGCCACCGTGGCGCAAAGATCGTGTTAGTTCTGGCCAGCCCCCGGCCGCTTGCAATCCCAGATGAGACTGCATGTGGTTGGATCTTTGGCAGCCATGAGATTGGTTGGTCTTTGTTCTCCAACTTCGACACGTCTTGCTACGTCACAATCCTTTGCCAGAATGAAGGTCGACAGGGCTCGGATATGTCTAAGATGCTGGCGGAAAAGTTGGGGGGGGTCCTGAGGCTGCCCAATGTCCAGGGCGTCAACAGGCACGTCAATGAGGAGCTGCCAAAAACGGAGAGCACCAACAAGAGGGACCTGAAGATCCTGGCCGCTGCGCAGAAGCTGGAAGGCTTTGCTGAGAGCGGCAAAAGCAGCCAGACTCGCTTCGTCGATGCATCGCGCAGGTCTTTGCCAGTGAAGCTTGGCATTCCGGATCCGACAAGGGCTTCCTTGCCTGTGTCCATCGCCGAGGATGGACGTGTGAACCGGGTGTGCATGCTTGACGCCTTGGGGTACAGAGATGCAGACGCAAATTTGTCCTTGCTCTCCACCGCTTCTCAGCAGTCCATGCTGGCCTGTACATTTCCCGCGGCTGTTGTGGCCACAATGCTGAATGCAGCTGCCGAGTTCTTGTGAGCTCAGTATCTGTGCAGGGTGCTCGCGGCTAAGAGGACATTTTGGCTTGCACGCCGCTCCAGCGCTAGGACCTTCATCACACAGAAGCCTTCAGTAACTAAAGCAGCTATCACACCTTCTGGGTCCAGCTGTGTGGAGCTGTGAGTCCTCATTGGCCAAGACAACAGTCTCAGTGACGGTCACCAGCCAGAAAAAGAAATCGGACACAGACCATGTGCAGGTACATGGCTGAAACAAGTTTGCACTGGCTCTTTGCAAAAGTCTCGTGCCAGGCTGCCGCGGAGCTGCTGCTGGCAGCTGCAACGGGCACTCGCCCACAACTCCATGAGACTCCATATAAATCGACATCTCCACCAAACATATATATTCTCATGAACCTGCTGCAGAGCTGATTTCCTCACGGCCTGCAAAATGGCGCTGGCCAATTCTCAATCTTAATAGCAGCCCCCAGGGTAAAGAGCTCTTGCTAACCCAAACTTGCCAAAAAGTGCACACTTTTTGAAACCAGCCCACGCAGACAATAAGTATATATTTATGTAACATATATATATATATATATGTAAATGGATAAAAGTAAGTATCTATGTATATATATATATAGATGTAAACGAATATATATATATATACACATACATATATACATATATACATATATACAGATATACAGATATACAGATATACATATATACATATATACATATATACATATATACATATATACATATATACATATATACATATATACATATATACATATATACAATATACATATATACATATATACATATATACATATACATATTACATATATGCATATATATATATATATATATATATATACATATATACATATATATATATATATGTATATGCATGTAACCCTAAACCCTAAAAGGGCTTGGGCATTTCGATGGAGGGCTCGTGTTGGGTCTTGGCGTTGCGGCTTTGAGGGCTTCAGCCATTTGCAAGCTTCAGCCGTCAGGGTTTAGGGTACCCTGGCCCCGAAGCCTAGCCCCTATGCCCTAAGCTCCCGAACCTAAAACGGCAATACCCCAGACTCTCGACCCAGGCCGGTGGGTACACAAGGCCCGTAGCAAGGGACCATGCAACTACCTAAACCCTAAACCCTAAGCCCTAAACCCTTCATCACCAGCCACCCAGGCAAGGAGGCTTCAGAGGAGGCTGAGAAGCTGATGCTCCCAAGTAGGCAGCGCTGGGTCTCGTGTTGGTGCTCTCAAGGTTGAGGGGTAAAGGGTTTGGGGTTTTAGGGTTTAGGGTTTAGGACTTGTGGTCGTATAGGGATGAGACTTAGGCATCTCGCGGAATGACTAGCAGACACGGGGTGCAGTGGTTGGGGCTTCGGGTTTAGGGTCCAGGCTTCGGGTTTAGGGTCCAGGCTTGGGGGGGCGGGGGGGGTAGCGCTGCAGCGAAGTGATTCATGAAGCCTGGTGCTCTACCCTGAAGCCCAAGTAAGCTTGAGGGTGTACACAATGCAGCTGGACAGGGATAGCTGGTGCTCCTAAACCCTAAACCCTAAACCCTAAACCTCAAGGCTTACGTGGATTCCAAAATAGGGAACAGGGGCCGAGGCTACATGTAGGACTTGCAACGTGCCTTGACCACCACACGCTCGCGTACTAGGCTTACACTTAGCCAATATGTTTGAACTTTTACCCCCCCTAAACCCCAAACCCCAAACCCTAAACCCTAAACCCCAAACCCTAAACCCTAAACCCTGCAACCTACAAAACCTGGGAGTCCGGACAGGAATCTGAGCTCTCCCGCCAGCGGTGACCCGGTGATTGGGCCGACTCAGGACATGGTCCTCGGGCGCGGGCACTCAGGGGTTGTAGGGTTTTTAGGGTTTAGGGTTTAGGGTTAGGGAGGGGGTTGTAGGGTTTTTAGGGTTTAGGGTGTATAGGGTTTAGGGTGTAGAGTTAGGGAGGGGGTTGTAAGGTTTTGGGTTTTGGGTTTATAGGGTTTAGGGTTATGGAGGGGGTTGTAGGGTTTTCAGGGTTTAGGGTTTTGGGTTTCGGGCACTCAGGGGTTGTAGGGTTTTTGAGTTTGTTGTTTTTTTAGTTGTTTTTGTGAGGGGGGGGGGGGGGGGGGGGGGGGGGCAGGGCTTCTTTTGGGGTTTAGAGCTTTCGGTCTTGTTGGTGGGCTTTAGGGCTTTCGGGCTTTAGAGGGGTTTCGGGTTTAGGGTTTTAGGGTTTAGTTTCCTTTTGTTTTTGAGAATTTAGGGTTTTTAGGGCTTAGATGGATTTATGGATCTTCGAGTTTTAGGGAGCCGTATGCAGTCTTTGCGGCATGACGGCCCTCACCCAGTACCCTTTCTGCTGAGGGTGGTTGTCTAAGTTGGGGTCTCTTTTGGGGGCGTCCTGTTTATAAGGCGTCGTTCTATATGGGGACCCAAACAGGGACCCCAATTCAGGAACGACTCATGAAGTAGTAGTAGTAGTAGTAGTAGTAGTAGTAGTAGTAGCAGTAGTAGTAGTAGTGGTAGTAAGACCTAAGGTTGGCAGATCCTTGCAAAGTCGGTGGGGATGTTCCATGCAAGAGTAGCTCACAGGGTCCGCGCATGGTGCCTTGAGGTTTGTGGGCTAAGGGGTTTAGGGGTTCTGTAGTGTTCAGGGTTTACGCTTGATGGAGTGCCCCCAAAAGCGGGGCATTGGTGGTCTGCAGCAGCTGGATGTAGCCCAGCTCTTTGCTACAAAGCCCAGCGTACCCTACGAGCCTTGCCAACCCAATAAAGCCTAGAAGCCCTAGAATGGCAGAGCCAGGCTGCCCTTAATCCCTAAGCCCCAAGCCCGAAAAGCCCTAAAAGCCCTAAAAGCCCTAAAAGCCCTAAAAGCCCTAAAAGCCCTAAACGCCCTAAACGCCCTAAAAACCCATAAACCCATAAACCCTAAACCCTAAACCCTAAACCCTAAACAGCCTAAACCCTAAACCTAAAGCCCGCATAAATCCTAAAGGCCCTCGACCTGGCCCAGGCTCTACTACATGACGTCTACAGCGTCGCCCTTGCACGGCCCACCAAAGGCCTCCGCAGTGATTGGGCCCGACTTAGGCTTTAGGGGGTTTAGGGTTTAGGGTTTAGGGTTTAGGGTTTAGGGTTTAGGGCTGAATTTTGGGTGGAGGTGGTTCCTTATGCAAAATCAAATACGCAAGAGGACCCTCGACCATTTAGGGTTAGGGTTTAGGGGTTCAAGGTTCCAGGGTTAAGGCTTAGGGTTTAGGGGGTACGAACTCCCGAAGCACTCTAAACCCCAAAAAGCAGAGAGTTTGTATGCCCAAGCATCTGCGTGATCCTACCTCCTGTTGTTTATGGACTTGCGCGGCTTAATGTCTTGTGGGGTGGCCAAATGTGGCCCTAAGCCCTAAACTTTGCCCTCTCTACACCCTAAACCCTGAACCCTGAAGCGTAAGCCCTAAACCCTAAACCCTAAACCCTTTACGTCTTGGGCGCAAGGTGATTCCAAGGGGCACTTGAGACGGGCTCGGCTTCCCTCAGATCTGTGCATCTGTAAGCTTTAAGCCTTCTGCCTTGGCAGAGGTTCAGCCTTTTTCGGGTCAGGGTTTAGGGTTCAGGGTTTAGGGTTCAGTGTTTAGGCTTTTGGCCTTTTGGGCTTTAGGATGCAAAGCTTAGACGATTAGGGTCTAGAGGCTTGGGCTATTCTTATTGAATTCTGAGGGTTTAGGGCTCAAGGGTTAAAGGTTTAGGGTTTAGTGGGGTAGCTTCGCTAGCAAACCTTTTGTCTAGCCCTTCTAGATCTCGTAGCCATCGCCCCCTGCACTAGAGAAGCCTCATAGAGAGTACCAGACCTGAAAGCTCCCCTGCTGAACTGTCCGTTCTATTGGCTTCCCGTAGTTGGAGCGCAGCCCCCACTCAATTCACCCAAAAAGAGAGGTCGTGAGCTCCGTGCAAGAGCTGCAAGACCTCACGGCGGAATGTTCTGCAGGGAACATGCTTGGAACTCAGATTCTTCGGACCTAAACGACCAGTTCTATGTAAACCCCAGACCCAGGGCCCGAAACCCGGAACCCTAAACCCTGGGCCTACATCAAGTCCTGGATCAGAAGTCTGGCGATCCAACAAGCTTAGGATGTTTTTTTTCGGTTTAGGGTTTAGGGTTTCGGGTCCTTGAGACTGGTGTACATCCTAATTCAACGGTTCAGGGTAGAGGTTGTCGGGTTGAGGATTTAGGGGGCAGAAGCCCACAACTCTAAGACCCTAAGTCCTATTAACCTATTAGCTCCTAGCCCCTAAACCTGAAGAATCCCGGAAACTACAAACCACGCGAATCCGACAAACCCAAAATCCTCAAGCCCTACACCCTAAACCCAGCACGGCCCCAAGCCCCGAAGCCCTAAGCCCCTAAACCCGAAACCCTACACACTGGGCCAAAAAACCCTATACCCTGAACCTAAGCCCTATACCCTGAACCCGAAACCCTAAACCCTGAACCCTAAACCCTAAACCCTGAAGCTGCTCGAAGGTCGCACCTTCAGGAGGTCCACGTCCCAAGGGCCATCCTCCAGGAGGTGGCTCCGGAGGCAGGTGCAGGGTTTAGGGTTTAGGGTTTAGGGTTTAGGGTTTAGGGGTTAGGGGTTTAGGGGTTTAGGGGTTTAGGGGTTTAGGGGTTTAGGGGTTTAGGGGTTTAGGGGTTTAGGGGTTTAGGGGTTGAGGGGTTTAGGGGTTTAGGGGTTTAGGGGTTTAGGGGTTTAGGAGTTTAGGGGTTTGGATTCTAGGGGTTTAGGGGTTTGGATTCTAGGGCCTATTTCTAGGGCCCTGAAATCAGGTAGTGTTTGGGTTTATGGGTTTAGGGAGGGTTTAGGGGGGTTTAGGGATATTTCCCAAGATCGGGGTATGCTTTTTACAGCCCGTGCGGTGATGATAGCCACAGGTGCCAGTACAACATGTAGTGATAGTGGCAACAAGAAAGACAACGAAAGTGGTTGCAACAACAACAGACGTAGTAGCAATCGTAGTAGAATGGTAACAGTATACTGGTTCTCGTCAGCGCACACTCGATTTGCTCGCCTGCCGAGGTTCCTTCCCTAAGCACTAGACCCTAAACCGCAAGACTCCACTCCAAGTGTCCTGAAGCTGCTGAAGCGGAAGCCCTTGATGCATGGGCTGTCGGCCAGGACGACAACGTTGCAGAAGATCCAGATAAAGAGGATCCAGTGAGGAGCAGGGGTTTAGGGTTTAGGGAGCTGCTTTGGCCAATTTGGGTGATCGGAGAGGTCGACTAACAAGCGCCTTCTCTTTCTCGGCAGCCCAGCTGCCTTTTGATCCTTTTTAAGGTTCTCGGTTTCCTGTTTTGCAAAATACAGGGTACCCTTGTCAGAGGACCTCCTGGGAGGATCCAAAAACCAGTTCCGCCTCAAGGGTTCCTAAGAATGACCCAATCGTAGCGTAAATTTGGGGGGTGCTACTTTTTGGATGCTAAACCCCTAAGCCCTAAACCCCAGGGCGCTGGGTACTGGGCTACCCGGCTTTTTGTGAAGTCTACTGCTAGCTCAGAAACTCCGAGTTCCAAGCCTTCCGCCCGACATCTTGAAGGAAAGGCGAGGCCACCGAGCCCAAGCCCCAAGCCCGAAACCCTAAACCCTAAACCCTAAACCCTAAACCCTAAGCCCTAAGCCCTAAACCCTAAACCCTAAACCCTAAACCCTAAACCTAAACTGTTGGGTGTCAGACCTGAGGCTTAACTTGTGGGGGGGGGGTCCCGGGGGGCGAACGCGCTCTCAAAGAAGGAAGGCTCTGGAACGCTACAGGGTTTAGGGTTTAGGGTTTGGGGTTTAGGGTTTAGGGTTTGGGGTTTGGGGTTTAGGGTTTAGGGTTTAGGAGGAGCAAGTGGGTGTGCAGTGGGCTCTGGGCTGTGAAAGGCTGGAATGTGGGAGGAAGGGCTTCAGAGATTCCGGTCAGGGGGGTCATGAAGCGTTTTGGGGTTAAAGGGCTGAACAAGCTACACAGGACGAAATGACACACCCACCAACCAACCCCGCCCTGCCTCTTCGTTCACCTCAACCCGTGGCCCATTGCACATCTCCCCTTCTAGGTATGTTTAGGGTTTCGGGTTTAGGGTTTCGGGTTTAGGGTTTAGGGTTTAGGGTGGTGGAACCTCCTGGCTTTCAAGTTAGGAATCTTGAAGGGTGCAGTGGGCAGAAAGACTGCTGAAGCGTGCAAGGACGACCGCCGGTCGCCTTCAGTTCTTCATGATGCTGTGCGGGCCTTGCTTAGGACCCTAAACCCTAAACCCTAAACCCTAAACCCTAAACCCTAAACCCTAAACCCTAAACCCTAAACCCTAAACCCTAAACCCTAAACCCTAAACCCTAAACCCTAAACCCTTTAGGGCTTCGGGTGTCAGGATGTTGGGCTCAATTCGTACAGGGTTGCATGATCGCCCAGTGGTTTTTGGTTTTGGGTTACTTTCTTGAAAGTAACCAACCAACAAAAAGGGTACCTTTCTTATTATATGCGTAGTGGGCTACCAGGGTTGGGGCTGAAAGTTTAGGGTTTCGCTATATTTCGGGTCAGCCGGCATGGATCACGGCCTCTCATCTTCACGGATCCCAACCCTACACGCTAAGCCGAAGCCTATCTCACCACCACCACCACCACCGCCACCACCACCACCACCACAACCACCACAACCACCACAACCACCACAACCACCACAACCACAAACAAAACAAAACTAAACCTGAACCCCAAAAAATCGTCACTAACGGAACTGGACATGTCGTCGGGCCAGCTTTTCAGCTCCCACGTCTTTGCAAGCCCATAGGCGCAGAGTAAAACATGAGTGAAGGCCTATAAACCCGAAACCCAAAACCTGAAACCCTAGACCCCTCGCCCGTAGCCCATCTTCCAAGCCTCCAGGGCTCGGGGCTCATGCAGGGTGTAGCTTTAGGGTTCAGAGCCTTGCAGGTAGCTTTGTGGGGCTAGGACTGTTGAGAAGCACCTTCCCCCAAGCCCTACATGTCCCTGCTTGTGAAGTGTGCCGGCAACAGTAGCAGAAAGCCATTCTTCACTTGGCTTTTGTGTTTACCCTAAACCCTCAACCCTACACCCTAAGCCGTAAACCGTAAACCGTAAACCCTAGGGGGGTGTTTGAGGGTTTCAGGGTTTAGGGCTTAGGGTTTGGGGTTTAGGGTCTAGGGTTTAGGGTTTAGGGTGTAGGGTTTAGGGTTCAGGGTTCTGGGTGCTGGGTTCTGGGTTCAGGGTTTAGGATGGAATGTTTGGGGCTTAGGGTGCAACATTTCGGGTGTTAGGGTTGGTGGGTAGCACCTCGTGCCCAGGCACACGGGTACCTTGTACCCCATGCGTCGGGAGCCCCGGACATTGGGCCCTCAGCCGCAAACCCCAAAACCTAAACCCGAAACCCTGAAATTTCTGGTGGTCGCTGCCCTGAACCCCATATCTCCTGAACCCTGAAGCGGATCTCCAGTGGCGACATCAGGGTCAACACAGGGCTCCTTTGATCGTTTAAGTTCTAGCAAATCTCCCAGTGGGGTCTCAGGGCTTTTTTTTACAGTTGCCAAAAAGACCAAGGTCGCTGGGATCCAAGTAAAGTACCACCAGACCCCAAAGCGTCAACCCTGGCCCGCCCGAAACCCTAATTCCCAAACCCTAACCCTAAACCCTAAACCGCCGGCGGGGGGGGGGGGGGGGTGGGAGGTGGGGGTCAGCCTTCTGAAGGTTTCAATCCTAGGGCCCTATCGAGTCGGTCTGGGGTGTTGAGGGTGTACAGTGCACTTGGGGCGTTTTTGTGTTTCGAGTTTATCTAGAGTTTAGGGTTCATCCAGGGTTTAGGGTTTATCTAGGCCTTAGGGTTTATCTAGGGTTTGAGGGCTTCAGGTTTATCTAGGCCTTAGGGTTTAGAGTTTTGAGTTTGGGGTCTGCTTTTGCCAAGTAGGTGGGTGCCCGCACGGCGCCCTCACGCGCGGAACCCCTGCCATGCCCTGCAAGGAACCCACTCGGAGCTTCTGGACAAACTGGACCCGGAAGATGCCAGGGAGGTTTAGGGTTTAGGGTTTAGAGTCTAGGGTTTAGGGCTTAGGGTTTAGGGTTGGTTCAGGGTTCAGGGTTCAGGGGTTGTAGGGTTTACGGTTTAGGGTTGCAGGTTTCAAGGATTTTGGGGTGTTGGGGTGGGGCTTCTGGGATGTGGAGTCCGGCGTTGGAGGGGGTTCCGGGGCTTGACAGACAACTCTGGGCTTCCTGTGATAAGGTCCCATTCCCTAAACCCTAAACCCCAAACCCTAAACCCTAAACCCTAAAAAGTTTGTAGGGTCAGTGGTGGCCCACCCAACCTTTGGGGCACAGGGCCAACAGAGCCCCCTAAGCCCTCAACCCTAAAATCAAGGGGCATAAGGAGGGACCCTACCTTGTAAAGCCCCCTATGCAGTTGCCTAACTACCCCCCTAAATAACACCCAAGAATCCTCTATAAGGTCCCTGAGAAGGGTCCCTCCTTTAGTCCCTTGACGAAGCCCCAAAAGTCCTCAAGGGGCGGGGGTAGGGGGTAGGGGGTAGGGCTTAGGGCTTGGGGCTTAGGGCTTAGGGTTCAGGGCTTAGGGCTTAGGGCTTAGGGCTTAGGGTTTAGGGTTTAGGGTTTAGGGTTTAGGGTTTAGGGTTTAGGGCCCCTCCAGTTGGCACAAGAGTTTGAAGCAGTGACCACTAGGAGGCTTGCCTCCGAAGCCTTCCGGGTTTAGGACCTTTGGCGCTTAGGGTTCAGGCCTTAAGGGCCTTTAGGGCCTTTTTACCCTAAACCCTGAACCCTAAACCCTGAACCCTAAACCCTAAACCCTAAACCCTAAACCCTAAACCCTAAACCCTAAACCCTAAACCCAAACCCTAAACCCTAAACCCTAAACCCAAACAAACAAGGCATGGAGCTCCCTGTTTTTCTTGCAGTCGAAGCCAACCTTGGCCACGTGCGGAGGACAGCGCTGAGCTGGTGGAGCCATGAGTTTGAGCAGCAGACTCACGCAACCAAGTGATTTAAGTTTACTTTTTTGTGCATTCCCTGTTTGTTGGAGAAGGGAGTTCCTAGGATCCAGACAGAGCAGGCCCCATTGGCCCGTTTTTTAGGGATTGGGTTCCCTTGTACAAGCCCCTTTTTTTAAGCCAAAACGGGTGCCCTTTTAAAAACCCTAAACCCTAAACCCTAAACCCAATTTTAAAGTTCGCGTCTGGGAACCATTTCCTGACAGGTTTTGAGAAGCGTGCGTTGTAGGCGAGTGGAGGGCCTCGGGGTGTCAAGATGTACATTCTCACGCACGGTACACCCTGAAGCCTGAAGCCAGAATGCTGAACGCTGAACCCTAAACCCTGAATCCCAAACCCGAAACCCTAAACCCCAAACCCGGAACCCTAAACCCAGACCCTTATCGACTCCAAAACCCCGAGCTAAAAAACAAATTGAAAAGCCACATGCCGAAATCCTCAGCGCCATTCCAAAGAACCTCGAACTCTCCGCTGGGCAGAGCAACGTCCTCCACCCCTAGAAACACCCCGACTTGTTTCCAGGTAGGCTCTGGGACAACCCTAAACCTTAAACCCTAAACCCTAAACCCTAAACCCTAAACCATTTCATATGTACCCTTAACTGGGCTTAAGAGGATCATCTTCAGGACAACATTTTTCAGAGAGTCTTAAGGGGCCATCCCAGGGTTTGGAGCAGCTTTCAAACTTCCCGAAGCCCCAAAGCTATGGTATGACCGGCGTTACAGAGGGTTTAGGGTTTAGGGTTTAGGGTTTAGGTATTGATTTGGCCCCCGCCCTCCCCCCGTCACTACGCAGCCTCTGAGCACGAATGCCGGGCTCCGGCTCATCCTGTAGCATCTAAGCAGAGTTAAGTTGAGTTTTAGGATTCGGATGTTACCGTAAACCCTAAACCCTAAACCCTAAACCCTAAACCCTAAACCCTAAACCCTATAACCCTATAACCCTATAACCCTATAACCCTATAACCCTATAACCCTATAACCCTATAACCCTATAAACCCTAAACCCCAAAAGGAAGGGAGGTTGAAAGCCCCTTGGCTGCCAACATTGGGGCAGATTTAAAGCCTTGCCGCTCAATTGCGTGGACAAAGTGCAGAGGCGGAGCCGCGCGGCGTCGCCCCGGACAAAAACAACCCTCAAACTTACCAAGCCAGAATCCGACAGGGCTTCGGGTTTCGGGTTTAGGGTTTAGGGTTTAGGGTTTATAGGGCTTCGGGCTTAGGGTTTAGGGTTGCTTGTTGGCTGGCTTAGTATTTCTGGCCCTCCGCTGTCATGCGGCGTATTCAGGTATGTAGGATTCGGGCTGGTGAAGGTCAGCATCCGGAATTGCTAGTTTGCGGTTTAGGGTTGAGAGCTTCGGGCTCAGGAGGTTTAGGGCTTAGGGTGGCAGGTTTTCATCTACGGCCGTGGGAGCTTTGGCTTAGGATTGTAAGGGAGTGGGGAAGGTGACAAGAAAAACGCGCGCGCGCTCGCGCGCGCGCCAAGGGCTCAGC
Source organism: Symbiodinium natans (assembly GCA_905221605.1). NCBI lineage: Eukaryota > Dinophyceae > Suessiales > Symbiodiniaceae > Symbiodinium > Symbiodinium natans. The sequence continues at coordinate 278,584 of CAJNDS010002213.1, read as the reverse complement.
CGCAAGTTTGGGCCTCAACATCCTGGTCTTGCTTCTTAAATTGCCGTTCCAAGCGGCTGCCCGAGACCCTGCACCCGATGTATAAGGCAGCAGACATGGCCAGAAGTTGAGATGTGCCCATATGATTGTCAGACTACGAGATTGCTTTGATGCGCCGCGAGAGCACGCAAAAGAAGGTGCTGCTTCGTCATTGACTTCCGAGCCTTCCCCAACCCCAGCGGTTCGGGCTTAGGGTTTAATGTTATCGCGGTGTGTTTTGCACCTTGGCCCTTTCTTCAGCATCTTTTCCTGAGATGCAAAGGCAATCTTCCCAGATGCAACTTCTAGGTGGCGGCTTCTCAACTTGCAGGTGTCCTGTTTGGGGTTCCAGCAAGAATTCTGGCGCTTTTGGGGGTATCTTGGAGGTTCCCAATGGGGATACCCTTGCGCCTCAACATCCTCAGCGCTGTGCTTGTGCATGGAAGAGTGGCAGGCATAGCAGCCGAATGAAAACACTTTACACCTTTTGGGATCCTAATAATCCCCGAAACAAAACTGAAAGTGTACACATTTTTGGGGGCTTCTGAACTCAGCAGCTAAGCAGGCCAACAGGACAAGCTGTCCCTAAGAAAGTGCATCGGTTGTGAGGGCTTAAAGATTGGTGAGCTGTCTTGGGTCAGATGCTTGTCTTCGTGCCGTCTCAAGATCCCGTCTTGGAGCGTCTAGAAGGTCTTTATCCCAACACTGCCGCGCCAGTTGTCTGGAGGATTTGGACCTTTACAGGCGTGGGAATATCTTGAAATTGAGCCACATACCTGGACGTGTTCTAGGGATTGTTGGTTTCGGCCTGATGGCGAAGGGGTATAGTAACGATAGTAGGACCCAATAAGTGGTTCTTGGCGCAGGGCCCGTGGCAGGATGCATGGGAGGTTCGATTGAGAAAGGCTCTCTGCTTCATTCCATTGGGCTTGCGAATGTTGCATGTTCGGTGCCATGATGTGAAGAAAGATTTCTTGGGGACGTTTCGAAGGTCATTTGCACATGTCAAGAGCATAGTCGTGGTTCTGGCTGTTGAGATTCTGTTGAATCACTCTCTGACTATTCCCCGAAAAGATTGCACGTGTTCCCATTCCCATTGTACTTCGGGTCTATCGTGTGACAGTTCTCCATCGAAACCTCGCATCAGGCAGAGTCACGCCAGCGCACGAAGCCAATTTCTGCCAAGGATCGAGCAGGTTTCTGGCTTCTGCAAGTGTGCAGGAAGCCAACTCGACTAACAGCTTACCTAAGGGTGTTTTATCGGAACTGAGGTCTCTTGATGGCTTCCCGAGGGAAGGCAACATTTCGCCAGCCATCGCTGGAAGGATACGATCAATGACCCGTGCTTTATTCTGGGTCTCTACGTTATAACACATGGAGGCCCGCAAGCTGCCTTATGTTTTGCGAAACACTCATATCACCGACCCTCCGGTAATCCTAACATGTGTCGGTAGAATCCTTGCATATGCACTGTCCCAATAGCAGACACCGGAAGGAGCCCAGGTGCAGCCTCAAACTCCCAGGCTGCAATCCGATCCTGCCATCGCAACACCAAGAAGTACCTCAAGGCAACTGAGCGTGCGCGCATCATATTTAAGGTTTGGGGCCTTCGTGCATCGATGTCTCCGCGGTTACAAGAAGGTTCATCGTCAAGGACTCTGTGACGTCTCACGATCTCAGTGATGCAGCTCCTCACGGTTCGGAGTGTCGCCGTTATGAATTGTTAGATAAAAACTGTACTGGATAACCTTGTGGATCGCATTCACTGCACCAACGTTTGCCTGCCGCGCGCTGTTTGTTAAATTAAAAAGTACAGGAAAAGTTCTTTTTGTAGTTTGAATACGGTTGCAATATGGTTGGCCATGCATGAACCTGGAAAATGGGATCCTGGCAACTATGATTCCATTCTGATTCCACTACAGCAATTTTCCCAATACTACCTGTTTCACTTTCGGCAAGGGTCGCCTTGGCAAATGTACTTTCCTGACGAGCGTGAAAAACGAAAGATTTTTCAGAAAAGATATTTACATTTTTGTTTTTTTGCATTTTGCATAATTCCAAGCACAGTAATTTCATAGTCAGATCAATTGTCTGCTGCTCTTCCATATGCAAGCTTCAGAACGAAACACTGCGAGGCGCAACCCTAACCCTCAACCTGCCCATGAAACTCGAAGTTCCGGGCCACTCCCGCCTGTTAAAGCAGTCGTCGTCACAATCATGGTGATCAACAGCGTCACGACATGAAGAGAACAGGTTTGACCCAGGTTGTACTCCAAGAACTTTGCAGGATTCAGGGTTTAAGGTTTAGGAACCCTGGTCTTCTTATCTGTCCCAAGAGAGACGAGGTTTTAGGGATCCAGAGCTTGAGATTTGAGGTGTTGCACCAGCCCGTCGCCTGAAGATGAAATATTCCTGCACCGTGCGATTAGACCCTGAACCCTAGATGTCCCGGGATCCCAGCCACTTCGACACACACACACACACACTGCCCTCTCGTTATAACACCTGAACCCTGGCTTTCGCTGCAATGGCCGCGTCTTCAAACGGCTCCAGCAAGGATGCTGGGCAGTTGAGGTTTACATTGAAGTCACAGATGCATCCGAACACATGCCCGCGTGTGCATGTGTATACTACCTGCATGTGTACATGCATATACGTGGAAGCGAATGTGAATGTGGATGTGGTCACAGTTCCTTGGGCATCGAATGCACTGTACTTGAATATATTGCAGGGACAACTAGGGTACGTTCATACATGTCAAATAGAGCAGCGTAATGCCTCGTAATGCATCGCAGTGAAGTGTCGTGGCATGCTTGGTTACCCAACCCGTAAATGGCGGACCTTATGAAGCCTAGAATCCTAGAAGGTCAAATCCCAAACTCCTACATCCTAAACTGACGCACCCCATCTCAGAAGGGGGCGATCCATGGGCTCAAGTGTCCCGAGATGTGTTATAGTTATGGTCTTAAGCCTTCTACTCTCACCGCAAAAGAATAGAAATTCACCGTTAAACAACAAAAGCCCTAAACTTTTAACCCTAAAACAATGTTTAGGGGATATGGGGCACACCATGGGAGCCAAGCACTTAAAAACAGCCAGCGTTTGGAGGAGCCGCGTCGTGCGCCCAGCTCCCTACAAGCACGGTCATGGCAGGCAAGTTGGGTGCCACGTGATACTCTTTTGCAGTTGCAAGAGCCAATATACAAAAGAGGGTTGTCAAAAGTCCTGTGGTACGGGTATGTTGACATGACAATAGCCAACCATATTTTTTCCTAGCGAATTTCATTCCCAGGAAGATAGCGTTTTTCATGTGGTAGTGACGAGGCTTGGTGTTGATAGGCTGGAATCTGTTGGGTTTGGATCAAGGGTTTTGCGTAGGTGGATTTTGGGACAACTGTGGTCCGTTCTGGTTGAGAGCTTAGGGTTTTTGGTTCCTTTCAAAAAGGAAGTGGGCCTGAATTACTGGAGTACTGAATTACGCCATAAACCCGAAGCCTTTGTTTAAGGCGCAGGCGTTGTTGGATGCTTATGTTCTGGGCATGTTGTGAGTGAACATGCTGCCTATATAGATGATAAATTTGCGGGTCGGCTCACAGCCACAGATGGGGCACCAGTCGGGTGGCAGACACCCCTGCTCAAGACACTCAGTAGGCCCTTATTCCCTTTCATTTTTAGGGTTTGGGTTTCCCTTATATTTTTCTTGGGTCTAGAATCTCAATACTCACCCCCACATGGGAGCGAGAGAGGAGCGGATAGACGGGAGAGCAAAACAGCAAGATTCAGAATCATACGGACAGGCCAGCCGTGCACGATTAAGCTTTAAATCATACACCTGCTTCTCCAAAACAACATCGGCACCCTAAACCCTCGACCCTCAACCCTCAAAGCTGCAACGCTCAAACCCTCAAACCCTCAAACCCTCAAACCCTCCAACCCTCAAACCCTCAAACCCTCAAACCCTCAAACCCTCAAACCCTCAAACCCTCAAACCCTCAAACCCTCAAACCCTCAAACCGACAACCTCAAACCCTTAACCCACAACCTCAAACCCTCAACCCTCAAGATCTGTGAGCCTTATGCTAAACCCTAAACCCTAAACCCTAAACCCTAAACCCTAAACCCTAAACCCTAAAACCGCAGGAGCAGCGTGCGCCGGCTGTGTTGGATTTCATTCGAGCCGGGGAGCTCGCCGACCTGGCCAGGGGACTTGGTGATGGGGCGCTTTAGGGTTTAGGGTTTAGGGTTTAGGGTTTAGGGTTTAGGGTTTAGGGTTTAGGGTTTCGGGTTTAGGGTTTAGGGTTTAGGGTTTAGGGTGCCAGGGGCGACGAGGGGGGGTTGAGGGTTTAGGGCTTAAGCTTTCGGGTTTAGGGTTTAGGGTTGAAAGTTTAAGGTTTCAGGGCAGTTTAGGGTTTAGGGTTGACGGGAGCCTCAGCTTTTCAAGAGGGGCAGGGGTCGAGTGGGAGCGTTTATTTGCGGGGTTTCAAGAGGTGTGCTAGGAGGGGGAGCGAATCTTATAAGATAGGGTAGTGAGGGAACCCTAAACCCCAAACCCCCCCGAGCCCCCAACCCGAACCCTGCAAGCGTCTAAGTTCTGCAGGTTCTATTGGCCGGTGAGGCTGCCGAGCGTGCTGGGGCCCCCAGTTGCTAGCTTCGGGGCTGGTTGTTTGTTATTCTTGTTTTTAATTTTTGATATATATATATATATATATGCCCGCTCCCAGTTTCAGGTTTCGCTTACTTACTTGCGTTTAGGCTTTGGGGTTTAGGGTTCCCGGTTTCGGATTCAGAGTATGCAGGGTTTAGGATTCAGGGCGTCCCGGACTAGAGTATGATTAAGAACCGTTTTTGAGGCACCGGCAGCCCGACTAATACAATTGCTACCCGTGAGCTTTCAAGTAGAGCTCGCAAGGTCCAATTGGAGTAGTAGTGGTTTTGGGTTGAGGGTAAGCCATGCCAAGTATGTCCACTTGTATCAAGTTCGACTTTGGCTTTTTATGGGCTACCTCGCTGTGCCCTTGGGATGTGTTGTGTTTCTATATAAATACTCAGGATCTCTCTGATTAGGAACGTGTTTCAGAGGCTCTTGAAGGGCCAGCTTTAAACGCGTAACCCGGACTGTAAATGTCTAACTGCAAAGTCCTAAACCTGGACCCCAAGTTGTGAGGAAGCTACAGTCGCAAGACTCTGTGGGTTTCTGCGCGGTTTCCGCAACAGCCCCCCCAAGTCCAGAACGGGTTTAGGGTTTTTGAGTGTTTAGGATTTACCTGGCTTTTGGGAATCAGCAAACTTGCTCCCTCGAAAGCCCAAGCCTCTCCGCAATGCCAGAAGGCCCAAAATTCCAAAGCCTAGAGCCCTTCAAGCCTCAAAGACCTGCACCCCTCAACCCTCCCACACCCTAAACCCTAAACCCCACGCCCCAAACCCTAAACCCTAAACCCCAAACCCTAAACCCTAAAGCCTAAACCCTAAACCCTAAACCCTAAACCCTAAACCCACTCAATAGCCTTAAACCCTACTACCCTAAACCCAAAACCACCCTAAGCCCTTATCCAAAAAGCCCTTGGAGGTCCCTGCCTCACGTCTGCTGCTCGCGGCCGCCAGTGGCGCCCTGTATGCTCGGACGGAGGCCCTTAACTCACCCCAGTTTGAATCAACCCGTCGTTTAGGGTTTAGGGTTTAGGGTTAGGGTTTAGGGTTTAGGGTTTAGGGTTTCGGGTTTGGGGTTTGGGGTTTGGCGTTTAGGGTTTAGGGTGACTTGTTAAGTGTTTAAACCTTGAGCCGAAACATGAACACACCCTATCGCCTAAGCCTTTACTTCAGCCTCGCAATAGACATTGGAGACTTGCGAACAAAGGAGTTGAGTGCGCTGTGTGCAATGGTAGGGTTTACCCTGAACCCTAGCCCCAAACCCCAAACCCTAGACCCTAGACCCTAAAACCTAAACCCTAAACCCTAAACCCTAAACCCTAAACCCGAAGCTCATGACTTGGGGAGACATTTCTAGAATCCTCAACCGAAAACGCTAACTGCAGAGGCTGCAACCCCAAACCGCTCTTTTTTGGGGAATCCTGTTTCGAGGGTAGGACACCAGGATGAGGAAGTTCGGTAACCAACATGGAGGGGGGGGGGGGGGGGGCATGGCCTCTAGCGCCTCGAGGTGGGGTTTTTTGTTTAGAGCTCAGGGTTAACAGTGTTCAGGGCCTAAGCCCCCTAAGCCCTAAACCCTAAACCCTAAACCCAATACGCGCGTAGACCCCGGCCCTTTCAGCGCTGTGCCCGAACTCCTCGGCAGTTCAGGCGTCCGGCGCCGGGGACGAGGAGCCGTCCGCCGCCCTGGTATCATAAGGTCTGGCCGTCCAACCTGCTTGGTTTAGGGTTTAGGGTTTCGGGTTTAGGGTTTAGGGTTCAGGGTTTAACAACAGCCTTGAAACCCCCTAAACCCTATAAACCCTAAACCCTAAACCCTAGATCCTATAACCCGAAACCCTAAACCCTAAACCCTAAACCCCTCAACCCAAGCTCAGCCGGCTGAAGCAGGATCCACGGCGGAACGCCATCCATCGTTTGGGACCTATGGAAGTCTGAAGAAAACCATTTCTAGATTCTGCGGCCTTGACACGTACTCCGTGATAACCTCGTCCAGACGCCGAACAGGCAAACTCACTTGCAAGCATACGAGCTATGTTCAATCTTCGCCCCGGTCCTATCGAGGTACGCTCAATCAAGTCTTCATTAGACAGACGACATCGCGTGAACTACGAATTGCTTAAGACCCACCCAAAAACACAAAGACTCTTCCTTACAGCGGCAATATAGGGAATATTAATATTATTTGCATTTTTGGAGGCTCTCTTAAGCAAATAGTAGTGAAGCTCCCCTTTCTGAAATATCGACTGCGGGTTCTTGATGTTGCGGTTCGAGCCCTCCCTATCAACCGCATTCCTAAGCCTAGGAAACTAGGACCCAGAGTGGGGCGGTTTAGGGTTTAGGGTTGATAGGGTTTGGGGTTTAGGGGTTAGGGTTTAGGGTTCCCTTCTAAGGCCCCTGTGCACCAACAAGCGCGCCCTTTCTTTTCTCCTTGGTTACTCTTGGGCCTATAGGAAACAACCCTACGCGCCGCGAACACCCCCGAAACCCTAAACCCTAAACCCTGAACCCTGAACCCTAAACCCTAAACCCTAAGCCCTAAGCCCTAAACCCTAAACCCTAAACCCAGCCGGCTGAGGCACGTCTTGAGGTGTCCAGAGGCAGGGCTCAAACTTCCCCTGTGCAACTCGTATTAAGGCTTCGGGTTTCTCTTCGCCCCAACCCCTTAGAAACCCTAAACCCTAGCCCTGTTTGGGGTTTAGGGCTTAGGGTTTAGGGCTTAGGGTTTAGGGCTTAGGGTTTAGGGCTTAGGGTTTAGGGCTTAGGGTTTGGGGTTTAGGGCTTAGGGTTTAGGGCTTAGGGTTTAGGGCTTGTAGTGTAGGCTTTAGCCCTGTAAGCCAGTCTGAGCTTAGCATGGTTCAGGCTTGGGGCTTCTAATCCGCAACTCAAATCCCGAAACCCTCACTCTCCTTCGCCCTGGACCCTAAATCTAAACCCTAAGCCCTCAACCCGAAGCCCTAAACCCTAAACCCTAAACCCTAAACCCTAAATCGTCGACTCAGGGTTTAGTCTCTGGGGTGGGCTTTGGAGTTTGCAGGGGTAATCTTGGGATCCTCCGATTCGAGGTTCGGGGCTTATTGGGTTTGCTAAGGGCACCTCCGAAAAGTCTTTGAGAGAAGCTGAAGTTGCAAGGGTTTAGGGTTTAGGGTTCAGGGTTTGGGGTTTAGGGTTTAGGGTTGAGGGTTGAGGGTAAGCAACGGCTTTTGTGCCCCATTGTCTTTTTTGACGCTTTTTTTGTTGGGTTTGGCAAACACTGCTCGCGCAAGCAAACTATGGAAATTACTTAGGTTGGTTCCTTTGTTCTGCATGGAGGGTTTTACCTAGGGGCTGCAGGTTTTTGGGCAATCTTTCGCCTAGCGACATGATGAAATACAGCCTTGTCCGCGACGATTTCACTGGAGTCAGGCTGCGCCCCACCCCTAACCCCCAAGCCCTATACAAAATCCTAAATCCTAAACCTGAAGCCCGAAACCCTAAACCGTAAACCACAGCTCCTTGAACCTAAGCACCTAAGAACCGCACAACCTCACAACCCTAAGCCCTAAGCCCTAAGCCTGAAATTCCTACTTCGGCCCTCAAAAGGCTTCTGAGGCCGTATAAAGTCCTAAGTTTAGGGAAACCCTAAACCCTAAACCCCAAACCCCAAACCCTAAACCCTAAACCCTAAACCCTAAACCCTAAACCCTAAACCCTAAACCCTTTGCGAGCCATGGCTTCCCCGGCTTCCATGCTGTCCTATAGCGCACGAGGAGGACGTTGAACCCGACACCCCCAACCCCAAACAAGCCTAGGGTTTAGGGTTTAGGGTTTAGGGTTTAGGGTTTAGGGTTTAGGGCTTAGGGCTTAGGGTTTAGGGTTTAGGGTTTAGGGTTTAGGGTTTAGGGTCCCTTTACATCCCTTAACCGCATTTCCTAGGACCCATAGTTTCTTGTGTTAGGGTTTCGATCCCCTTGTGAAGCCCTTTAAACCAAAAAGGGTGCCCTGTTTTGTTCCGAGGTTACTCTTGGATGAAAAACCCGAAAGCTCCAAGTGAGTGGTTCTAAAGCCCTAAACCCTCCAGTTCCTTTGACGGGCTTGGGCTTAGGGTGGTTTTCAGGTTTGTGTCGGGGGGGGGGGGGGGGGGGTCGGTTTGTTGCAAGAGCCGCCGGATTTGCCCTATGTGCCGGGGGGGAGGGGGGGGGGGGACGGGTTCCCTAAACCCTGAACCCTAAACCCTAAACCCTGAACCCTGAACCCTGAACCCTGAACCCTTTAGACCCACCCGGTTTCCCTGATTGCATAGGAAGCCCCGGGCTCTCGCTCAGCGGCAGCCAGTTTGAGCAGGCGGAAAGGTTTTGAGGGTTTAGGGTTTAGGATTTAGGGTTTAGGGTTTTTGGTTTAGGATTTAGGGTTTAGGATTTAGGGTTTAGGATTTAGGGTCTAGGGTTTAGAGTTTGGGTCTTAGGGTTTAGGGCTCCAGGTTCTGTAGGGCCAAAAAGGCCCCCCCCCCCCCTCTGCAAGACTGTCTGGGTTAAGGGCTTTGCGGTCTTGGTGGGGTTTGCAACTCTGGGAGGGGGGGGGGAGGTGGGGGATGGCTCAAGTAAGGGGGCTTTGGATGTGAGCATGTAGGATTTCGGATATCGGGGGTTCGGGGGTTTAGGGTTGAGGGTTTAGGTTTTAGGGTTTAGGGTTCGGCCGGGGGGGGGGGGGGGGGGCTCCAGATGCGCTCCGGCGCTCACCCCACAACCCCGAGGCCTACACAAACCTGATCCATTCTGGGGCAGCACTGACCTTAAACCCTGTAGGAGTTCGTAGACCTGCATGCTGATTTCTGTGTCAGGAAGTCAACAGGGAAGCAGCTCGGAGCGACAGAGAGAGAGAGAGAGAGAGAGAGCGCCAGAGAGAGAGAGAGAGAGAAACACAAAATGAAAGAGTGAGAGAGAGAGGGAGAGGGAGGTAGCCGCGAAAGGTTGCAGCTCCCCTGGCGAGCGAGCTGCTTGCCACGCTGGAGCAGGCTCCACGGCAAGAGAGGTGTTGACAGACCCTTATGAGACCCCTAAACCCCTAAGCCCTAAAGCCCTAAGAGCCTCAACCCTGAACCCCCAAACCCTAGGCCCTAAAGCCCTAACAACCTCAACCCTAAACCCTACGACCCTACGACCCTACAACCCCAGGACCCGAAAGCCCAAACACACAAGCCCCGGATACCTGAAAGTCTTTGGACTGTGGCGGGAGTAGTCACCTCCCCCTAGTATGACCCCCCCCCCCCCCCCCCAAAAAAAAAAGGTTCTACTCCGCAAATGCGATAACACAACTAATTACCCCAAAACTCTAAGCCCTAAGCCCTAAACCTAAATTTGAACATCAGGGGGAACGGGGGAGTGTTGAAGAGGCAAGGCCCCCAGTTCTCCCGCAGTGTCAAATATCCCCTAGCCCGGAAAGATGAACTCCAAACTGAGGTTTCTTTGTTCAATGGATACAGGGGTTCGGGTTCAGGCTTTAGGGTTTGGGGTTCAGGGTTTAGGATTTAAGGATTTAGGGATATAGGGGTTTGGGGATTAGGGATTTAGGGATTTAGGGATTTAGGGATTTAGGGATTTAGGGATTTAGGGATTTAGGGATTTAGGGATTTAGGGATTTAGGGATTTAGGGATTTAGGGATTTAGGGATTAGGGATTTCGGAATTTGGGGTTTAGGGTCCAAGTTTCATCCTGAGAGGTCTAAGGGGTTCTTAGGCACCGGAGTGGAGACCATGGTAAGGACGAGAAGGCAGCCGGGACAGGGCCCTCCTTCCTTAAATTCACCCTAAACCCTAGACCCTAAACCCTAAACCCTAAACCCTAAACCCATACGACCATCGTAGCGACGATTTAGGGTCCAGGGATGTCCAGGGTTCAGGTACGGCGACTTAGGTTTAAGAGGTTTCGGTACAGCGACGTCAGGACAAAACATATAATATACTTTTGTTTGATAGCTAGTCTATGCAAATGTTATATATATATATGTATATATATATATAAAGTATAAAAAACATACTTTTGTTTGATAGCTAGTCTATACAAATGTTACATATATATATATATAGTACGGGCATTGAAGGCCAAGACTGGGCTTCGCAGGGCAGGAGTGTCTGCGTGGTGGCGAGTCCCTGGAGTTCAGGTTTCATCTCGACAGCTTGCAACCCTTAACTTGGGCTTTTTAGGTTTAGGGTTTAGGGTTTAGGGTTTAGGGTTTAGGGTTTAGGGTTTGGGGTTTAGGGTTTGGGGTTTGGGGTTTGGGGTTTAGGGGAAACCCCTCAGCCCTAGATTTTGCGCTCATACCACGGAGATTCAGATTCAGATTAGACCAGTTCGAGTTTCAAAGCCCTAGATCCTAGACGCCGTGCAAAGCCACGACCTCCCCAGGAGCACAACCGAGAGATCATGACGCTGTACGAAGAGCAGGTGCGGTTTAGGGTTTGGGGTTTAGGGTTTGGGGTTTAGGGTTTGGGGTTTAGGATTTGGGTTTAGGGCTCATTATAGGGCTTGGCACGTTTGAGTGACGAGATACAAGGCCCCCCTGATAACAGCGGTCCAAGAAGGGAAAAGGGCCCATGCTATAGGAGGGCTTACGTAGGGTTTAGGGTTTAGGGTTTAGGGGTGAGGCTTGAGGGTTTTAGGGTTTTAGGGTTTTAGGGTTTTAGGGTTTTAGGGTTTTAGGGTTTTAGGGCCTTAGGGCTTTAGGGCCTTAGGGCTTTAGGGCTTTAGGGCTTTAGGGTTTCAGGGTTTTACGGTTTTGGGGTTTTAGGGCCTTAGGGCTTTAGGGCTTTAGGGCTTTAGGGTTTCAGGGTTTTACGGTTTTTGGGTTTTAGGGTTTTCGGGTTTTAGGGTTTTAGGGTTTTAGAGTTGTAATTAGGGTTTCAGGGTTTTAGGGTTTTAGGGTTCAGGGTTTGGGTTGACGGGGGGGGGGGGGGGGGGGGGGGGGGGGGGGGGGGGGGGGGGTTGGAAGATTTGGGGCTTAACCCTAACCCTAAACCCTAACCCCGAACCCCTAACCCCTAAACCTCACCCCCCCCCCCCACCCCAACTCCCTCCCTGACCCCCTGTCCCCGCGCGCAGGTGCGCTTGCGTGAAGAGCTCCGGAGAGTCGTGGACCTTATGCAGCGCGAGGCTGCCACAAGGGTTTAGGGTTTAGGGCTTTAGGGTTTTAGTGTTTTAGGGTTTTTAGGGTTTTAGGGTTTTAGGGTTTTAGGGTTTTAGGGTTTTAGGGCTTTGGGGCTTTGGGGCTTTGGGGCTTTAGGGTTTTAGGGTTTTAGTGTTTTAGGGTTTTTAGGGTTTTAGGGTTTTAGGGTTTTAGGGTTTTAGGGTTTTAGGGTTTTAGGGTTTTAGGGCTTTGGGGCTTTGGGGCTTTGGGGCTTTGGGGTTTTAGGGTTTTAGGGTTTTAGGGTTTTAGGGTTTTTAGGGTTTTAGGGTTTTAGGGTTTTAGGGTTTTAGGGTTTTAGGGTTTTAGGGTTTTAGGGTTTTAGGGTTTTAGGGTTTTAGGGTTTTAGGGTTAGGGTTGGAACTCAGGGCTTCGGGTTTAGTGATCAGGGTTTAGGGTTTAGAACTCGGGGCTTAGGATTTAGCAATCCGGGTTTAGGGTTTAGGAATCAGGACCTACGGTTGAGAAGACAGGGTTTAGGGTTTAGCAGTCAGGATTCAGGGTTGAGGGCTTAGTGGTTTGGCAGCTATGTTGCCGGGTGAGGCTCGGCTATTCAATCTGTTTGAAGGTGTGCTTCGGGTTCAGGGTTAACGTTGCCCGTGCTGTGTTCTCGTCTCATTGCACGCACGTAGATCTAACCCTCGGACCTCAAAAAAGGTCTCCAAGGTAGGCCTGGAGTTCAGGCCTACCTCTAGACTCCTGAAGAGACCAGGAAATTTAAATTTGTATCGACTTCTGCCCCACTTCCCTTTTTTTAAAGTTGATTTAGACGACTGTAGCTGACTGCGCCCCTAACCCTACACTCCCCAAACCCTAAATCCCCAACCCAACCCTCTTCCTGTGGTCAGGTCTTGCCAAGAGAGCGGCAGCTGCATGACATGTTTGAGAAGCTCAATGAAGCTTTCCACACGCCCGGGGCCTCAGGAAGCCGAGCCTGGATCTCGTTTTAAGGTTTAGGGTTTAGGGTTTAGGGTTCGGAATAATTGCTAGTTTGTAATTTTACTCTAATGACACCCCCCCCCCCCCCCCCCCCGAAAAACCTGTTGAAATTATTAAGGCCCCTGTATAGGGTTTCCTAGAGTTTCGAGGGGTTCGCAAGGATTCCTGGGGCTCTGAGGGGGGTTCAGGGTTTTGGGGCTTAGGGCTTGTCCCTAAACCCTAAACCCCTAAACCTTCAACACCAGGGTTCAGACGTTTCTTCGAGCCTCGTTTCAGGTGCAGGGCTCTCTGGTCCTATCAACCGGGTTTAGGGTTTAAGGTTTAGGGTTTTGGGTTTCGGGCAGCAATTCTCCAGCCCGGTGGGTGACGCATTGGCCCTACACTATGGGTAGTAAAGACTATTTCGTGATAACTAAGCTTGATTAAGGCTATTTAAGGGGGGAACCTAGTGGAGGTTGTTTTGAGGCGGGTAGTAGGAAAGCCATGATAACTCGAGATCGAAGATATCTACGCAGCTTTTGTTGATGTTAGCAACACAACGTGTCAATCAAGATGACAGTTACAGACAGTCATGGTTCTTTAACCTCGAAGGCCTGTAAACCCCTCGACCCAGACCCGACCCAGGCGTTTCGAGGCTTGTTATTCCAAACCCCAAACCCCAAAACCCAAAACCCTAAACCCGAAACCCGACACCCTAAACCCCAAACCCCAAACCCTAAGTAAGGGTTTGTTTTTTTTGGGGTTTCGGGCTCCGTGAAGCTATCCTCCTGCCAGTTCCGCGCAGAACCTGCGCCGTCAGCAGGAGGATGTGGCGTGGGATGGTTTGGGGTTCTTTTTGGGGTTTAGGGGCTTTAGGGTTTTCTTTTTGCGGTTTAGGGTTTAGGGTTTAGGGGTTCAGGGTTGAGGGGTTCAGGGTTTAGGGGGTTAGGGGTTTAGGGGTTGAGGGGTTGAGGGGTTGAGGGGTTGTGGGGTTTAGGATTTAGGGGTAGAGGGTTTTGGGGTTAAGGGTTTGGGCATGAGGGGACAGGGTTTCGGATGGGCAAGGAGGCAGAGGAGGGCCTGTGCCTGAAAGTGTGTTTGTGAGCTTTTGGGCTTGGGGTTGAGGGTTGAGGGTTTAGGGTTCAGGGTTTAGGGTTTAGGTTTTAGGGTTTAGGAGGATCTCAGGGGGTTTTAGGGTTTAGGAGGATCTCAGGGATACATCCTTCGTCATGAGTGCTCGTTTGAAGGTTAGCTCTTAGCTCGTGTCCCAAAACTGCAGGCAGCCCCAAACTTAACCTCAACGCACGAATCTCTCTTTCTTCAGAAGCTTCAGAGACTCCCTAAACCCTAAACCCCAAACCCCAAACCCCAAACCCCAAACCCTAAACCCCCAACCCCAAACCCCAAACCCTAAACCCCAAACCCCAAACCCTAAACCCTACATCCCCCACGCCTCCGACGTAGAATGGTGAAGCGCCCAGAAGCCCGAGGTGGATGCACTTGACGTCTCTTGAGTGTTCGGGCTGTCCCTAAACAGCTAAACCGCCGTAAACCCGAAACGCTAAAACCTTAAACCCTAAACCCTGAACCCTAAACCCTGAACCCCAAACCCTAAACCCTAAACCCTGAACCCCAAACCCGAAACCCGAAACCCTAAACCGAGCTGTTGAGAAAGCCCTGGATGCACAGGAGTTCCATGCGAGAGCGACGTTCGGGCCCCAGCGTGTGACAAGATGTTCTTGGGCCTTGCCTCTTCACAGCTACAGCTTCAGAAGGTTGAAGACCAAAGTGCCTACACACACACTCACACTCACACACTCACTCACTCACTCACTCACTCACTCACTCACTCACACACACCGCACCAGCCACACACTCACACACACTCACACACTCACACTCTCACACACTCACACACCCACACACCCACACACCCACACACTCACACACCCACACACCCACACACTCCCCCACTCCCCCACTCCCCCATTCCCCCACTCCCCCACTCCCCCACTCCCCAACTCCCCCACTTCTACTTGTACTTCCGCTTCCGCTTCCACTTCCGCTTCCGCTTCCTTACTAGTTACTCGGTTGTTGAACCCTAAACCCTAAACTACCCCAAACCCTAAGCTACCCGAAACCCTACAGGGTTTATCAACCCTAAACCCTAAAACCCAAAAACCCTCAAACCCTCAAACCCTCAAACCCTCAAACCCTCAAACCCTCAAACCCTTAAACCCTTAAACCCTTAAACCCTTAAACCCTTAAACCCTTAAACCCTTAAACCCTTAAACCCTTAAACCCTTAAACCCTTAAACCCTTAAACCCTTAAACCCTAAACCCTGAGGCAGATGACACAGAAGCACGACGTATCCCGGCGTGAGATGCTCGATCCGCTGCAGGCGGCAGAGGGTTTCGGTCGGAGCCCTGAGATTCCGGAGTTCCCGGGTAGTTCTCCAAATTGGGGTTTAGGGTTGAGGGTTTCGGGTTAAGCCACAGCTGCTATAGGTTTAGCCTAGGGCTTGGGGACTTGAAGCCCAGCCCAAACCAACGTCCCTGATGTCCTAACCCCTAAACCCTAAACCCTGACCCTAAACCCTAAACCCTAAACCCTAAACCCTAAACCCTAAACCCTAAACCCTAAACCCTAAACCCTCTTAAGCCCGGAGAGCAAGACGTTTGCTTGCGCAGGCAGCCGAGGGGGAGTTGGCCAGGCCGAGCAGTTTTGAGCAGAATTCTGAAGAGACCCCCTAAACCCTAAGCCCTAAGCCCTAAACCCTAAGCCCTAAGGCCTAAACCCTGGTTCTGAGTAGGGAAAAGGGCATTAGGCCCCTATATATACCCTTTAAGTGATTGTCTAGGGTACCTCATTCCCTCATTCCCTACTAAGAGGTTTAGGGTTTGTGGGCGTTCCTGGACTGGTAGATCTGTTTGGAGGGGCGAGCAAACTACCGCAAAAGGCCCATAAGTGCCCAAAGCCCTCAGAACAACGCCTCTAAGCCCTCGTGATGTGAAGCAGGGTTTAGACTACTGTTAATTATTGGTGTCCTTTTGGGGGGTACGAGTACTACAAACCCTACTAATTCCATGTACATGAACACAGGATCAACAG
This sequence comes from Symbiodinium natans, assembly GCA_905221605.1. Taxonomy (NCBI): domain Eukaryota; class Dinophyceae; order Suessiales; family Symbiodiniaceae; genus Symbiodinium; species Symbiodinium natans. Next base: position 262,731 of record CAJNDS010002213.1, on the reverse strand, counting down.
CATGCTGAAGCAGCCGCTAGTGACGTCGGCTGGGTTGCCGCAGCAGCCCCAGATGTTCTCTGCAAAGAGGCACCGACTCAAGCGTCTCAATCGCTTTCTGCGAGGTGAGTTGTTATGCTGATTTTGGTGAGTGTATATATGATGTTCCATTATGAGTATTTTGGGTGGCGTGTATGTGTATGTTGCTGTTTTGGGATACTACCCGTCGTTAACTTAAGCATGATTCATGTACCCTGAAGCCTCAGAGTGCGACCATCTCTCCACGATTTTTCCAATCTCGCAGCGAGCCTCACACCCTCACCGATACCAAAAGAGCCATTATATGGTTTAGGGTTTAGGGCTTAGGGTCCTTAAGAGAGGGGGGTTCATGGGGGGTAGGGACCTAGCCTGAGGGAAGCCTTGGGTGGGGAGTATTTAGAGATCCTTCGGTAACATACCACCCCTTGAACCCCCTTCCCTTATAAGACCCTGAAAAGCTACTGCGAGCATTTTGGTCTCGTTGGTATGCCTGTGTCATTGTTCACACACGTTTTATCCTGGTAGACCAAATCCGAACCTAAGTAGAGTAATGTAATAGTAAAGGCAACTATACCAGCAAGGAGGGCAGTTTTCTTCCGTATAAAGGATGTAGGCTACGACTCTAGGTACAGCTGCGCACCGCAAGTACTCAGGCCGCAGCTGCTCCAGCAGATTCAGCAAAGAGTGCAGCAGTCCTACGGCGACAGGGCCGGTCACTCAGCCTGGGTTGCCACCTTGTGGCATCTTCGTCTTGCTGATTGAGTATATAGACACCCAGACAACGCTAGCGATATATACATAGACATATGTATGTATGCATGCATATGTATATATATATATATTGTATATATATATATATATATATATGATTCACATCTGTTTACAAGTGTTTTCTCTTAACAGAGTTTCGGGAGGCAATTGTAGAATGATTTGAGGATGCAGATGACATGCTCTTACCATCCTGACAGACACGCTTTCGCCCAAGCTCGGCCGGCTCCAACCCTCTACATCCCAGATCCCTCCATCAGCCGCCCCCCCTGGTTCTTAGTGGGGAATGAGGGAATGAAAGGGCCCTATATATATATATATATATATATATGCCCTTTAAGTAAGGGATTGTGCTATAGATACCCTTTAAAGGGAATATGTAGGGTACCTCATTCCCTAAACCCTAAACCCTAAACCCGAAAACCTAAAACAATTTTAAAAAGCTTAGCTGGGTTGCAGTTGTTGTGTTGTTTTTGTGATGGGTGTGATTGGGTTCTAGTGCGGTTGTAGTATAACTTACAACCGAATTTATTGCACGCTTGAGCAAGCGGGCTCGCTTATTGATTTGCACCGTCTGAACACTGAAAATTGTTGAAACCGAATTCACAAATAGTGTCAACGTGAAAAACAGCTTGGAAGTCCTGTGTGCACACCGTCTGTGTTGTCTTCACGTAAGGCAGAGCTTTACGTTCAAGGTCAACGAAGCACTGCACGCTGAATGTTGTCTTAGAAGCTGAGTTTGCTCGTAGTGTTAGGATTGTGGCCTGTCAGGACTTGCAGAACCCGGAAGGGTCATCGTTTGTGCGTCCACGCACCAAACACCCATGCCTTTTTTTTAAGTTTGGGGTTTCGTTTTTTTTTTTTTTAAGTTTAGGTTTGGGTTTTGTTGGGCTTTTGAAGATTTAGGTTTTCAGGGTTTGGTTTTTGAGGGTTTAGAGCTTGTTTGGGTGGTTGGGGTGTAGGGTTCAGTTAGGGTTTTTAGAGCTTAGGATTTTCGGTGGGTTGAGGGGTTTTTGGGATCAGGCTTCTAGGGGTTTTTAGGGTTTGGAGTTTCAAGTTTGGCCTGAACCCTAAACCCTAAACCCTAAACTCTAAACCCTAAAACCTAGACCCTGAGGTCATGTCGCGCCCCAAGCTTCCGGTGCCCACGGCCCGTAGCGGCGGCAGCGGCATGGAGACTTGTCCGGGCTGCCGCCCTGCCCTGCTTTAGAAATCGGGGGGGGGGGGGGGGGTTTAGGGTTTAGGGTTTAGGGTTTAGGGTTTAGGGTTTAGGGTTTAGGGTTTAGGGTTTAGGGTTTAGGGTTTAGGGTTTAGGGTTTTCAGGGACAGCCAGACTCCCTACTACCAAGGACCCCGTAAGGTACCACGACTATCGTAAACCCCCAAATGAATCAGGTCGCAGGTTTTAGAGGGGTTCAGGGTGTCCCTGTTCAAGGTGTTCAGCATTCGAGCGGATATGGCACTTCAGGGACTGGAGGGTTTTTTCGCATCTAAAAGGGCAAGAAATTTGGGAGCATTGGGGATGATGGTGCGGCTCCTCAGGGATAAAAATTCGAGCGGAGGTTTTAAATTTGGGAGGCACCGGAGTGCAGGGTTTTAGGGTTTGAGGTTAAGGGTTTAGGGTTTAGGGCTACATAGTGCAACATGTTTGGGAACCAGGGTGCAGGATTTCAGGTTCTACGCTTTGGGCCGCCCCCCTATGCCTCTGCAACCCTAAACGGCCTGTTGACCCTGAGGCCCCCCCCCCCCCCAACCCAAACCCCCCAAACCCTAAACCCTAGACCCCAAACCCCAGCCCCTAAGCCATCCCGGCCGAGGTGGGAACGTCTACGCCGACGACTCACGCTTCTGCCGCCGCTGCGGTCTGAAACGGCAGCAGGCGTCAATGGAGTTCTGGGGTTTAGGGAGCCTTGATAGGCCGTGGTGCCCGTTTTCCCTTTTTTGGGGTTCTAGGTTCCTGCATAAAGAAACCAACAGCAGAACGGCAAACAGGGTGCCGTTCTTACAGCCTTTATAGGCTTGTGGGGTTGAGGGCTTCAGTTCTTAGGGTGGGGTCAATAACCCGGGGCAAGGGCGGAAACAGTGGTATGGGCGATCCTGTGGGGAATCCACCTGAGGATACATTCTTCAACCACAGAGTCCCGAGCAAAGCCCTGTGCGCATTAAACCTAAACTCCAGAAGACTGCAAATTCTAAACCCAGCGTGTCGTTTGCAAAGGCCAGTATCGACAGGCCTCTGTTCCTGTGCAGAGGACGACCTGTGAATGATCTTATAGTTGACGGTATAGGGCTTAGGCTGTTCGGATAGTCGCCTGAGAAGCGTCCTTTTGGTGTCCAGGCTTCGGCATTCCAGCCAGCATCCCCGGCAGTCTCTCTGCCGAGGCTGACGACTTGCCCATGCCGGCATTGCTTGAAAACCCTAAACCCTAAACTCTGAGCCCTAAAACCTAAACCCTTCAGGAAGGTTTTACCTTTGGGGTGCATAAGGCTCGAGGTTTTGGGGGATTCAGTGCCGTTTGGTGTGCAGGCAACCTCCGAGGTCACCACGTAAAAGCTCAGAAAAAAAAACACCCTAAACCCTAAACCCTAAGCCCTAAACCCTAAACCCTAAGTTAAAGTAAAAGGATCCTTGCGGGCTTATAAGGAACCTGCGCAGCGTCGAGATGAAGGTTAGTGGAGTGGATTGGAGTCGTGTCTTGTCACAGAAACGCTAATTACGCAGAAGGTTTAGGGTTTAGGGTTTAGGGTTTAGGGTTTAAGGTTTAGGGTTTAGGGTTAGGGTTGAGGGGCTTTGGGGTTTAGGGTTTAGGGGTTAGGGTTTAGGGCCGTGTCCTGGTGCATCTCAAGGGCTGTTGGCAAACGGGTCCTTCAACGAATCCAACGCGTCTCTCGTCCAATCGTCATCTCGACATGTCCCTAAGCCGTATACACCCTAAACCCTAAACCCTGAACCCTGAACCCTAAACCCTAAACCCTAAACTCCGAATCCTAGACCCTTGAAGCTTTCAAGCTCTTGTCTTACACCGAAGGGCGAAGCGTATTTAGGGCTCTAGGGTCGAAGGTGCATTAGGGTTTAGGGTTTAGGGTTTAGGGTTTAGGGTTTAGGGTTTAGGGTTTAGGGTTTAGGGGGGTTAAGGGTTGGAAACGTGAACGGGGGGGCTTCCGGGCTTTCGCATTCTTAAAGGGTTTCGGGTGGCTCCCCCTCTCCCACATGGTCTGCGTGCCTGCAGGTCTCCTGGGGCGGGTCTGCCCGCGCAATTTAGGGTTTAGGGTTTGGGGTTTAGGGTTTAGGGTTTAGGGTTTAGGGTTTAGGGTGAGCTCCAGAGGTCTTTTGGGTTTTTTTTCAGGGGAGTCTAGCTGGGACTCTTCAGGTGTTACCCTTGGGTTTTGGGGGCCCTTTGCAAAGATCCTCTAAGGAAATCTGTCCACATTCGGAGTATACAGTATGGTAAGGGAAACCCCTCAGGGGTACAACCTTAGGGGCCCTAGTCTTAATCCCTTGCGTTTTGGCGCTGGGTGGAGGTGGGTTTCCTCTATAGCTTGGCGCTCCTGAGGGCACCGGATACTTCGAAGTCTCAAAGAGGGGTCGGCTTTCCGTTGAAGGTGTGCGGCTTTGAAAGGGTTCAATTGTGAGTCAAAGCAAGCGGCTTCGAAAGGATTTAGATGTCAAAGTCTTCTGCTTTGAGAGGAGGTTTAGACAGTCGCTTTCGACGAAGGCTTGTCTTCTGTGCCTTTCATGGGTTGGGGGACCCTAAACCCTAAACCCTAAACCCTAAACCCTAAACCCTAAACCCTAAACCCTAAACCCTAAACCCTAAACCCTAAACCCTAAACCCTAAACCCTAAACCCTAAACCCTAACCCTAAACCCTAAAGCCTAAACCCCAAAGCACCTGAATGTGAAGCGAGTCTACCGCAGCCGTTCTTCATCGGATTCCTCAAGCCTGAGCCTTGGACGGTTCGTGGGTACTTCGTTTAGGGTTTATGATTTAGGGGGTTTAGGGTTTAGGGTTTAGGGTTTAGGATTTAGGGGGGTGGGCATGGTTTATAGTAAGGCAGCTTCTTTCTCAGCCCTCACTAGCCTACAACAAAACCATTGTGGGACGAAGTATCCATCGGTTTAGGGTAGCTTGAACTAGATTACCCAAATAGGGAGATCGACGTGTGCGTGTGAATGTATATGTGCATACCCGAAACCCTATTACACCCTGAATATGGATGATTTGAGTTTAGGTCCCGGGTATCTTCATGAAACCTGAGTGCGTTGGAGTTCAGTGTCTGGGGTATCCTAGGCCTTTGCTTAGTTATCTAAGCCCATGGGTCGGTATAGAGCCTAGTGTTCCGAACACCTTCGGCGTCGATCGCGCTGATCAGCCGCGATGTTCGCAAGCCCTGCGGACGCGAGCCTGTTCGAGGTGCACTGGCATGACCAGCCAAGCCTCTCCCACGCATCTTGGCTGCCCTAGAACACAGCTTCCGGGCAACCTACTTAACCCCCACCCCCACCCCTCCCCTCGCCTCTATGCGACCATAAACCCTTAAGGCCAAAAGCCGCTAGAAAGCCGCTCAAGTCTAGGAGGACGGCAGCACGAAACTTAAAGCACGAATTCTGGAGCGCGAACTCTTCAGGGAATTGGGACGTGGGAAGCCCATGCAGACCAGGGACATGTGCCGCAAGCGGCGACGTGCTGGAGATGGGGAGGCCTGAGACGGTGGCCTGCACGGCTGAAGGTTGTAGGGCTTAGGACTTAAAACAAGAACAGGCCCGAAGTCCTAAACCTTCAGCCCTAAGCCCTAAATCCTAAACCCTAAAGCTTCAGAGGGCGTGGGGTTTGGGATTTGGGTTGGGGTCTCAGGTCGAACTGTTTTGGTTTGGGGTTGAAGGGGGGCGGGAGTACGGTGTAGGGTTTAGGGGTCAGGGTTAGGGTTTAGGGTTTAGGGTTTAGGTTTAGGGTTTAGGGTTTAGGGTGTAGGGTGTAGGGTTTAGGATTAGAGCAATCCTAGGCTTCCTTCCCACTGTGGCTCTTTGTGCCTAGTACTTCTTACGCGTGTATGTTCGCTCCTGTATTGGTTTTCACTGTGTCTTGTCCTTTTGCCCGTCTGCGACTAGTGCCTACAAGTTGCGGAAGGCTCTTGGTTTCGCAGAAGGCTTGGAGCTTTTTTGGAGCTGGACTTCCCATCCGGTGTTTTACAAGGAAGCAAGTTTTAGGTAGGTTGAGGTGTTCATGGTTTAGTTTAGGGTTTATTGACTTCTGGTTTGTGGATCTTCAAGGAGACCCTAAACCCTGAACCCTAAACCCTAAACCCCTAAGGGTTTCTTTATTCTGCTCCTAATTTGGCCCATGTGATACTTCCCGGACAGGCACCTGGAAGATTAAGTAGCTGCGCCATTTTTACGCGCGAAGGCCATGTCAGCCCCAACCCTAAACCCCAACTGTAAACCCTGAAGTGGCCCGAAACCCTAAACCCTAAACCCAAAAGAAAACCTAAACCCAAAAGAAAAACCTAAACCCTAAACCCGAAACGTTTCTAGATGGTTTCACGATTTGTGGCTTAGCGTGAGGAGTCGGTGAGTTGCGCCGAAAGCGACGAAGAGGACCGAAGCTTGTTTGCATAAGCTTCCGCGGTCCACAACCTAAACCCTAACCCTAAACCCCAGATCTTAGACCAGGGCATAACCTTAAACACTGTAAGCCCTTGACCCATGAAGCTTTTGGGTGTAATTGAGGACATCAGGGCTGCTTTTAGGGTCTAGGGTTCAGGGTTAGGGTTTAGGATTAGGGTTTAGGGTTTAGGGTTTAGGGCTTAGGGCTTAGGGCCCCTAAACTCTACGCGCGGTGCTTTCCCCCTCACGCGGGCACCGCGCAGGAAGAGGCTCTCTACGAGCCGGTGATTGTGGATGAGGTCCTCCACGAGGACCTTAAGCCTAGACAGAACCCCTCCGCTAAGGGTTTAGGGTTTAGGGTTTAGGGTTTAGGGTTTAGGGTTTAGGGTTTGGTTTTGGGGTTTGGGGTTTGGGGTTTTGGGAGTACCTGAAGCCTAAAGCCTTTAGTCTAGGAAGCAGCGTAGACTCTTGTTCTGATTGGATTAGGGCTTAGGGTTTAGGGTTAACGGTCTAGGGTTTAGGGTAGGGCTTGGGGCTTGGGGCTTAGGGCTTAGGGCTTAGGGCTTAGGGCTTAGGGCTTAGGGCTTAGGGCTCAGGGCTCAGGGCTTAGGGCTTAGGGCTTAGGGCTTAGGGCTTAGGGCTTAGGGCTTAGGGCTTACGGCTTGGTAAGGGTCAGGTGCAGGTGGGCAGCTGCTGTCTGTATAGTATAGGCTTCTCATGCAATAAGGGAAGCTGCCCGGCTGAAACGGTCCTAGATTTTGGGGTTTGGGGGTTTAGGCACCCTTTTTGATTCCCTGGGACCTACATCGTGACTGAGCTCAAGAAGCCGCTTGCGTAATCGAGTGGCTTGTTGCTGACTATCTCCTCTTTCCATGCTGATGGTTCTTCTAAGCTGGTTCTGTCCTCGTTTCGCCGCGCCCAGCGCCCCTTCTCGGCTTGAAGGGGCTGACCCGCCTTAGTGAGGTGAAGCAAAAGGCTCATACTCCAAGCTCTAAACGCTAGGAACCCCCAAGCACTAGCTTCCTTGCACTCTATATGAACCCTACTCTAACGACCCACGACCTAAACCCCCCTAAGCCCTAAACCCTAAACCCTAAACCCCCAAAGCCTCGTCCTAAAGGAGCAGACGGAGTTCCAAGACCTCCTCATCTTCCGCAGCCATCACTACGGCATCTTGGGCATCCCAAAGGTCTAGGGTTTCGGGGTTTAGGGTTTAGGGTTTAGGGCCCCCTCCTTGTAGGCTCAAAAATCGTGCTTCGGGGTTCTGTAGGGTTTAGAGCTTTGGGGTTCAGGGCCTGGGGTTTTTCCGCCGAGGGTTTAGGAGTTTAGGGTTCTATGGGGTTTAGAGGTTTGGGGTTCAGAGCCTGGGGTTTATAGCGCTTGGGGTTCGAGGGATTAGGGTTTAGGGCATTGGCTGAACAGGGTTTTGGGTTTGGGGCGTGCGGCTCAAAGCTTCCAAAAAGAGAGGAACCCTTGAACCCGGCCGCCCCTTAAAATGGATATCAGTATTGTGATTCCTCCGAATGCCCTTCGAGGAGCCCTGGAGCCGTAGGGAAACGAATCCTGGGTGTAGGGTTGGGGGTTTGGGTCATAGGGCCTTTAGATCAAGGATCCGTTTCTGAGTTGGTTTCGACTCAAAGGCTGGGGGCCGTGGCGGGTAACGCGTCTTACCGTAAAACTGAGATGGGAGCTCCCCAAACAGCACTGACTGTTGCACTCAGTGTGGCGTTTGCACCCTAAACCCTAAACACCTGTCAACCCCTAAGCCCGATCACACCGAAACCGTTCAGGGCTTAGGGGCATTTAGGGTTTAGGGGCACTTAGAGGCTAGGGGGTTTAGGGGTTTTTTGGGGGTCTAGGGTTTCGGGGTTTTATAGTGCTTACTTCGGGTGTGTGACAGTCGGCGGCCGTGAGGTCTGTGCTTGTCCTTGGATGGCGTGCTCCAATCTACGGAGTCTGGGCTGGTTTTGTGTCTGACTTTGCGTCCTTCCTTCTTCCAGACGGTTTAGGATTTTAGGGTTTAGGGTTCAGGGTTTAGGGTTCAGGGTTTTGGGTCGGGTTTTGGGGTTTAGGTTGAGTTTCACTAGGTTCTTGACAACCTTGGGTCGCCTTGGGTCTAGGTTTCGGGCAGCGTGCAAGCCCCAGAAGAGCCCTAAACCCTAAATCCTAAACCCTAAACCCTAGGAGAAGGACGAGCACCTCTATCACGAGCACCTCGCTCATGTGCCCCTTCTCCTCTCCGCGTCGCCCGCGCGCGAGACTCAACTAAAGAGTTCTAGGGTTTAGGGTTTAGGGTTAGGGTTTAGGGTTTAGGGTTTAGGGTTTAGGGTTTAGGGTTTAGGGTTTCGGGTTTAGGGTTTAGGGTTTAGGGCTTTCGGTTCAAGGAGTTCCAAACCCTAAGCCCTCTTCAGGGTTCAGGGTTCAGGAGCAAGCCTCTGAAGGCCCAGCCCTAAGCCCGAAACCCTCAAACCTCAAGCTCTGAAACCTAAACCCTAAACCCTGAACCCTGGATAGAATATGATCCCAAAGCCACTGCAACCCCCTGAGCCCTAAACCCTAAACCCTAAACCCTAAACCCTAAACCCTAAACCCTAAACCCTAAACCCTAAACCCTAAACCCTAAACCCGATGTTAGGCATTTAGGTGTTTGGAGGTCCGTGGCTGCAGCTCATGGGTTGAGGGTTCGGGGATTTTAGGGGGTTTAGGGTTTAGGGTTTGGGGTTCCCAAACCTGGAGTTGCCAAATTCTAAGCCCAAAGAAGCCCTAAACTTCGTAAACCCTAAACCCTAAACCCTAAACCCTAAGCTCTGTAGCCCTAAACTGCATGTAAGTTGATCCAGCCCTTCGGCCACCATCTGGCCTTTAAAGGCAGCCCCACGTCCCCATGAGCTCAACTTACACCCTTTTACCCTTCATCAGCCCTTGTGAAGTATGAAGTCCTTCAGCCGTATCAACCCTGCAAACCCGAAGCCCTTAGTGAAGGCCTGAAGCCATCTCACAAACGCTTTAGGATTTAAGGATTCAGGGTTTAGGGTGCTTCTAAGTCCCTTGAGGATAACGGGGGTATGTACGGCATCTTAAAGCGCTAGTGTGGAAATCCACATGTTTTCCCCAGCGTGTGCCAGGTGAATTCTGCGCGACTCTCGAAGGATGTCGGCTGGCAGCTGGGTGTGATGGAAAAGGCCCCGGTTGGTTCTTTGGGGTCGTTCGGTCTTTCTTGTGGTAGCGGAGCTCCGAACAGGGCGGGCCTCCGCGGGTTGCGGTTAGTCGGTGGTAGCCTTTGGGATTGTGAGCTTTGGTTCGTGAGTTTTGGGTTTGTGGTTATAGGGTAAAGGGAGTGGCCTGGTTTCCTTGAGCCATGGACCATCCACATGCTGCTAGCCTGGAGTTCGAGAGGGTCGAGGACGACTCGGGAGACGAGAGCTCCCAGACAACCATTTTGGTGCCTGGCGCAGGAACTGCGCATGCGTGGATCCCCTCAGTGAATGGGTCATTGAGGGCCCGAGTGCATCCGGGAGTTGCGAGGCGGCCGGCTGACCGCCAAGACAACTGGAGCTTGAGGGACGAAGAATCGAGCCAGGCGAGCTGGGAGGATGGCGACGGCTGGTCCTGGGCTTGGAGCAGCTGGGCGTCCTCGACGTGGAGGCCCGATCCGTGGGGCCAGTACTTGGACTCCAACCGGCCAGGCTGGAGAGGGGGTCGTGCCAATTGGGATGAAGAGCCCGCTTCGTCGAGCTCTCCTGAGGGTTCGGCAGTGCCACTGCCTCGGCTGCTGTCGAGGTACGAGAATGCCACTGAGCCGAAGCCGAACGGCCCTCCTCGCGAAGTTTGGACCGAACCTGGGGCGGCGGCAGCGGGGCGGCCAGTTCCTCGCTCGCTTCAGGATGAAATTGCAGTTGCTCGACGCCCTCCGGACGATGGACGTGATCCTAGAGCTCCTGGTGCTCTTGTCGGTGAGTGTCAGGGGCAAGTCACGGAAGAGCACGCCGCAGACTCCGCAACGGAGGGCAAGGGCAAGAGTCAGGGTGCCTCGAAGTCCGGGGAGTACTTAAGGTTGCACAGTTCATTTCCCCCCGAGTTCCGAGCCCGACCTGGTGAATCTTGGAAGGACTATTGGCGTGGCGTTGAGTTCTGGCTTGCTTCAGAAGGGTCGAACCTTCCTCCTGCGGTTCGAGGCTCGCGGTTGATGCAATCGATGAAGGAGCGGGCGGCGAAGATTGTGGCGCACCTCAGTGTCTCAGATGTGGCATGCGAGAATGGGGTGGCCCTCATCCGGAACGAGATGGAGAAATCGCCGATAATCCGGCTCCTGGAGCACAAGGAGGTGGACCGGAAGAGGCAGAAGTTCATGCGCCTGAATCGATACCCTGGGGAGTCGCTGGAGAGCTTCATCAACAGGGCCTCGATCTACAGGCACGAGAACGACTCCTGCCAGAACTACAGGGTTGGGTCCCAGTTCTACCTCGGCCACCTCTTGGATGCGGCTCGATTGACACGGAAGGACCAGGCCTTGGTGAAGACGGCGGCGGGAGGCCTCAAGGACGAGCACCAGGTGGTCAATGCGATGCTGGAGTTGGCAGACCAGCTGGAGGGCCAGGCGGGGTACCCCATCGGGAAGGGTGAGCCAGACCTTCCGGATGAGGACCAGTTCCTCGTTCAGAAGAAAGGAGACTTCGTATCTCGGCGAGAGGACGGCCATGCAGATCGTCGACGGGAAGGAGATCGGGATCGTAGACGGCACATTGGGGGACGAGGAAAGGACGGCCGCTTCAAGCGCTACCAGAAGTGGAAGCAGGTTTTCCACGCGATCCTGGAAGACGATAGTGATGAACGAGACGGATCGTGGTCGGACAAGGCATCCTCCCGGGGCGACCCCAGTGCCTCGGAGACTTCTGGAGAAGAAGCGACGTCATCGTCTCCGACCCCTCCGGAGATCCCCGACGACCAGTTGCCAGCGGAGGTGTACGCCCAGGAGTACAAGGCCAAGAAACGAGTCAATGAGCTGAAGCAGATGCGGCAGTTCTTTCAGAAGGGCTCGAACCCGGAGAAGACGAAGGCTTGGGTGAAGGAGCAGCAGAAGAAGGAGCCATGTTTTCTTTGCGGAAAGCTAGGACATTGGAGCCAAGAGTGTCCGATGCGGAAGCAAGGGACGAAGCCCCACCACTCCGTTCATGTCACATCGGCTGGCACAAGTTCAGACCCGGCGCAGTGGGATCTCCTCCAGTCCATCGCGGGATATACGGCCGAAGCTGAGGGACATGGTTCGGGGCTGCATGGGTGTTTGGTTGCTTCCGCTACGTACCAGAGCTCCCTCATAGACTATGAAGCCTTTTGGTCTCTTCGTGAACTTCATAGTAGCTTGATCCTGGACATTGGCTGTATGAAGTCGGTTGCGGGTACTAAATGGGTCAACCAACACATTCAGCGTCTCAAGAGCTTGGGTCGATGGATGAAGGCGGTTCCAGAGAGAGAGAGCTTTCGCTTTGGAGATGGACATGAGGTGTGGAGTGAGTTTTCCTTCATCTTTGAGGCCACTTTGCTTGGGGTGCGGGTGGTGCTTCGCTTGAGTGTGGTTCCTGGGGACTGTCCTCCTTTGCTTTCTAAGCCGGCATGTACACAGTTGGGCATTGTCATAGACACGGAGAACCACACAGTTTCGTCGCGAAAGCTCCGGGTGCGTAGGTATGGGATGAGTCAAACCTTTGGCCGTCACTATGCCCTGCCCATTGCTGAGTTCGAAGACCACATGTCCCCCATCGAGGACCCCGCTTGACATAGAGCCTGAATCGCCTCCTGAAGAGCTTCCTTGGAGAACTTGGATCCGGAGAGATAGGCAAATGGAGTGCACAGTGGGCCCGGGCCGGAATGGACCTCCTTGGCATTGCGTGTTTCGCAGAGTAGTGTACGTGGCGGGAACGAATGAGATGTTGCTGAACGAACCCGTCACTCCCCAGACAAGAATCCGCACTCCTCTTCCTAGGCGCTGTGACACCCGCACGATCCTCTTCTTCCGGCTGCCGGGCTCTGCAGGGAATCAAGGTGACAATTCGATGAGTGCCCATCCGGGCACACATTCCTCCCCGTCCTCCAGTCGCCATGGTGCGTGGGAAGCGCGAGAATGTGATGACGACGCCCCAGGGCGAGATCCCCGCTCACCACCGGTTGGACGTGGAGGACTCCGATCAGGACTACGAGAAGGCGCTCCTTGGGGATTGGAACCGAGTGGACACCCCCGGCGAATCGAGGTCGCCCTCACGGCCCCCCAGCAAGCCGAAGTTGAGACCTGCGGCGAGGAAGGCGAGCCTGGGCGCACGGTTGAAGGCGGGGCTCGCCAGGACTGTTCGCTCCAAATCCGCAGACAAGACTCGAGAGCGCTCAGCCGAGAAGAGTCCCAGCCCTCGAGCTCATCGGCACCGCTCCCCCGAGGCCTACAGCGTGGCGACCGATCACAAGGAGAAGGACAAGCAGACTGGGGCATTGCTGAAGGGGCAGGCGGCCGGGCCCAAGGAGAAGGACAAGCGGACTTTGGCATCGCTCAAGGAGCAGGCTGCCGAGCTCGAGGAGATCTTGCTGCACTACCTCGACCCCTCGAGTTTGCCGACAGAAGGTTCGAAAGCAACGAAGGCGTACTGGGTGAGCCGGATCCAGATGTTGGAGGAGGAGTTGGTCACAGGCCATGGAGGACGAGGCAGTGGAGCTGGCCAAGCCGAGTTTGAGTGGAGAGGACGCCTCAGTCCCCTCGCTGGACAGTCCGCTTCCGAGGACCAGGGGAAGGGCCAGCTCGACGACGAGTTCTACGACGCCTACAGCCACAGCGAGAGCGAAGCCCAAAGGAGCACCCAAGAAGCAGCATTCTCTGACGGACCACAGCGCTCCCTTCCCCACAATGTCCAGCAAGTTTTCCGACGACCTCCCGATCAACATCATGATCAGCTTGCAGTCCCAGCTCTTCACGTTCAAATGGAAAACCCTGGTCTGGATGCTTCGAGTCCGGGCCGCCGTGAGGGCGGAGATGGGACATCGGGCTCAGTGGAAAAGGAACCCGAGATGGTTGATGCTGTTGCTGGGAAAGCAGATGGGGAGCTTATGGGGGCACATAGGCGCGGCTCGTCAGCTGTGTCACGACCCGAGACTTTCCGGCCTGATGAAGGGGAACCCCTTGGAGACGAGCAGCGCCAGGGCTGCTGTGGCCGACCGTCGCGAGGATTGACTCAGAAGCTGAAGAGGGGCGTGGCGACAGGAGTTCGGACTTTGGGACTCCTGACGATGGTGGCATCCTGGCAGATGAGCTGGAATGTGCTGGAGATCTTCCCGACAGGCAGGACCTGGGAGGACACGCCGGCGCAACGGGTGTCCAATGGCCCTTTGTGTACTTCAAGAAGGCCCTTGTCCCCTAAGGAGAGCCAGAAGATCATCGAGGAGGTGGTGAAGATCAAGCCCGATGTGCTGATCCTCGCTCCTCCAGTGGGCCCTCGGTCGTCCTGGCCCCGAGGTTCTAGCAAAGATCTGATGAGACAAAAGGCTTGCTACTGGCCGATGTGGCACATGATCTTCGAGGTCTGGAAGTATCAGCAAGCTCACCGAAGATTGGTCATGATCCAATTCCCAGCAAAAGCAACGGTGCCGGGACCTGATGAGATGAGAGAAATGCAAAGACTATATCGACGCCTATGCCCTGGAAATCTTCCGAAGGAATGGCGAGACGATCAGCACCAAGGACCACCATCGGAGGGGAGAGACATAGGGTTCAACATAGATAGCCCTGGAGATCTTCCGGAGGAATGGCAAGACGATCAGCACCTGGGGACCTCTTTATGGGTTAACGATTCATCGCCTGATCCTCTATATCAAGCCCGTGTCGACCTTTGCGCTTTCGGCCTTTGTGACAGTGACGGACGTCCTTGCAAGAGAGGGCTTTGCTACGCCGTGAATGATCCGTTTTGGTGTGGTGCCCTAGAGAGTGGAAGCCGATGTCCCCATGGAGACGGAGGGCATGTAGCCATCGGAGGCAAGAAAGGTGAGGCGGGTGGCGAAAAGGACTCGCAGGTGGCAGAGATGCATCGTTGGCCGAGCCAGTGGACGCTTCGGGTGCTGTCCTCGGCCCAGAAAACTTTGAACTCGCGTTCAGGAGGTTCTCATCACTTGACGCTGCACCAAGAATGTCTGACGCCAGGCGAATGGGAAGCGGTCCCTGTGGAGATTGAGATGTCCCCTGAGGCTCAGTTGAGACAACGCTTGGGTGAGGTTTCCGGTCAGCAGTTCGACTACATCTACTTCGAAGGAGGCAGTGGGGCGTTGCCAAGACAGCTGCGGAGCACCTTGGCGAAACTACATGTCACGCTGGGCCACATCTCAGGCGAGAAGCTGAAGCGCATGCTCCATTTGAATGGGGCCAAGGACCACATCCTCAAGGCGGTCAGTGATATGAGATGCCAGGTTTGCCAAGCCGTGACAGCGCCCACACCGGCGCCCAAGGCGGCCTTTGAAAGGCCCCAAAGATTCAACGAAAGGGTGGTCACGGACGTCTTCTTTGTCTGGGACAGCAGAAAGGAGAAGTTCGCGGTGGTGCACGCGGTGGATGCCTTCTCGCTGTACCAGGTCGCCACCTTACTCGTACAACCACAAGCTCAGATGGTGGCGAGCTTCCTTCGGAATAGTTGGATTGGTGTTTTTGGTCCTCCGGAAGTGCTGATGAGCGATGCGGGCACAGAGTATGCGGCGGAAACGGAGGAGTTGCTGAGATCATATGATGTGCATCATGAGATGGTTCCTCCGTCGGCGAAGTGGAGAATGGGATTGGCAGAAAGACATGGGGCGGTGCTGAAACTCCTGGTGATGAAGACGGTGCATGCTACGACCGCCAAGGGCTACCATGAAACCAAAGAGTGCCTGATCGCTGCGGTGGCCGCTCGCAACCGTCAAACGCGGGTGGGAGGTTTCAGCCCCGTGCAGATAGTCTTGGGCAAGGACCTGGCGATCCCTTCCTCCATCCTGGACCAGATTGGCCGAGGGCACTTCAAGTATGTGCTGAACCAGGATTTGGCCTTTCACGAAGCCCGACATCGGAATGAGCAAATCCGCTTTGCGGCCGAGCAAGCCTTCATCTGGGCGGACAGCCATGAGACTTTGAGAAAAGCCCTGAATGCCAAGACCCGACACCCGAGACACGAGATGCTGTTTGAGGGAGCCATGATCTACTTCTATGATCCCCCGAATTCGCGGAAAGGACTTCCTCGCCGGCTACAAGATCAGGTGTCGTGGATGGGGCCCGGAGTGGTGGCGGCCCTGGAACGTCGTGATGGGGCGATCAAGAGGGTGTGGGTGCGATACCGAAACAAGCTGAAGGGACTACCGCTGGAGTATGTGCGTCTTGCCGCCCTGGAGGAGGTGGAAGCTACCAAGGTCTGCCAAGAGGCCTTGAAGGAGGTGGAAAAGGAGCTGGAGGGTGGCCGCCCCGAGATCGAGAACATGGAGGAGCCGGAGATCGCAGAACCCCGGGACCGGCTGATGGAATTCAGTGACGACGAGGAGCCCCCACAACCTCAAGTTTCAGCCTTGGATGATGTCCCCATGCAGTTCCATCGGGATACGAGGGGCCAACATCCCGGTCTGCCTGAAGCAGGACGCCAACCCAAGAAGGTGCGTTTTGACGAAGCCAAGAAAAACACTGAAGAACACTTAAGCAAGATGAAGGCGGTCCTCCGGAAGTATGAGCCACGTGGGAGACTGGAGGAGAATCTGAACTACCAGGAGGGAGGGGCCTCATCTTCCTCAGCACAGGGTCCCGCTCCCTCTCCCCCGGCCCAGGCAAGCCATCGCGGACATGGAGTGTTCCACATGGTTCGTAGGTGGCACTTGGAAGAGGCCACCCGGAGCCAACGAAAGATGATCGTCGCAGCCCGAAGACAAGGGTGGGATGTCCATGGTCTGGAGGTGGTCCCATCACGGAGGAGCTGCAGGACGAAGTGAGACGAGCCTCTACTAACATGAAAGTGGACGCTAGCCCCGTCATGGAAATCCACATGTTTTCCCCAGCGTGTGCCAGGTGAATTCTGCGCGACTCTCGAAGGATGTCGGCTGGCAGCTGGGTGTGATGGAAAAGGCCCCGGTTGGTTCTTTGGGGTCGTTCGGTCTTTCTTGTGCTAGGCTCCCGAAATTTTTTACCGGGTAGGCGCTTGGGATATTTCATATTTTCCCTTGTTGGGTTTGAGAGAAGCAAAGTGTCTAAAAGGATGGTTTCAAAGGTCCAACACGTAACGCTGAGTGGAATTGGGTTTTCTTGGCCGGGGCCCTAAACCCTAAACCCTAAACCGAGGTCGCCATCTGCGGCGGTGGCAACGGCGGGGCTGCGCGCGAGATCATCCGGCATGGCGCCGGGGTCCCCGTGTCGGGGTTTCAGGGTTTAGGGTTTAGGGTTGAGGGTTTAGGGCTCTAAACCCTAAACCCTAAAGCACATAGTGGTTAGGGCAAAAGGACGAATAGTAGTCTAGGGTTAGGTTCAAGAAGGCCCAAATGTTCGTTTTCTCCCAAGTCTGGCATGATTAATGAAGTTGCACAGTCATACTTGTCGACTAGCGAGACTGATTCTCACGCTCCTCCTTGTTGTTGTGGTGGTGCTGATGAGAAAGATTGTGCCGCAGGTCATGACTGTAGCAGAAGCAGTAGCAGAAGCATGAGCAGTAGCAGTAGCAGTAGCAGCAAGAGCAACCCTAAACCCCCTAAACCCTAACCCTAACCCTAAACTCAACCCAAAGAATAAAGGAAACAGTACTCTTGTTGTTTTGCTGCTGCTGCTGCTGCTGCTGCTGCTGCTGGCTGCTGGCTGCTGGCTGCTGGCTGCTGGCTGCTGGCTGCTGGCTGCTGGCTGCTGGCTGCTGGCTGCTGGCTGCTGGCTGCTGGCTGCTGGCTGCTGGCTGCTGGCTGCTGGCTGCTGGCTGCTGGCTGCTGGCTGCTGGCTGCTGGCTGCTGCTGGCTGCTGCTGGCTGCTGGCTGCTGCTGGCTGCTGGCTGCTGCTGGCTGCTGGCTGCTGCTGGCTGCTGCCTGTGCTGGCTGCTGCCTGCTGGCTGGCTGCTGGCTGCTGGCTGGCTGCTGGCTGCTGGCTGCTGGCTGCTGGCTGCTGGCTGCTGGCTGCTGGCTGCTGGCTGCTGCTGCTGGCTGCTGGCTGCTGGCTGCTGCTGCTGCTGGCTGCTGCTGGCTGCTGCTGGCTGCTGCTGGCTGCTGCTGGCTGCTGCTGGCTGCTGCTGGCTGCTGCTGGCTGCTGCTGGCTGCTGCTGGCTGCTGCTGGCTGCTGCTGGCTGCTGCTGGCTGCTGCTGGCTGCTGCTGGCTGCTGCTGGCTGCTGCTGCTGCTGCTGGCTGCTGCTGGCTGCTGCTGCTGGCTGCTGCTGCTGGCTGCTGCTGCTGGCTGCTGCTGCTGGCTGCTGCTGCTGGCTGCTGCTGCTGGCTGGCTGCTGCTGGCTGCTGCTGGCTGCTGCTGCTGCTGCTGCTGCTGCTGCTGCTGGCTGCTGCTGCTGCTGCTGCTGCTGCTGGCTGCTGCTGCTGCTGCTGCTGCTGCTGCTGCTGCGGGCTGCTGGCTGGCTGCTGCTGCTGGCTGCTGCTGGCTGCTGCTGGCTGCTGCTGGCTGCTGCTGGCTGCTGCTGGCTGCTGCTGGCTGCTGCTGGCTGCTGCTGGCTGCTGCTGGCTGCTGCTGGCTGCTGCTGGCTGCTGCTGGCTGCTGCTGGCTGCTGCTGGCTGCTGCTGGCTGCTGCTGGCTGCTGCTGCTGCTGCTGCTGCTGCTGCTGCTGCTGCTGGCTGCTGCTGGCTGCTGCTGGCTGCTGCTGGCTGCTGCTGGCTGCTGCTGGCTGCTGCTGGCTGCTGGCTGCTGGCTGCTGGCTGATGCTGATGCTGATGCTGATGCTGATGCTGATGCTGATGCTGATGCTGATGCTGATGCTGATGCTGATGCTGATGCTGATGCTGATGCTGATGCTGATGCTGATGCTGATGCTGATGCTGATGCTGATGCTGCTGCGCGCAAGCCCGAGGCCGGGGAAGTCTACATCATCGACATCGATCCGGGTGTCGGGAAAGCTGCCCGCAGGTGGCACTTACGTGTAGGGTTTAGGGTTTAGGGTTTAGGGATACCAACAGTCCCTAGTAGGGATCATAGTAGGTGGTGCTATTAGTATAAGGGGTGAACATCCCAGCTTATGTGTTTAGTCACACAACAACCACCTTCTCGCTACAGTGTTTTTTTAAATGCGAATCCGAAATTGGGATCTTCATGTACACATGTGGGAACCAAAGCCCTGTAAACCGGCTGCCAAGACCTGGCCGTGAATCACAATCTCTGAGCCTACATTCCGGTTTAAGTTATAGCTGGGGCTGTTCCCCCTTATATATATATATATATTAACAGTCCGAAACAGGACTAGTAGATCCCTAGTATGGACTGTTAGTATACGGGGAACATCCCAAGTTATGGTGTTTAGGGTTGAACCTATTCCTGGAGGTTCCTTCCAGCGCAAGGGTGGGCTCTGGGTGACGCAAGGGTCACCGAGATTGCTGCGCCTTGGGCAAGACTTAAAAGTTTAGCACGGTTCAGGGTTTGGAGTTTAGGGTTTAGGGTTTGGGGGTTTGGGCAGTGAGTTTAGAGCAGGTTAGAGCTTGCGGTTTCGTGGTCTTAGAGGACCCGAAGCAGCACATTCAACCGACTTCAGGACAGACTCAAGGTGCTCAGTGTTCAGGATGCAAGTGTCCACGGTGAGGTTGCTTCCGGGTTTAGGGGGTTTAGGGTTCAGGGTTCAGGGTTTAGGGTTTAGGGTTTAGGGTTTAGGGTTTAGGGTGCCTCAGGGGATCGGGCTCTTGGGGTTTGGGGCAAAGGCATAGCTTCCTTATCCTTGACCTGACTCGAAACCCCAGGCCCTAAAACTCTAAACCGCTTCTAAAGCCCTTAAACTCCCACGCTGGGTTTCAGGGCCGTGGAGTTTGGGCGTCTTGAAACCGGTACCCAGTAGCACACCTTCGAGGTTTCTATAGGTTGGAGCCATGGCCCCTCAGTATGGCCCCTTACCCTTGTTTATTGGGAGTCGAAGTACGGGCCCTTGCTATAGAGGGTTTAGGGTTTAGGGTTTAGTGTCTTAGGGTCTTAGGGTTTTGGGGTTTCAGGGTTTCAGGGTTGATATAGGGCAGAGTACACACCCCCCATATGGGACCGAGGCAGATGCGGCCGAATTCCGGAACTGGCCACAGGCTTGGCTGAAGCTGCAGTTAGAACTTGAACCCCAAACCCCAAACCCTAAACCCTAAACCCTCAACCCTATACCACTGCAGTAGGTGATTCTTACTGGGTCTGAGCAGGGAGTGAGGGGGAAAAAGAGCCGGTGAAAGGTCCCTAAGCCCCTTAATCCCTACTGAGAAACGCATAGGTTAATGGGGCTTCAGGATTTCAAGGTTCAAGGTTTAAGGGGGTTCAGGGGTCGAATGTTGTCGGGTATATAGCCTTCGGAGCTTTTCGACATGAACGTTCCGGGGGGTCGGGGATTTGGGCCCATTTCCGTGGAAGCGTTTGCTTGTTGAGCCTTGTTGCTTGCCAAGAAAGGTCCGTGTAATCCCAGCTCAGCCGGGAAGCAAACCTCATGGGAGCTTTAAGCGCATGGGATTCTTGGCTTTTGGGCACGACAAGAGACTCTAAGCCCTTAGCCCTTGCCCACCTCAATCTCAAAGCCTCTATAGCCCCTAACCCCAAAGCCCCTGAACGGCTAAACCGGTAAACCCCTAAACTCCTAAACTCCTAAACTCCTAACCCCTAAACCTTAAACCCCCAAATCCTAAACTACATCTTTGACAGGCCCGAAGCCCAACCCCCCGCAAGATGAGCCCAGGAAGTGCCCAAGAAGCGGCTTCAGGGTTTTGGGTTTGGGGTTTAGGGTCTAGGGTTTAGGGTATACTCTGGAGACGGCTTCTGGGGTGTTCCTTCGCCCATATAATCTTTATGAGGTCATCCTAAACCCTGTTATTTAGAATTTAGGGTTTCGGGTTTATAGGGCTTTGGGTTTCGAGACGAACCCTAAACCCTTACTAAACTTTAGGGGCAAGACAGCGCCTTAAGCTTAAGCAACGATCGTCCTGATCTCTCGCCCAAATAGCCTGTATCAGGGCGACTTCGATGCCATCCTCGTGGATGGCACGGACATGGGGAATGCCCGAGGAAGGAGCGGGCTCTACCTTGGGGCCTTATCTAGGGTCTTAGAGGGATTCAAGGTCCAGATGCCGCAGGGCCAGGACAGGATCTTAAGTAGGGAAGTTTATATTCCAAGGCTCCGAAACCGAAACTCTTTTTTGTTTGGAGGAAAGGTCGGGGGTTGAGGGTTTAGGGGGGGGGGGGGGGGATCCCCGTGACCAGAATCTTCCGGCCTTGTTTTTGTTTTCGGAGGGTGTGGGCCCGCGAAGCCACTGCTCTCACCAGGCCTCCGCGGCCCCGTTTGCGCAGGAGTGATCACCTGTGGGGCAAGAGCTTCTTTGCTGGCTGTCCGGCTCCTGGCCGCGCAAAGCCCCACAAGCTTTGAGACCTGCCGGCTCTTGGGGGGGGGGGGGGGGTTAGGCGCTTGAGGGTTTGAAGTTTAGGGCTTTTGGGTAGAGAATCAATCACGAACTTCTGGAGCTCTTTGAGAAGGAATAGTTACCACTTACAGGCTGCAGGAAAGCAGCCCTAAACCCTACATCCTAACCCCTAAACTCCTTAAGCCGGCAAACTCCCTCTTCAGAACCCTAAACCCTGAAACCCTAAACCCTAAACCCTAAACTCCTTAAACCGGCAAACTCCCTCTTCAGAGCCCTCCACCACAGAGCCTGTGCCAGGAGCGGGCTTCAGCCAACTCCTAGAGGGTCGCATGCCCCCCAAAAAACCGCGCAATCCCCAAAATGCACACTCTAAAGTTAGCTCCAAGCCCTGCACCCCAAGAAGCGCCCCCCAAGGGTTTAGGGGTTTAGGGTTTTAGGGGTTTAGGGGTTTAGGGGTTTAGGGGTTTAGGGGTTTAGGGGTTTGGGTTGAATAGATATTCCCAAAGCCGCTGTAGACTCAGGCCTGCACCGCCTGAAGGATGACGGCATTCTCTCCACACAGCTTGGTGCCTGCGTCGTGCCCCGTGGAAGCATGTGGAGCAGTCACTGTTTAGGGTTTAGGGTTTAGGGTTTGGGGTTTCGGGTTAGGGTTTAGGGTTTAGGGTTTAGGGTCTAGGGTCTAGGGTCTAGGGTTTAGGGTGGGCTCGTGCATCTCGGGCTTTGGGAGCACCTAGGGAACGGCTTCGGGGCTGCAGGGTATCCTAAACCCTCAACCCCAAACCCTAAACCCTACACCCTGAACCCTAAACCCTAAACCCTAAACCCTAAACCCTAAACCCTAAACCCTAAACCCTTGGGTTTTGTTTTTGAGATTAGGCCCTGGAATCCCTTAGCCCGAAAGACTGAGTTTGGGGCCTAGGCCACAGATTAGGGGTTGGCTGTCTAGGCTCTCGGATTCAGATTTTACCCAGACCTCCGCAAGTGTAGTTTCCTTTGTGGGCTACCAAGAGTTGTGGTCAATAAATACATAGATATGTACATCGATATATACACACCATCCACAACACCCTAAAACCGGTTCGCGGTCATGTCTGCCGATCCTGATAAACCCTAAACCCTAAACCCTAAACCCTAAACCCTAAACCCTAAACCCTAAACCCTAAACCCGAAACGAGGCGTCCAGACGGCCTGGCCTTCTCCCCCTCAGTGGCAGTTGGCCTTGCACGGCTGGCCGAGGCATCGTCCGGCTCACCGTGGGAGTCTAGGGTTTAGGGTTTAGGGTTAGGGTTTAGGGTTTAGGGTTTAGGGTTTAGGGTTTAGGGTTTAGGGTTTAGGGTTTAGGGTTTAGGGTTTAGGGTTTAGGGTTTAGGGTTTAGGGTTTAGGCCCTAAGCCCTGCAAGCCAACCCCCCCACCCTCAAACAAGAAACTAAACCCCAAAATTTTGGGATGTTCCCCCTTATACTAACAGTCCTACCCCCCTATTATAATCCCTGCTAAGGACGGTTAGTTTAAGGGGGAACATCCCACCCCTAAAGCTGTAAACCCCTAAAGATTGTAGTGGGCACGCATGCCCCTGGATCCGAACCTGAAGGAACCACCAGGAAGCACAGGAAGAGGCTTTGGGCTTATAGGGCTTAGCCCCCACAATAAGGTTTAGGGTTTCGGGTTTAGGGTTTAGGGTTTCGGGTTTCGGGTTTAGGGTTCAGGGTTTAGGGTTTAGGGTGAACTCATACTTCTGGAGGCTGGCTTCAGCATGGCTCGCGCCTACACAGCCGCCAGGGGCCTCAGCTCGAAGCGTTCAATCCCTAAATCCACGGGTTTGGGGGGGTTCAGGGGGGTTTAGAAGGTCTGCAGGACTTCCGCCCTACCAAAGCCCTAGCGGGGTTTCTCAAAATTAGGGGTCCCTTGTGAGGGCTCCTGGTGGTGCAACTAGTAAACACCAAGAAAACCTTGCTGAAGCCTGCTACCCCCCATGAAAACAGAAATTCCTGAGCCAGAGATCAGGAGATCCCTTCCTACGGTGGCCTCGCCGTCTTTGCCGTGGCGAGCAAAAGCACCAATCGGCGCCCCGCCGAGCCATCATGGCTTCGGGTTTAGGGTTTCGGGTTTCGGGCTTCGGGCTTAGGGTTTAGGGTTTAGGGTTTAGGGTTTAGGGTTTAGGGTTTAGGATGGCTTCGGGTGTTTTTTGGAGGTCTGGAATTCCCTCCTAAGAGCCAGTACTAGGGACCCAGAGTCGGCCCTTATTCCCTTTTTTAGGGTTTGGGTTCCCTCATAAGCCCCTTTAAACCAAAAAGGGCACCCTTTCTATTCCCTGGCCACTCTTGGGCCTAGAAAGTTACTGGTTCTGAGTATGGGATTAGGGTTTAGGTTCACAAAGTAGACCCTTTCTATCCCTAGGCGATTCGTGGGTCTAGATACGAGCCCTAAACCCTAAACCCAACACCCTAAACCCTAAACCCTTAACCCTTAGCCCTTAACCCTTAACCCTTAACCCTTAACCCTAACGGTCCAAAGAGCATCACGACACGAAGGTTCCTTGACGGGAGCCCCTGGCTGACCAATAGCTTAGACCCGAGCACCCTCAGCATCCCTTTAAGGGTTTGGGGTTTAGGGTTTAGGGCTTAGGCGAATGCAAAAGATGTAGTTGTATGTCGATATGTAGATATGATTGCCCTCGAACCTGGACCCAGGACCCACAGCAACCATCTACGACTTGAGTGTCCTTGAGTCTCACAGTCAAAAGGCCAACCCGAAATCCTGTAACCTAAATCCCAAACCCTAAGTCCCAGCCCCTAAATCCTGAACCCTAAATCCTGAACCCTACAGCCTAAACCCCAAACCCTAAATATTGAACCCTAAGCCCGTGAGTCACAACGCCCCCAAAGCCCCTGGAGGTGTCTCCGCTGCCTTGCCGACGCGCCTGGAACAGGTGCCGCTTCGGTTTTTGGTGTAGGGTGTCGGGTTCAGGGTCTGCGGTTTAAGGTTTAGGGTTTAGGGTTTAGGGTTTAGGGTTTAGGGTTGGTTGGGTTTAGGGTTGGTTGGGGGTGTAGGGCTTGCAGGGTCTGTTTCGGGTGGCCTTGATGTCCGACGTCCGAGGAACATGCCGGCAGCTGCATGCAGGAATGCTGGGGCTTCGGGCAGAAAGGTTTGGATGTGTACCTGATCTCCGAAGCCCTAAACCCTAAACCCTAAACCCTCTTTTGCTCCTTACAGTCTTTGGCCCTCAGAGTTCAGAATGTCGTGTGCTCGAGACCTCGGCATCTCCCCCCCTCACCCTTCAGCGATGTTTCAGAAGACCCAAGTCGGAGCCCTACTCTCAGCGGCCTTTTGAACCCTATGTAAACCCCAAAGGCCCTTAAGCACCCTCAACCCCCCAAAGCCTAAACTCCAAATCCTAAACCAGAATCCCCCTAAGCCGCCTGAAGCCCTTAAAGCCCTTAAGCCCCCTCAACCCAAAACGCGCTAACCTCACCTTAAACCCTACTCCAGAAACCCCTTAAACCGCCCCAAATGTCTTCAAGCCCTTAACCCCCCCCCCCCCCCCCCCCCCCCCCCCCCCACCCTCCCCTCAACCCAAAACGCGCTACACGGCAAGGGAACCTCAAAACAAGAGTGCGACCGAACCCAAAAACCTGTACGAGCCAGGGCGTGCGCCGGAGGCCAGGGCGGTCGGGTGTAGGGTTTAGGGTTTAGGGTTTAGGGTTTAGGGGTTTCGGGTTTAGGACTTAGGGTTTAGGGCGTAGGGTGTAGGGCGTAGGGTGTGGGGCTTAGGGTCTGCGATTCCTGGGTGTTTGATGAGTCTGGATTGCCCCCTCCCCTCCCTCCCTGGTCAAATTGAAAAGTTGGGCTCAGGGAAGTTCGTAGGTAGTTCTTAGAAGTTCAGTACTGTACCTCAAATATCAAATAACAGTATAGCTCCTGAGATTGCAGTCACATCTTCCAGTGCTATCTTTCTTGGGATGTGGGGCCAGGGTTCAGGGTTTAGGGTCCCTAACCCCCCCCCCCCCCCCCTAAACGCCCTAAACCCCAAACCCTAGAACCCTAGAACCCGAAACCTTAAACCTTAAACCTAACCCCTCAAAACCCTAAAGACCCTAGAGACCCTAAAAACCCTAGAAACCCTAAAAGCCCTAACCTTAAACCTAACCCCTAAAGACCCTAGAGACCCTAAAAGCCCCTAGAAACCCTAAAAGCCCTCAACCTGGGCGCATGCCAGGTGTCCGCTTTGAAGGCACGCGCCGTCGCTCGCAATCTTCCAGAAGGAGCCTGGAGGGGGGGAGAGTTGCTGCGTCGTTCTCTCATATTACACCGGTTGAGGGTTTAGGGGTTTAGGGTTTAGGGTTCAGGGTTCAGGGCTTAGGGTTCAGGGTTTAGGGTTTAGGGTTTAGGGTTTTAGGGTTTAGGGTTTAGGGTTTAGGGTCCCAATCCCGAACCCCTCCCTTAGAGAAGGAACCCTCGATCGTGAGGGTTTGGGTTCGCAGGCCGAGGCCGGGGTCTTCAACTTCCGAGCAAAGCAACATCCCCGGAACCTCGAACTTAAAAACCCTAAACCCTTTAACCCCAAACCCCAAACCCTTTAATTACCCTAAACCCTAAACCCTTGACCCCTAAACCCTAAACCCTAAATCCTAAACCCTAAACCCTAAACCCTAAACCCTAGACCGAAGGACTTGCGGATTCAATGGAAGCCGCATTCATCCTTCCCGTGGCGGCCTGAGCAAGGGCTCCAATGCTAGGTCATAGGGTTTATATGTAGGGTTTTATTAGGGCTTATTGGGTTTATAGGGCTTATTGGGTTTATAGGGTTTATAGGGTTTATAGGGTTTATAGGGCTTATAGGGTTTATAGGGCTTATAGGGTTTATAGGGTTTATAGGGTTTATAGGGTTTATAGGGTTTATAGGGTTTATAGGGTTTATAGGGCTTATAGGGTTTATAGGGTTTATAGGGTTTATAGGGTTTATAGGGTTTATAGGGTTTAGGGGACCCAAGCCCTAAACGCAGGACAGCCCCCGAAGATCAGAGCGCAACATGGCCATGGCAGACAGAGGATTCTGTGGAGGAAAAGGCATGCGAGCCACTTGCGGGAAGTTGACATAACTTCAACGGTTACACAAAGAATGAGTCTAGGGTTTACATGGTGTAAGGTTTAAGTTCGTTGTACAGA